>CAMZMU010000052.1:99321189-99628220 GCA_947311845.1 Poa pratensis
GACCGTCGAGAGCCGTTCCGTCTCCCCTTCTCCTCTACAGTGCAGAGAGGCGAAAAAGGGCGAGCCGTCGCGATCCCCTTCCTCCGGCGGCGAGGGCGGGGTTCCTGGCCTCCTCCGCTCGCTTCGCGGCGGTGGTGGTCGGATCCTGTTCCCTGCCTCCGGCTTGTAGAGAGGTAGTTGTAGGTCCCGTGGGCGTCGATTTGGAGAGGTTTCGGCCGCCTTTTGGGAAGAATAACTCCGCCGTCCTTCTTCTCCCCTTGCCGGTGCCGGCGGCGCTGGTTTGAGGACGGTATTTCTGTCCCGCTGGTCTATGGATCGAGCGGTGGTTCGTCCCCTCCCGGCACCGTGGCAGCGGTGGTGTGGTGGGAGGTTTTGAACCTCCCAGATCTTCGCATCTGGTGAGGTGTTCGTCCTCTGGTTGGATGCTGCGGCGACGGCGGTGCTCCAATCTTGTGAGTATTCCTCTCCCTTCCTCTCTGTCGTTGCACTGGCGTGCTCCCCGGCGTCGGTGCAGAGGTTGGGATGCGGTGTGTGGTGCCATGCGGGGTGGTGCTCTGCTCTGGCGCTCGGGAAGTGGTGGGTGGTGGAGAACTGGCATGGCCTGGCCGCCCCGGCGCGGTAGATGCTGGAGCTGGTCTGGGGGTGCTTGGCCGTGCCCGTTCATCGGCGAGATCTTGCTGCTTGCGGCAAGTGGCTTTTGCGGTCGTCTTCAAAGTTGAAGGTCCTCTCCTTCCAGGCGGGTGGTGGTCGGCTTCTTCTTCTCCGGTGTTCGTCGGCGTCGAGAAGTTCTGGTGGCTCAGCGCTTGCTGCTGTAGTGCTTCGAGTAGAGTACAATCTTCTGTACGAATTTGCGTATGTTTTCTTCTTTGTATCTGTTGATTATACACAGGTTTGTACTTCAAAAAAAAAAAAGATAATTCCAGCAGTTGCTTGATTGCTTTGTTACAGTATCGGAGCATCCGAGCTCACTAGTCACTACACCGATCCAACTGTTATTTCTACCAACTGTGTCCATTTACGAGAACATTCTGTATTGTCTAAGTTTTTTTCGCTGAATCGGACACCCATAACCGTGTCCAAGAAGCAGTGTCTATGACCTTTGTATGTTCGAGTTTTATTGGTTTGCACAGTTGCTAGTACTTTTGTTTTTCCTTCTAGGGAAAAGCATGTTCTTTTATTAGTTTGTTCTTGAGAAGAACTGGTTACTGGTGTTGTCGCCACTTTGCTGGATAATATATTGATTGTATTGATAACTTTTGATATCATACCAATCTGGTCTCAAGTAGCTGTTCCGGGTAACAACCATGTCCGACATTAAGTCCTATGCTGGAGAATATTTAATCCAGGTCTGTTTATGTTGAACTTATAGTTCTGTTCAGTGGGATGCTACAAAAATTAGTCTCAATAAGTATGTAGAGTACCATGGTTTGTAAATAAGTAGTTATGTTTAATAAATTTAGTGATATGAAACTATATTTTATATTTTTAAATTGTACCAGCCACACGATACTTAGATGAGCATAAAACTCTCTCATGTAAGTTGTCACTAGGGCAGATATTTGATGGTTCTTCTTTGAGCTTGGGGCGGGGTTTTCTTGCTTTGGTGTTTCTAATATAGATGAAAACTGATAGAATTTAAGTCTTAAGCATCAGTTTGTAGAAGCTGGTTGCATTGACCTTTGTCTTGCATCAACTCATGTCCACATTTATTTGAATGTAATAATATCCTGAAAGTGCCATGAGATGTGTTTCAAATAGTCGGTGTTTTCTCTTTGCTCTCCATCTTCTGGAGAGTAAATTCCAGCTACAAATATCAATGGCCCCATAAGGATACCGCTGTTATCTTATTTCTACCTTTTATTTTGAATGGTGTGGCTATTTATTTACCTGCAGTCCATCTAAAAGATATTTGTGTTTGGGAACTTACAAAATTTTCAGACAGACCAGTATATCCACTCATGGTTCTGATTTGTGTGATGTTTCTTTCCAATCAGTGAGCAGGATGACTATGAAGTTGTCCGGAAAGTTGGAAGAGGGAAATACAGTGAAGTCTTTGAAGGAGTCAATGTTAACAATAATGAGAAATGTGTTATTAAGATCCTGAAGCCTGTAAAGAAAAAGAAGGTAATTCATCTGCACCTTAAATGGTCACTTGGTCTTGAAGATTTTAGCTTATGTTTCTCATGCTTCCTCAGATCAAAAGAGAGATCAAGATACTTCAGAATCTCTGTGGAGGTCCCAACATCGTGAAGCTCCTTGATATTGTCAGGGATCAGCATTCAAAAACACCAAGCTTGATATTTGAATACATCAATAACACAGATTTCAAAGTGCTGTATCCTACATTGACAGATTATGACATTCGCTACTATATCTATGAGTTACTTAAGGTATCAACATTTCTCAACTTTCTGTTGATGTAATCTTACTAAACAAAATGACTGTTAAAACTTATATAATTTTCTTGCTCGTCCAGTAAAGTTTAAAATTTGTAATATATACATGTGTACCTGTCTAGTTACAACGATATTTGTGGCTAGTAAAGAAAAGAAGAATCCTTCATTTGCTATGACAAGCAACCACACCAAGTCACTATTTTCCCCCCTCTTGAGGGGCAAACCATGTTGCTCTTGATTTGGTTGCGGACTTTTAGTTATTCTAGTTATGGCTTATCACATTGTTTCCATTTGCGAGTGCAGGCTCTGGATTACTGTCACTCACAAGGCATTATGCACCGAGATGTGAAGCCTCACAATGTTATGATAGATCATGAGCTTCGGAAACTCCGGCTAATAGACTGGGGCCTTGCTGAATTCTACCATCCTGGCAAGGAATATAATGTCCGGGTTGCATCAAGGTAGGTGCATCTAATTTATACATGCTTCCTCTTTAATTATATTAGACGAATGGGTTGTTGATCTCCTGGTCACCTGTGAAGCAATAGAGCAAAACAAAAAATAATCCACGTTTTATATGGAAACATTGTTCTCCCTGTAATATTTATTTTTTATCAGTAGAAATTTCAACTTCATAACACACATCCTGTTACATGTAAGATTAACTTGGTGAATATACTTTGCTTAGTACCTTAATTAATGTACCACTCTGTAGCATCATATTCAAATCCTTTCACATTTCAATCCCTTTTGCATATTCAACATGTTTCCATGATGCATGTTGCACCCCCCTTTTATGCTTATTCTCAAAATATTGCTGACATTTCCTTTTTCACTGGAAGGTACTTCAAAGGACCTGAGCTTCTTGTTGACTTACAAGATTACGATTACTCTTTGGACATGTGGAGTCTTGGCTGCATGTTTGCTGGAATGGTATGACCGATATATTCATAGCTTTGTTTTTGTATCGCAGACTGTTTTAATAACATCCGGGTCTGATTTGTTAGATTTTATATTGTTGATTGCAGATATTCCGCAAGGAACCATTTTTCTATGGGCATGACAACCATGATCAACTTGTAAAGATCGCAAAGGTGATTACTCAGCTTTTCCTTGTATTAGTTGGAAAGATAGTCAACTGATATAACGAATTAAGGATGTTCCATGTTTTTAGCTCACATACTCCTTTCTGTAGATTTGTCCTTTCTCTAGAAGTCCCATTTCATCAGCTTTAAAAGCATGAGCACGAAATTCTGATCACAGCCCCATGTTCGCAGGTACTTGGAACAGATGGGCTAAATGCTTACTTGAACAAGTACCGAATTGAGCTTGACCCTCAGCTTGAAGCCCTTGTTGGAAGGTATATTGCCCACCAGTCATTTTGATGCAAGATCTCTAATTTTCATATAAACGACAGTTTTTTTCACATGCAGGCACAGCAGGAAAGCCTGGTCAAAGTTTATCAATGCTGACAACCAGCATCTAGTATCGCCTGAGGTTGTACATGGATCTCAATTATACATCACTAACATTTACCTGTTCTTGGTTTCTTAACAATGCTTTTTTCTCCATTTTAGGCCATAGATTTCCTTGACAAGCTTCTGCGCTATGATCACCAGGATAGGCTGACTGCACGTGAAGCTATGGTAAGTCTCACTGTTTTCTACTGTTTGTTGTCTAGCTCCCAGTCAACTCTCTTGAATATCTTTTTGACCCTTCAAATATACTCCCTTTGTTCCACAATATAAGATGTTTTAGGTGATACACATGTTGTCTAGATTCGTACCAAAAGTGTGGACATGTACACTAAAACGTGTCTAGATACATATGTGTATGTGTGAATGTGTAAACAGTAATCCTACACCTGTGGACTGGTAGGTTACGGAGAGAGTTACGGGCGTACGTGTCGTGGCGTAATTAGTCTGCACCCCCCCCCCCCCCCCCCCCCCCACGGCCCCACCTGAATTTAACCGGCGGCCCACTCCCTGATTCCACCCATCTAATTCCGTAAGAATTGTGCGTAAGGTTTGTCCGTAGATGTAGCATTACTCATGTGTAAAAAGGCTAATACATCTTATATTGTATTGTTGTGGAATGGAGGGAGTACTCTCTTTTACCCGTATCCAGTTCCTTCCTTCTTACATGTCCTCTCCAGTTCCTTGTTTCTGCATGAAATGTTCCCTAATTTTGAAGTTTTAATGCAGGCACATCCATACTTCCTCCAGGTGAAGGCTGCGGAGAACAGCAGGACTCGTGCACAATAAGCAACGGCGAGACTGTTGCTAACTGTCAGCGAGATCAAGGAAGCCGCACTCTTTGGTGACTTTGTCTTGTATTACAACTCGGTTGAGTCATCTGGGAAAGACAATTGTGGAAGGGCCTGTTGTGTGTGCCTAATGGCATAGGGGAGGACTGTGTTTTGCTCCTGTTTGTGTATGGAAACCTGATTAATTTGACTTCGCGACACATTATTCATGTAACTTGTTTAGTATTATTGTATGACTCTGCTTGTAAAGATTATCCCTTTTGTGAGTTTATTTGGATTCAAATTAATGCAGAGCCCTTCTCTCATCAGCTCGTGATTGTGATTGTGTAGGATCATCTTGTCACTGGCAGTGAGCTAACCTCTGACTGAACAATCCTCCAGAAACAAAACTTACTAAACTCAAAAAAAATTCAGACATGGACAATTAATTTTCTCTTTCAGCTTTGATACCAAGGCAGAGTGTAGAGTTATAATAGCAATTATCTTTGATGAGGTTACATACACAAAGTGAAGAATGATACCATATCCACCTTGGATGCCAATGTACATTTCAACAGAAGACATGGCTAACTGCGGCACAGCAACAAAACATGCAAATCAAGGTTAAACCGATATCATGAAGCCATTCGAACACACAGACCCAAGACAAGCAACAAATTCACACAGAATTAATATATTGTAGCACAACAGGCTGACAGTGGACGATTACATAGTAGATGGGCACACAACCAAAGCAGCTGGGACTGCAGCATACCAAGTTCAGACCCAAACTTAGGGCAACAACCAGTCATTGCGGAACACGATATTACTAGGTAGATTACGACTCCTTAATCTCCCTCTCTACCTCTGGCCTGGCAGATGTCACTGCTTGAGGTGGGGGAAGCACTGGGCAAGGTCGCTCTTCGGATGCTTTGCCTCGGCGTGTTCCTTGCATTTGCTTCAGAGGTGGTGCAGATGAAAGTCTGCATGCATATCTTGCACTGCATTGAGAAAGAAGATGTATCAGATGACCGAGCAAATGTTTCCTGGCAGAAGATTACACGATCTCCATAACATATTGGGCAGATCAGTCTAATGTGTCCCAGCAAAGTCAATGAACTTTTAGCTATGTTGCGCAAGAATCTGATGAGCTCATTTTGTAAACAGTTGGGCCCTAAAAGAGCAGAGTTTAGTATCATAGGAATTCTACTAATACACAGTCTAACATAGTCTTCCAGATATCCTCTTCGTCCCCAATAGATCCTAGTGATACTATCTTCAACTAGTAAGAAATGAGGCACCACATCCGAAATCTAGCTAGTTACACAAGCATATCCTTTGGTTGGACAAAAGCTAATCCAGACACGCTAAACCATGCCACACTTAAGCTGAAAGCCTCTATACATCTCCTTAAAACCACATGGGTCTCTCTTACTCATCAAACAGCAACACAAACTGCCAAGATTGCAACCCAAACCTTCTTTGGCAGAATTCACCAAAGATAAACAAGGAGAATACCTGGATAGGCTATCCACATATTACACATCAAATTTCTCACATATACACACCTTGCCACCGGGAATACTGCGATTTGTGATAAGAATTATTAACTCATAAACCTGCCAGATCTATGCTCAACGGAGGAATGTCTTGTGCAGCCAACTAGTGTAATCAAACATACTAGCAAGTCGATAGCCATAGCAATCGAGAGAGAAAAGATTCCCTTTGTGTCTGTTGGCGGAATCAACAGATATGCTCCAAACCCTACCCATGAATCGCGTCAAAAGAAACCTCAATTGACACAAATCCTAGAGGGAATGATGCGGGTACCAATCGTTGTTGCAATTCAAAGAATTCACCATTAAACGCCTAATTTAACAAGTTCCACATATAATAGTCACTTCTGCGGGGAAAAAATTCCCCAATCGCCAGAAGATAGGGTTTAGATCGATTCGATCGATCAGAAGGACGGGATTAGTCTGCGCACCTGGATGTTCATGGCCTTCTTGTTGGCCTCGAGCTGGCTCCCTGCAAAGGATCAGAAGGGGACAACACGGAGAGGATCAGATCAAGAAGACGCACAAGATCCGAAGAGAAAAGATGAACAGGGGGGATCAGGGTTGCGTTACCCTTGCCGCCCTTGAGCTTCTCGAGGTTCTTCTCCCTCGCCATCTTGGACTTCTGCGCGTTGCCGCCACCCATGGCTGCTGATTCCTCTCCGAGACGAGAGACGACGATGCTTTTCTGGTTCGGCGGAAATTTGGTGGTGAGGAAGGCGAGAAGAAAAAGGGGGCGGCGGCGTTTAATAGAGGTGGGTCGCCGTTGGCAACTTGCGATGCGCGTGCGTGCCCGTGCCCGTGTGGGCCCCGGCGTGAGGGAGGGCGCATCTGGACCGTCCGTTTGATCTGGTGCTTCCAAGGTGTGCAACCGTCGTCACTTTGTCATAAAGTTGTGAAAACTAGCACCTTGTTTCGATTTGTGCAGGCCTAGCGGTTTTGTGCATACCTAGGCGACTACAGTTTCCGATTTTGAAATCCATTTCTATTTTCGGGTCTCTTTAGATTGTAGGAATTTCAAGAATTTTCACAGGATTCCAATCATTAGGAATTATTCCTATAGATTGCCTTTGGTTCAAACGAATGTTGGTCTCAAAAATTCTATGGATTGGATTTCAATGCCTCGACTCCATATGAATTTGAATATCCATTTCAATCTCTTTGATTTGATCATATGCCCTTCTTGTGTGAATTTATGTTTGTGTCTAACCTAGCCTTTTTTTTCCTCGCCCCTCCCGTCGTCTGGGTTGTTAAAGGGGGCAGTTTGCGCGCCCTCTTAGCCCCGGTGAAGTTGAGGCTAGGATTTTGACGGTTCACGCGGCTAATTATTTCAGTGTACAAACCTTGAAGCAACATATGATGATAGCTTGGAGCCCGACCAGAGATGTAATCTCATCCTCTACATCTTCACAATCCAATGTTTCTAATTGAGAGGCTAGTTAAGAGGTGCATGTGTGCCACAACCATTGATCTCAATTCAATTAATGTTTGGTTGAGATCAACAGGCTTCTAGATGGGTATCGATCAAAAACCCTAATCACCAATCTGGTCACAATAAGAGTTGAAAAACATAGGGAGGTCAAATTGCACCCCAAGGTTTCAATAATTTTGTGACATCTCGAGTCAAGGTGGATGTCAGGAAATTTCTAACTCCATTTGCCACTATCTCTCACTTGGGACGTCAAGATTTCTACAAGAATCGGTATGAATTTTTTTAATGAAGTTTTGAAGTGCTTGTGGCTTATTTTTGACATATCCACACCACACAGACTATGGTTGTTCACGAGAAGATGATAAAACAATTCCCATGTGGGGTAAATAGTTGAAGGCTGAGAGGGAGACTTGGTGTACCATAGAGGAGCTAGTCGTGACCGAGGTAGAGGACCTTGTGGCCGTGGCAGTACCCTTACTACTTGGCGGTTCAATGGAATCCCTAATTGACCGTGTATGATACAATTAAACACGGGGCAACGAGCACAAGGAAGAACCGTGATATCATGAAATCAGGCTCGTGAGTTCGTGATACAATTGATGGAGGATAAAAAAACTACTTTTTTGAAAGAATATATTGACAATGTGGATGAAGGGCAAGTCGAGTTGATTACCAACCCAATTGATTTTTCATCACTATTTATAATTCCGATTGAGAATGAGATAGATTGCACCAAAAGGCCAAAGAAGGCTAGATAGAATTCAAACAATTCAATGTGATCGACATATTCTTTCGAGGGATCTGTCCAATGAAAATCTTATGCTTGAACTATCATGGCTCGGGTAATGCGGCGACAGTTCAATCGTTTTTCTATCTACATGTCGTGGTGGTGTCACGGCAGATGCCATAGGATGGCTTAAGTTGGGGGCTCGCTAGGACGTTGGGGGATCCGGGGAGGGTGTGCGCGCTTAAGAAGCACGCATGGAGGACAACCAAGAACTCACAAGAACAAGCAAGAATAAACCAAACCAAGAACAACTAAAGCACACCAAGCACACCACGATGTACCCTGCTTCGGGGCCCTCTTGTGGAGGTAACACCCCTACTGCAGCACTAGCCTACTCTCTTTATATCTCAATGGTGACAAGTACAGAGTGCTCCTCGAGCTGTATGAAGCAACAATGGTGAGAGCTCTAGGAGGAAGATGGAACAAGGGGGGAAAATGAGGCCTCTCCTTCGTCGTCGTCTGTCGTCTCCCCTCGCACTGGAGGAAGTAGTGGTCTACTTATACACTAACCGGTTTACCTTTTTACCCCTGGTCGGAGACGATAATGGCATTGCCAAGAGAAAAAGGACAAGCCTCTGCCTCCTGTCAATCCAACGGCCGGACTGTCAGGCCTATCTTGCCCCTTCGGGCAATGGCAGCTGTAGCCCACCGGGTCTAGGTCACATCCTCTTTCCCAAATTGGCCAAGTCAGCTCCTAGGTTGCTGCGCTCCCAGGAATCCCATGGCTTGACCTGGCTGTCAAGTCCTAGCAGGCCTAACTTGCCTCTTCAGGCAATGGCAGGCGTAGCCCACCGGGTCTAGGCCACATCCTCTTTCCCGAATTAGCCAAGTCAGCTCCTAGGTTGCTGCGCTCCCAGGAATCCCGTGTCTTCTGAGCCTCAGGCAGGAGGCCTGCAGGACCCGTGAACTTTACTGACATTACTCGGCCCCTGTGCATTATCCGACATTACTGGTAAGCCGGGTTCTTCCAGGCAACCCGGCTAGCTGAGCCGGATCTCTTATAGGCAACCCGGCTAGCTGAGCCGGATCTCTTCCAGGCAACCTGGCTAATCGAGCCGGGTCTCTTCCTCTGATCTGGCTAGACTTTGCCTGATGCCTCTTGGTCTCTTCCTGTCTTTGAATATGGTCTGGTCCGAGTGATCCGGTTTGTGAGACCCGGATTGACTTTCCATTCCACCTCTTTGCCCTACCCGGGGGCAACTCCCCGACAGTAGTCCCCGAAGCTGGTGCGGTCCTACAGCCTCGGATGAAGGGCCGTAGCAGGTTAAAAACCAACGCCTTTAACCGAATTCCATATCACCCAATCTTGTCTCAGGATTTCCTGGGACACTTGGCAGGGAATCTCTGCACAAAGCTGTAGCAGCCCAACGTTGAGAACCTGAAAATCTGTATAAATTTTCCACTTTTGCTTCATTTGCATCATGGCATACATGCATCCTTGCATTAATTTGTAATTGCTAAACAACACACTTCTGTTTCGGGCAACATTTAAAAACCATTTTGAAAAATGCTACAACCAACTCTCTCAACAATGAGAGCACTCAAACTTGCTAAACCAAGGTACCTTGACATTGTATATTTGTCGAGGAAGTTCCGAGAGCTCCAATCAATATTTTGGACTTACTTTAAATTCCAAAAGATTATTATTTTGGAATTTCTCTAAAAATGCCTATAAGCAACTTCTTATTCTTTCCCCGAGCAAATGAACTCCAAATGCTTTGCAATTTTTATGAGTGGTTGCCCAAGGTACAAGGAGGCTCCACAAAATTTTGCACAATTTGTGGAAGAGTTTAAGTGGCCCAATTAGTTCAAAGTCAGTGACTCCAGTATTGAAAAGGACCTGTCCGTGATACTTTCAAAAGTTCCAGGGACTGATCTGTGAAATCATCTTCTCCCTCACCCTGTAGCGACCGAGCTTCAACTCGCGTCACACCCGCGCGTCGCCTGCCCGCCCTCCTGGCTCGTGCTGTGCACTTGAGGCGAGGGAGAGCACCCCGTGACCGCCCTGTGCTCTCTCCCCTCGAACTCACCCCGTTCCCCTCGCTCTCACGAGCCCTCCATGGTGAAAACCTAGCCGCGGTCGTCGCTGCCACATCGCCGGCGTTCGGGAGCCTCCCGAGCCCAGCCAGGAGCACCAGCCCCTCCGCCTCACCGTGCTGATCATCCCTGCCAAAGGAATCGAAGCGGGAAGGCCGCAATCGACCGCTTTGTCCCCAACTCCGTCGCTGCCGCCCGAGCTCCGCCGCGAGCGATTCCGGCGCCGTCGAGCCACTACCGCCATCCCTGACCCCTTCCCCGAGTTCGTGGTGAGCATCTCGAGCTGTAGCACGCTTTTCCCCTCTCCCCTCTCTCGTTGCATCGCGATTCGGACGCCGTGCCCGTGCCGCTCGCTGGAGTTCATCGCCGTTTTTCTTTTTCCCCGCGCGAGCAACACAAAGGGAAGCAGATTCCTCGCTTAGCACAACCACCGATCCAACCCAGTGGCAGAAGCCACGAGCCACCATGCACTCGCTCGCGGGATCGAACCCCAGCACGCGCAACGGCGCCCCCTTCCTCTTCCTTTTTCTCCCCGCGCTTGACCGGCCTCCACACCGGCCGTAACCGGGCCGTGGGCCGATTCTGTCGGGCCCCTAACCGGCCACTGCCCCGGCAGAACCGGCCTGAGGGCCGGAAGCCTCTGTGCCCTGCCCGGCCTTGAAACCGGCCTTAGCCGGGCTGCTAACCGGACCTCTCTGGCCCATGACCGGCCTGCAAGCCGGCCCAACCGGGCTGTGGACCGGCCTGAACAGTAAAAGCAGTTTTCATTTTCTTTCTTAAAATAAAACTATTGATAACTATTTAAATATTGCTTCAATTTTAGCAAATAAGATATCAAAATGATCAGCAGCTCAAATGCTATCTAACCATGCAAATCTCACCTCATGATCACAAGTATTTATTTGATGTTACTCCTAAATTGAATAAAAGAATTAAATTCATTTAATTCTTTAATTCACTAATTATTTCATCGGTACTCGGAAAACCACAAAGGAGGTACCAATTCGATCGGGAGAACAAACCCTATCCATTCATGCCATGTTCATGCATATTTGAGCCACTTCTTAGTAATGTAATAGATGTATGAGCAACGTGGTCATAAAGTGAAATATGGGGTTGCTTCCGAATAATTGACCTAATTATTTGGCTCTCCATTTAATCTTGCTAGTTGAACTAAATGATGCTATCATTGCATAAACATGACATGTCATCATGTGTGTGTGCATCGCATTGTGAGCATGTGTGGTGATTGATTTTGTTTTTCTGTGTGTGCTTCGTTAGATCAAGCAGACGGGGTTCCACCTCAATACCCCGCCGAGCAGTACTACCAGCACTCTGAACAAGGCAAGCGTAATCCCCCCTCTGAGCATATCTTATCCTATTTTCCGCAATTATTTTCTCCACTATAATATTGCATGCGGTTCTAAATGTCTTTGCCTGGATTAGAGTATCCTACTAGTTGCATTAGAATCCTGTTGCCAATACCTGTTTTACCTTCCTATTACCATAGGTTTGTATTGTTGGCCATGGAATACTTACTATGCTATGCAAGTGCTTAGCCATGCTTAGTGAAATGCCTAGTTGTACTAGGGATGGTGAATGCTGGAAACAGGTGTTAACTTGTGACAGTGATGTTGATGGTGGAGAATTGTGGAGATGGATAATAAAATGCTAAGAAGGTGGGGATGAGAGGCCACATGGAATGTGGTGGGTTGTCTCGTTCTTGCCGCCTAGGTGCGAGTTCTGTACCTCCTGAACCAAGACTGAGCGTGCAACCATGCGTGAGGCCTATGCAATTGCAGGAACCCTCATAGACTAAATAACTCGAGCGGGGCTAGCCAGGGTCCTCTAGTTTGGCTTTCCATTTGCGCGTGCGTGATGGTGTTGAACTGAGATGAGGATGGTGGTGTTAGGAAAATAAGTGGCCGTGGGGCGGGGTGTTGTGATCCTGGCAGCCCTACTGCCACTGATGATCCTGGAAAGTCCTTAACGAGGGAGAAGTCGACACCGTTCCCACCCAGCCGGCTTTCCAAGGAAGAGAGCTAATGCGCAGGTAATGGGCCGGACGGTACGCGTGGCAAACATTGTACACCCCTGCAGGGTAAATCTTTTCGAAAAGCCGTGTCCACGGTTACGGACGACTTGGGAATGGACGATGATCATAGAATAACTTAAACGGAATGATTAAAACTTGGGTACTAGAGGTACCAATTTCACGAATGTAAGGTTGACTTCCTCGAGGGTGATTCGGGGAGGTGCCTTTGATGAACAGGTACAATGGTGATGATGGTTGATGTTGAGAAAGGTGATCTCAAGAGAAAGAGTTACTTCTTACCCCTCTTTGAAAATGTTCTAATAGTCGATGCCATGAGTTGTGTTTTTATAAATAAAATCAGCTTTATGCAAACAGCCATAAAACCTTGAAAGCCTCATCGAGCATATATTAGCTCTTAATCTTGCGAGTTCGTCGAACTCAACGTCTTTGCTTTTGTTTCAGAGGAGGACTTCACCGACCTCGAAGGTGGGTTCTTTGTGGACGTCGACGAGTAGTCTGGGGTTCCCAGGTGGCAGCTTGGGACATCCTGGAACAGCTGGCGTTGTGATGTTTATCTGTAGGCCTCTTAGGCCATATGTTGGTTCTTGTTGTTTAGAACAACCTATTTGCTTCCGCTTGATGTAATGTTGGGTCTGTGACCTCTGGTTGTCATTTGCTATCTTTCTCTATTATAAGAGTTGAACTATATGATTTGTGTCGTAGAGTCTGTGATGTGCCAGTTGTTCCACAAGTCTTGATCTTACTATTATGCTTGAGTTGTGCCGTGTTAAGGCATCAATCGGGGTGTTGTGTTGTTGGAGGGTGTACCCAGCAACGCCTGCCAAAGGTTTTGGCCGGGGATTGGTAAACCCGTAACCTCCGTTGTATCGCTTAACCGGTGACACGCAGCATCACTGTATACAGTCGGGTCGGGGCGCCACAAGTTGGTATCAGAGCAGTACTGCCTGTAGGAAACCCTTCTACTGGTCGATGTTGAGTCTAGTGTTTGTGAAAATATTTTAACCTAAAAATGAGTTGTGAAAACCATCTTAGGATTCTTTTTACTCCTTATCTGGTTACCCTCTAATCTCGGAGCAATCTTATCTCGATTTGAGTTTAAAGGTTTTACTCCTCCTGTTACTTCAAAATGATTAGAAACGGGGTGGGTTCGACCTTTAGTGTTATGTGTCACGTTGCTCCCGCTGCGTTGCAATCCCAAATCAACTCAGAGTTCTACCGAGTCGAATCATTTGATCCTTTCTTTGGGTTTAACCCACGGACTTGAACATAAGGTCCCGGATTGTGCCAACTAGAGTGTGTTAAGTTGTGATTTCTTAACTCTCACTAGTAGCACATGATGCTGATCTTCGACCCAAGTTCTATCTTGTTGTTTTCCTTCTCGCAAAGTATTATCGTCCCTAGTCTGTGTACTTGTGAAGACGCTAGTGCTATTGTTCGACCATTCGGAGAAAGATACTAACCGTGTCATTGTCAAATCTCCAGAATGGCTCGAGGAGGCCGTGGAGGCCGTGGTGGTCGCGGTAACCACAATGATGATGAGGATGATCTGCCGCCACCACCCTCGATGGCTCAAGTCTTGATGGCCATTGAGGAGAACCGTGGGCGCAATGAGCGCTTGCTTGAGCAGTTGGTGCAGCAGAATGCACGGAGGAACGAGTGCAACACTCTCACGAGTTCTGCGCTCCAGCCACCCACCTTTGCTGATGCTAAGGAGCCATGGAAGCTGATGATTGGCTTCGTGCTTTGGAGCGCAAGTTCTCCGCGCTGCATGTCCCATTGGCTGAACAAGTCAACTTTGCCACCTATCTCTTGGTTGGTGCTGCTGGCTGTTGGTGGGAAAGCCATGTGGCTTTGTTTCCAGCCAACCATGTCTTCACCTGGGCTGATTCCGCACTGCCTTTCCGCGCGGAGTACATTCCCAGCCAATCATGGATTGAAGAGGAGGGAGTTCCTGGATTGCAACAGGGACGGATGGACCTCCGCACTTATGGTCGTGAGTTCAACCATCTTTCTCGTTACGCCCCAAGGGACGTGACCAATGATGCTGACAAGCAAGAGCTGTTCCGCAAGGGTCTGACTCCGCAGCTCCGCTATGAGCTATTGCCCTTCAGGTTCCAGACCTATCAGGAGCTGTTCAACCAGGCTTTCACCCTTGAGCAAGGAAGAAAAGAACTTGAAGCTTCCAAGAGGCCCGCACATGGGGATCACCAGAGTTCCTCGGGTTCTGAAGCAAGAAGCGCAGGGTGTTTGTCCCCTACAGCGCCGTACCTCGTGCTCCTTCATGCCGAGAGCCTCGGATACAGGCCACCTCCTCGCGCCCCACTACTTCGACACTTGGGTAGGCGGAAGTGGGTACCGTCTTCTACTACCTGCTCCACCTGGACTCACTTGCTACACCTGTGGCCAGGCTGGTCACTACTCCAGGGAGTGCCCCCAGAAGGCATCTCAACCTGCACGAGCCCCTGCCACTCCAACTGGCAAGGCTGGACCTTTGGTGCGTGGTCGCCTGAACCACGTCTCTGCTGAAGAAGCTGAAGAGGATCCTGGCGTCCTTATGGGTGAGCTTCGAATCAACAACCATCTTGCTACCGTTTTGTTTGATTCTGGAGCATCGCATTCATTCATCTCTATTGCGTTTGCAAAAGATCACCAAATACCGTTTGAGAAGATGAGCAGTCCCTTGATGATCTCTACCCCTGGCTCCAAATGGCAAACCGATGGCGTTACTCCTGAGGTCCAGATTATCATAGCATCCCTGTCCTTCCCTTTCCCGTTGATAGCCTTGAGGTCGAAGGGCCTTGATGCCATACTGGGCATGGACTGGTTAGCAAGATACCATGCTAATCTCGACTGTGCTGCTAAGTCCATCACCGTGACCCACCCTTCCGGTTACGATGTGCAGTTTTGGGCTACATATTCAGGACCTCCATCATCAGACAATCCCCTCTCCCCGGAGATCACCCTATGTTTCATGGAAGGCTTGTCCCCTCCTGAAATCCAGGACATACACGTGGTGTGTGACTTCCCGGATGTGTTCCCAGAAGAATTGCCTGGCATGCCACCTGATCGAAGTGTGGAGTTTGTCATAGACTTGCTTCCCGGTACTGCTCCAATTTCCAAGAAGCCCTACCGCATGCCGGCGGAAGAGTTGGCTCTATTGAAGGAGCAAATTGATGAGCTGTTGGCGAAGGATTTTATTCAGCCTAGCAGTTCACCTTGGGGTTGTCCGGTACTCTTCGTCAAGAAGCGGGATTCCACCGTGCCCGTTGTTACTGATTATCGGCCGTTGAATGCGGTGACAATCAAGAACAAGTATCCTATTCCCCGATCAATGATCTGTTGGATCAGTTAGCTGGTGCAAGAGTATTCTCCAAGATGGATCTGAGGTCAGGGTACCATCAAATAAAGATCAGAAAGGAGGATATCCCAAAGACGGCATTTGTTACTCGCTATGGCTCATATGAGTATACCGTCATGTCCTTTGGTCTCACAAATGCTCCAGCTACTTTCATGAGGCTCATGAATTCCATTTTCATGGATTATCTTGATAAGTTTGTCGTCATTTACATCGATGACATCCTCATCTATTCTAAAACCGACGAAGAGCATGATGAACACCTTCGGTTGGTTCTGACACGGCTTCGTGAACACCGTCTCTATGCCAAGTTCTCCAAGTGTGAGTTTTGGTTGGATAAACTTGTCTTCCTTGGACATGTAATATCTGCCAATGGTGTGGAAGTCATCCCCGACAAAATTCAAGCTATTCTAGACTGGAAAACTCCAATGTCAGTCAAGGACATTCGTAGCTTTCTCGGATTGGCGGGTTACTACCGCCGATTCATCGAAGCTTTCTCCAAAATAGCCAAGGCATTGACTGACCTTCTCAAGAAGGATAGAAAGTTCGTATGGACTGCCGAAGCTGAAGAGAGCTTCCAAGCCCTGAAAGCCAAGCTCACGTCCGCTCCTGTGCTTGTCCTGCCGGACACAAGCAAGGATTTCGTCGTCTTCTGTGACGCCTCTCTACAAGGTTTGGGCTGTGTGCTAATGCAAGATGGCCATGTTGTGGCTTATGCTTCTCGCCAACTTAAGCCGCATGAGCTCAATTACCCTACTCATGATCTAGAGCTTGCCGCTGTGGTCTATGCTTTGAAGCAATGGAGACCATACCTGTTTGGTAACCGATGTGAGATCTTCTCGGATCACAAGAGTCTAAAGTACCTCTTCACCCAGCCGGATTTAAATCTCAGGCAAAGGCGTTGGTTGGAGTTAATCACGGACTACAATGTGAGTCTGAACTATCAACCCGGCAAAGCAAACGTCGTGGCTGACGCGCTAAGTCGGAAGTCCTATTGCAACAATCTGATGATTGAAGCGGCCCAACCTTCCCTTCATGAAGAATTCTCCCGTTTGAACTTGGAAATGGTTCCCTCCGGCTATCTAGCAAATCTGGAGATCAAATCTACTCTTGTAGACCAGATCAAGGATGCTCAGAAGCGTGACAAGGGTATTCTGAAAATCAAGGACAATATTGCTAGTGGGAAGTACAAATGCTTCTCTGTCGATGAATCCGGAGTTGTTTATTTCGGTGACCGTCTAGTGGTACCCAAGAAGCGGAAATTGAGAGAGCTGATCCTTCAGGAGGCTCATGATACACCTCTCTCTATCCATCCCGGTAGTACCAAGATGTACCAAGACCTTCGACCACAATTCTGGTGGACCCGTATGAAACGGGAAATCGCCAAGTTTGTTGCTGAATGCGACACCTGTCGTCGGGTAAAAGCTGAACATCAAAGACCTCCTGGCACTCTCCGCCCTATTGCTGTCCCCGAGTGGAAATGGGATGAAATTGGGATGGACTTCATCACCGGTTTTCCCAGGTCTCCTAAGGGCAACAATGCAATCTGGGTAATTATTGATCGTCTTTCCAAGGTTGCCCACTTCTTACCAGTCCGTGATGAGATACGGCAAGTCAACTTGCTGACTTATATTGGCTCGTATTGTTCCATTGCATGGGGTCCCTTTGAGGATCATATCGGACCGTGGAAGTATCTTCGTCTCCAAGTTCTGGCACAGTTTCCAAACTGCTATGGGGTCCCGTCTCAACTTCAGTACCGCTTACCACCCCCAGACTGATGGTCAGACTGAAAGAGTGAATCAAGTTCTGGAAGACATGCTTCGGGCATGTGTCATCTCTTTTGGCCAAGGTTGGGAAAAGTATCTCCCTTTCGCGGAGTTCTCCTACAACAACAGCTATCAAGCTAGTCTGGGCATGGCTCCCTTCGAGGCTCTATATGGAAGAAAATGCCGCACTCCGCTGAATTGGTCTGAGACCGGAGAGAGGGCACTCTTTGGTCCAGATATCATCAATGAAGCTGAGGAGAAGGTTCGAATCATAAGAGAAAATCTGAGGATTGCTCAGTCTAGGCAGAAGAGCTACTATGACAAGCATCATCAAGAGGTTCATTATGAAATTGGTGATAAAGCTTATCTCCGCGTCTCTCCCCTTCGTGGCGTTCGCCGCTTCGGATCAAAGGGAAATTGGCCCCTCGCTATGTTGGCCCTTTCACTGTTCTGGCCAAGCGAGGAGATCTTTCCTACAAATTGGAGTTACCGTCCATCTTCCCAAATGTGCATGATGTGTTCCATGTATCCCAACTTCGCCGGTGCTTCAAGGATCCTATCCATGGAGTCAATCATGAGGAGCTAGATCTACAAGAAGACCTCACTTATCGAGAGCATCCTATCCGAGTCTTGGATGAAGCTGAAAGGAAGACCCGCAACAAGACCACCAAGTTCCTCAAAATTCAGTGGTCTCATCATTCTGAGGATGAAGCAACTTGGGAACGAGAGTCTAGTCTTCGCGAGGAGTATCCCGACTTTTTTTTCGCAACCTTAGAATCTCGGGACGAGATTCCTGTAAGGGGGGTAGAATTGTAGCAGCCCAACGTTGAGAACCTGAAAATCTGTATAAATTTTCCACTTTTGCTTCATTTGCATCATGGCATACATGCATCCTTGCATTAATTTGTAATTGCTAAACAACACACTTCTGTTTCGGGCAACATTTAAAAACCATTTGAAAAATGCTACAACCAACTCTCTCAACAATGAGAGCACTCAAACTTGCTAAACCAAGGTACCTTGACATTGTATATTTGTCGAGGAAGTTCCGAGAGCTCCAATCAATATTTTGGACTTACTTTAAATTCCAAAAGATTATTATTTTGGAATTTCTCTAAAAATGCCTATAAGCAACTTCTTATTCTTTCCCCAAGCAAATGAACTCCAAATGCTTTGAAATTTTTATGAGTGGTTGCCCAAGGTACAAGGAGGCTCCACAAAATTTTGCACAATTTGTGGAAGAGTTTAAGTGGCCCAATTAGTTCAAAGTCAGTGACTCCAGTATTGAAAAGGACCTGTCCGTGATACTTTCAAAAGTTCCAGGAACTGATCTGTGAAATCATCTTCTCCCTCACCCTGTAGCGACCGAGCTTCAGCTCGCGTCACACCCGCGCGTCGCCTGCCCGCCCTCCTGGCTCGTGCTGTGCACTTGAGGCGAGGGAGAGCACCCCGTGACCGCCCTGTGCTCTCTCCCCTCGAACTCACCCCGTTCCCCTCGCTCTCACGAGCCCTCCATGGTGAAAACCTAGACGCGGTCGTCGCCGCCACATCGCCGGCGTTCAGGAGCCTCCCGAGCCCAGCCAGGAGCACCAGCCCCTCCGCCTCGCCGTGCTGATCATCCCTGCCAAAGGAATCGACGCGGGAAGGCCGCAATCGACCGCTTTGTCCCCAACTCCGCCGCTGCCGCCCGAGCTCCGCCGCGAGTGATTCCGGCGCCGTCGAGCCACTACCGCCGTCCCTGACCCCTTCCCCGAGTTCGTGGTGAGCATCTCGAGTTGTAGCACGCTTTTCCCCTCTCCCCTCTCTCATTGCATCGCGATTCGGACGCCGTGCCCGTGCCGCTCGCCGGAGTTCATCGCCGTTTTTCTTTTTCCCCGCGCGAGCAACACAAAGGGAAGCAAATTCCTCGCTTAGCACAACCACCGATCCAACCCAGTGGCAGAAGCCACGAGCCACCATGCGCTCGCTCGCGGGATCGAACCCCAGCACGCGCAACGGCGCCCCCTTCCTCTTCCTTTTTCTCCCCGCGCTTGACCGGCCTCCACACCGGCTGTAACCGGGCCGTGGGCCAATTCTGTCGGGCCCTAACCGGCCACTGCCCCGGCAGAACCGGCCTGAGGGCCGGAAGCCTCTGTGCCCTGCCCGGCCTTGAAACCGGCCTTAGCCGGGCTGCTAACCGGACCTCTCTGGCCCATGACCGGCCTGCAAGCCGGCCCAACCGGGCTGTGGACCGGCCTGAACAGTAAAAGCAGTTTTCATTTTCTTTCTTAAAATAAAACAATTGATAACTATTTAAATATTGCTTCAATTTTAGCAAATAAGATATCAAAATGATCAGCAGCTCAAATGCTATCTAACCATGCAAATCTCACCTCATGATCACAAGTATTTATTTGATGTTACTCCTAAATTGAATAAAATAATTAAATTCATTTAATTCTTTAATTCACTAATTATTTCATCGGTACTCGGAAAACCACAAAGGAGGTACCAATTCGATCGGGAGAACAAACCCTATCCATTCATGCCATGTTCATGCATATTTGAGCCACTTCTTAGTAATGTAATAGATGTATGAGCAACGTGGTCATAAAGTGAAATATGGGGTTGCTTCCGAATAATTGACCTAATTATTTGGCTCTCCATTTAATCTTGCTAGTTGAACTAAATGATGCTATCATTGCATAAACATGACATGTCATCATGTGTGTGTGCATCGCATTGTGAGCATGTGTGGTGATTGATTTGTTTTTCCGTGTGTGCTTCGTTAGATCAAGAAGACGGGGTTCCACCTCAATACTCCGCCGAGCAGTACTACCAGCACTCTGAACAAGGCAAGCGTAATCCCCCCTCTGAGCATATCTTATCCTATTTTCCGCAATTATTTTCTCCACTATAATATTGCATGCGGTTCTAAATGTCCTTTGCCTGGATTAGAGTATCCTACTAGTTGCATTAGAATCCTGTTGCCAATACCTGTTTTACCGTCCTATTACCATAGGTTTGTATTGTTGGCCATGGAATACTTACTATGCTATGCAAGTGCTTAGCCATGCTTAGTGAAATGCCTAGTTGTACTAGGGATGGTGAATGCTGGAAACAGGTGTTAACTTGTGACAGTGATGTTGATGGTGGAGAATTGTGGAGATGGATAATAAAATGCTAAGAAGGTGGGGATGAGAGGCCACATGGAATGTGGTGGGTTGTCTCGTTCTTGCCGCCTAGGTGCGAGTTCTGTACCTCCTGAACCAAGACTGAGCGTGCAACCATGCGTGAGGCCTATGCAATTGCAGGAACCCTCATAGACTAAATAACTCGAGCGGGGCTAGCCAGGGTCCTCTAGTTTGGTTTTCCATTTGCGCGTGCGTGATGGTGTTGAACTGAGATGAGGATGGTGATGTTAGAAAAATAAGTGGCCGTGGGGCGGGGTGTTGTGATCCTGGCAGCCCTACTGCCACTGATGATCCTGGAAAGTCCTTAACGAGGGAGAAGTCGACACCGTTCCCACCCAGCCGGCTTTCCCCGGAAGAGAGCTAATGCGCAGGTAATGGGTCGGGCGGTACGCGTGGCAAACATTGTACACCCTTGCAGGGTAAATCTTTTCGAAAAGCCGTGTCCACGGTTACGGACGACTTGGGAATGGACGATGATCATAGAATAACTTAAACGGAATGATTAAAACTTGGGTACTAGAGGTACCAATTTCACGAATGTAAGGTTGACTTCCTCGAGGGTGATTCGGGGAGGTGCCTTTGATGAACAGGTACAAGTGGTGATGATGGTTGATGTTGAGGAAGGTGACCTCAAGAGGAAAGAGTTACTTCTTACCCGTCTTTGAAAATGTTCTAATAGTCGATGCCATGGAGTTGTGTTTTTATAAATAAAATCAGCTTTATGCAAACAGCCTATAACTTTGAAAGCCTCATCGAGCTAAAGCTCTATCTGTAATCTTGCGAGTTCGTCGAACTCAACGTCTTTGCTTTTGTTTCAGAGGAGGACTTCACCGACCTCGAAGGTGGGTTCTTTGTGGACATCGACGAGTAGTCTGGGGTTCCCAGGTGGCAGCTTGGGACATCCTGGAGCAGCTGGCGTTGTAATGTTTATCTGTAGGCCTCTTAGGCCATATGTTGGTTCTTGTTGTTTAGAACAACCTATTTTTGCTTCCGCTTGATGTAATGTTGGGTCTGTGACCTCTGGTTGTCATTTGCTATCTTTCTCTATTATAAGAGTTGAACTATATGATTTGTGTCGTAGAGTCTGTGATGTGCCAGTTGTTCCACAAGTCTTGATCTTACTATTATGCCTTGAGGGTTGCGCCCGTGTTAAGGCATCAATCGGGGTGTTGTGTTGTTGGGAGCGGTGTGCCCATCAACGCCTGTCAAAGGTTTTGGCTGGGGATTGGTAAACCCGTAACCTCCGCTTGTATCGCTTAACCGGTGACACGCAGCATCACTGTATACTAGTCGGGTCGGGGCGCTACAAAAGCCTCATAATCCGGGTCTCTGATTTGACATTACACTGACAACATATTATCCGGATCCATCAGGTACTTGAGTGTTTTTGACTAAATGACCCGCCTCCTCGGTTTCTGTGCTGACCGGCACACTTGATCCGCAGCACCGCTTCCAATTCTATGATCGACCGTGCGTTTGAAATACACGGCCACAGCTACGACCGCAAAGTTTTGGTTCACACCTGATCCAGCCACACCCCGGAAATCGTGCGGTAGTGCGCCCGTTACCATCTAGGGGCTATAAATAGGGGTGCGGGGTTCCTCTTCTTCTTCCCCGCACCTCCCACTTCGAGAACTCCAACCGCGCCGTCGACGCCGCCGCGATCTCGCCCTTGCGACCTTGCCGCGCCGGAGACCTCGACAACATCGGAGAAAACTCGTCTGAGCCGCGCACTCGCGCCCTGCGCCGCCGCTTCTTCGCCGGCCTCTTCCTCGCCGTACAGCAATCGTGAGTTCTTCAACTTCCGGCCATGGCGACCTCGAGCGAGTTCTTTCGCCGTGAACTTGCACTTCCCTCCCTAGATTCACTAGCAAAGGAGTCCAGTGCCGCGCCTTAGTATAATGCCTAGATCTTATTTCTAGGTTTTGCGCCAGATCAGATTGCCACTTTCATGAACAGTTCCACCTTATTTTTACTCGAGATTTCATCTCAATTTTACTGCTGCGGTAGATCTTTCGTAACCCTAGATCCTTACAAAAAGGTGTTTTTAGTTACCAGCCGAATCACTTCTCCGCAGTAATCGGGCAACTCTATCCGGGATATCCTTTACCGAATCCCTTACAGCTGATTCGGCTAGATCATTATCCGACTTGCTCTGGATTTGAGATTCCACATCTTCTAACTCGGCTATTTCCGATTTCTTGCAGGAGTGATTCGGATATGCCGAAGCTTCCCCCCGGCAGTTGGGAGGTTCTGATGTTACCAACGATGACTTGGAATGGCTGCGGAGCACCCGGCGTATAACATCTAACGTTATATGCCGAAAACCGGGGAAGGAAATCGAACCGGTCATCCAACCGGGTGAACGCGTTGTATTTCTGGCGCACTTCGAGCGCGGATTCGGACTCCCAGCGAGTGACTTCTTCCGGAGATTCCTAGATTTCTTCGGCCTGCAGCCTCACCACCTTCCGCTAACTCTTTTGTCTCCCTGTCTGCTTTTACCTCCTTTATGGAGGGATATCTCGGTCTGTGGCCGACTATCGAAACCTGGGCGAAGTACTTCCACCTCCGGAAACATACGATCCCGGGTAGTGACCCGAAGGTGATGACCGCCTGCGGTGCGTCAAGCATTACCCGCGGACGGGCTCCATCTTTCCCCGGATCACTGGCCTGGATACTTGCAAGAAATGGCAAAGGTCCTTCTTCTACGTGAAGAGCGCTGAAGGCCATGATGCCCTCAATCTGCCCGAGTTCAAGATCGAGCCCCCGACAGCCGAACTGAACTTCAGATATGATCCGGCTGACGCTCTTGCGGAGCTTCAAATCGTACATCAAACTCTGAGGATCTTCTGGAGAAGGCCTGCTCTCGGACGATCTCCTCCGACCTTCGTCTGTCGCCGGGTCCTCTTCAACAACGTCAGCACAAGATTTGCCATATGGGTGTCTGCTAGATCCTATCCGGATCAGCAAACATGACTTACCAAAGCTTCCGTCAAGAGACGGTAAATGCCATTGCCACACCGAGATGTCGGATAAGTGGAAATGGGGCGTGAGCCATTCCACCGAGACGCACTTCCACCACAGGTTAGTTCATCATTCTCCGGGTTTATTCATACTCCACAAAAATGCCATTGGACTAATCCGGATTTGCCTTGATTTTACTGCAGCTGTTCGACCGCCAGATCACCGAAGATGGAGATCTTTCCACAAGGTATGGGCACGGGATCGCAGCCCGCTGCGCGAGGCGAAGAGGATGCGGATACGGACGATTATTTGCCGATTCCGCGCGCCAAGCCTCCGCAAGGGTAAGCAACCGTCTATTTACAACCTTTCCGAGGATGAAGATGATGATTGCTGGATCCTAGATCCTATTGATGCCATTCCGATTTCATGGTCACACCTTGTGTTCCAGCCAAACCGGATGCTCAAGGGACATCTCGGAAACACCCTGATGCGTCCGGATCAGATGCCCCTCCAGCCAAGAGAATGAAGAAAACTGTCTCCAAACCGAATCGGCTGAAGGCCATGCCTACTACCAAGGGGTAATGCCAATTTATTTGCTTTCTTCTTTTATTACCCGAGTCATCTTTATCCGAGTTAACTGTTTTATTTTACTCTATGCAGTGACGTCCTTGTCACCGAACAAACCCATTCATCCATCCTTTCTCCCATTCCTCCACTGGATACGGCCATGGAGCACCAGTCTCCTAAAAAGGCTGCCACCTCTCCCGCGCGTGCCACAACTGCCAAAACTCCCCCGCCGGATCTCGTCCCAGAGTCGGTTATTGACCTGGAGAGTGAGGAAATCTCGGGTTCGACCCGAGATTCAACTTGGCCACGTCCTCTGAAGGAGTTGGAGAAGGAGAAAGCCAAGACTTCGGCTAAGACATTGACTAAGCCGGATCCTCTCCCTACCGCCAAGGCTCTGAATCAAGAGCAGCAGAAGAAGAAAACTGCAGCAGCAGCAACCTCTCGAGAAGCAGCAGAAACAGAAACAGGAAGCATCTAAACCACCCCAGCAAGCGTCACAGAACCAACCTAAGCAGTCAGACCCTGCCAAGACCTCGAGCGCATCACCTCTGCCTAAGCCGACTCCGGTTTCTTTTGGCACAACTCCAACAACCTCGGATAAGCAGATGGTCGCTAGTAAACCGGCTTCCGCCGCTCCATCAGTGACTCGGGTGCATGATCAGCTCTCTGAGGCGATTACTCGTGCCCGACTTAGCGGCCAGGTCTTGCCGAATCTCCGCACTCCGGGCGGCGACAAACTCGGCTCCGCAGAGGAATTTGTTAAGGCTTGGAACGCTGCGGACCTTGCCGAAGGCTCTTCTACAACAGCATCGCCACATCCGGCTGGGCCTAGCCGGATGTTTCAATCTCTACACTCTGTGCAGGCCTCGGTTACTGAAGCTAACCGGGTCTTCGAGGTAACAAAGCCGAATCTCGCTTTTAATTCACCATGATCACTCTATACTATCCCCAGTCCCCGAGATTCGGGTCGAATGACTGATACTCCTCGGAGTAAGAAAGTCATCCGGCTTGAATCTCTAACATTTGATCATAGACTTTGTGCTAGCCAAACAAAAAATCGTGGGACTTCCAGTCCCCGAGTCTCTTTTCAAATTGATTCGGTCAACTTTCTTTTTTATTAATCTCGGGCCTCCAGTCCCCGAGATTCGTTTTGGCTTCACGCTGTTAGTCTCGGGTGCCAGTCCCCGAGACTCTTTTTACGCCATTAACTCCTCTTCTTTCAGGAAACCACAACTGCTCGCAGCCGGATCTTTAAACAGCTAGTCCTGCAGCACCAGGCCCTCCAAGCTTCCTTTGATGCGCAAAGTGAGGAGATGAAAAAGAAAGATCAGGAGCACAAGCGCGCTTTATCGGAGGAGAAGTCAGAAGTGACCGGCTCCTGCGGGAGCTTGACCGAGTTGGAAAAGTGAAGGACAAGCTCAAGAAAGACCGGGATACGCTGCAGAGGGAGAAGACTCGATCCAGAAGGAGCGAGACACTTTCAAAGCCGGGATTGAGAAGCGGGCGAATTGGACAAGAAAATCCAAACGCACGTTGCAGCCGCTGAGCCGAAGCTCAAGCGGCGAAAGATGATCTGGCTGCTCACAGGCGATCAGCGCGAAATGGCTTGCTGATCTCGCTATCCTCAATGAAGACATGGATCGTAAGCTTGCCGAATCTCTTCTTTCCCTTCTGCTCTTATCCGACTCGTCTAACTCAGTGTTAGCTCATCTATATGTAGGAGAGTTTACCAGCATCCGGTTTCAAGCCGCCAAAGCTGTGAGAGATGCCCGAGCTGAGAGGGCTAAGATTGCTGGGGCCCCTCTGCCAGAGACGTGGGATATTGAAGACCACATTACTGCACTGAAAGCTCGGATTGCTCCTTTAAAGGAGTCCCACACTGCTCTGTTCAATGCTAGTCTCAAAGCCCACCAAGTTCTGTTTCCTGAAGTTCGGCAAGCCCAGTCAGCGGACGAGCTAATCAAAGACCTGGATCGGGCAGAGACCCGGCTAAGGCAGTGGAGATCTTCGTCCGCCCGCGCTGGTGCTGACGCAGGTTTGCTATTCATCATGTCTTGGTATGAGCTCATTGATCTTGCCACAGTACGCTCCCTTCGCCAGGGTTCTTCATGGGCTTCAGATCCAGACCGGATCAAGATCCGTGAGGAAGCTGCTAACTTTATGGCCGAATTCGCCAACACCAAGCATCTTGATCTGCAAGCTCCGATCTACTCGGATGGGGAAGATTCTGAAGAGGAGGAATCAGATGATGCCTCACTTGACGACTACGCCGAGTCTGAGGCCGACTCTGGTGATTCGGCTGACTTCGCCGAACAACCTGCAGCTTGCGACTCGGCCAAGACCTCCAAGATGCCAGCCAGTGATTCGGCTGACACTGCCGAACAAGCTGTAATCCAAACTTCCAAGACGTCATCCACTGATTCGGCTAAGGCCACAGAGCAAATCACCGCCAAGACGTCAGTTGATCCGGATGTTCCGAATCTGCCAAGCCCTCAAGCTCTCCGTCCAAAGTCATTCCTGCAAGTGAGGACCCTATCTCAACCGAGGTTCCTCCATCATCCGAGTCCATCCCTGCAGCCTAGGCTTCGTCCTGATTTATCTTAATGAAAAAACGTTAAATCCCCGGTATGCCGGGAGCAGATGTAATATACAATTTTAAGTTCCTTCGAGACTATTTCTATTTTGCTTAACGTGATCCGGACCAGGTTTATGTTGGATCATTTTAAACCGAGTCCCCGAGTGTGTTTTCTTGTTTACTATTTTTACCGGATCTTTGCTCTTGTCTACCTTTTAGGTGTTTGACAGTCGAGTCACAAGATAGGAAACATAGCATACAATACTTGAACATTCGAGTTTTGGTTTAGAATCATCTAACATAAACAAGAAAGAAATAACAGGGGTTAGTAAACGACATGTGCCGAATCGGTTTCGGACCGAGTCCCCGAGTCCATTTTCATGTTTCCCATATTCTCCACCTCTGCTCTTGACTACCATTTTGGTGTTTGTCAGTCGAGTCACGAGATCAACAACACAGCATACATTACTTGAATTTTGGGACGAAGTTCAAAACAATTCGACACATGAACGGTATGGACAAAACAGTAGTAAAAAACACATGCATAAGAACAAGGCAGTCCCCGAGTCCAGACTCGGATTGCCGAAATTTCATTCATGATAAACTGAGATACATACATTGCGCCCTTAAGAGTAAAAGGGTCGAAGCAGAGCTACATTCCAGGGTCGCTTGGTTTCCTCTCCGGGTCTGTCCAGGCCATCCTTCCTTTGTTCCTGTGCATCTACAAGGTAGTACGAGTCATTGTGCATAGCCTTGCTCACAATGAATGGTCCCTCCCATGGAGGTGATAACTTATGTCGACCCTTGCTGCGCTGCACCAGCCTTAGTACTAGATCTCCTTCATGAAACACGAGGGCTGATCTTCCGACTATGATAACGTCGGAGACCCTGCTGATATACTGCTGTCCGAGACAGGGCCAATTCCCTTGCTTCCTCTAGCAGATCCACTGCATCTTCCCGAGCCTCTTTTGCCTCGGTTTCCGTATACATTGTCACCCTTGGTGCATCATATTCTATGTCAGTGGGTAGCACTGCTTCTGCCCCATATACCAGAAAAAATGGCGTATAGCCAGTTGACCTATTCGGCGTGGTCCTTAGACCCCATAGTACTGATGGTATTTCATCTATCCAGCACCCCGGAGTCTTTACCAGGGTTCTATTAACCGGGCTTTTATCCCAGCTAATACCAAAGCATTTGATCTTTCCACCTGTCCATTGGACTCTGGGTGTGCCACTGAGGCTATATCTAACCGGATCCCCTTATTCATGCAGAATCGGGCAAACTCTCCCACAGCAAAGTTCGTGCCATTATCCGAGATGATGCTGTGGGGTAACCGTATCTCAA
Organism: Poa pratensis; assembly: GCA_947311845.1. NCBI lineage: Eukaryota > Viridiplantae > Streptophyta > Magnoliopsida > Poales > Poaceae > Poa > Poa pratensis. The sequence goes on from CAMZMU010000052.1 coordinate 99,349,444, forward strand.
AATGATTTCTTTCAGGAAAGTTACAGCCGAATGACCATCCACTTTCCGGATCGGTTTTACCTCTATCCACTTGGTGAACTTATCCACCATCACCAGCATATGTGTCATGTTGCCCTAGCCGGCTTGAATTCTCCCACCATATCCAAACACCACACAGCAAACGGCCAAGTGATAGGTATTGTTTTGAGCGCCGATGCGGGTAGGTGTGTCTGCTTGGCAAACCTTTGGCATCCTTCACATTTCGGACTATGTCCTCTGCATCTGCATGAGCAGTGGGCCAGTAAAACCCATGCCGGAAACTTTAGCCACCAGGGCTCTTGTACTGCAATGATGCCCACATTCTCCTTGATGTATCTCCAGGAGCATCTCCTTGCCCTCGGCTGGCTCCACACAACGTTGTAGCACCTCGGTTGCACTCCTTTTGTATAACTCCTTATTTATGATGGTGTAACCCTTGGATCTCCTCTGCACTCGCCTAGCTTCGGTTTCATCATTTGGTAAACTCCCCTCCGACATGAACTTCATGATTTCTTCAGCCCATTCCGGTACTGGATGTAAAGGGAATAATGTTCATCTATTTCCACTGGTTCGGCCGCCATTATCTCTTCTATCAGCCTTTGTCCATTCCCTAAGATTCGGTTAGCACCATCTTCTCTTCCCCTTTTTCCTAAGATTAGAGTAGCATTCCCGAGTCTCGGTTCGCAGTCCCCGAGTCTCGCCATGCAGTCCCCGGGTCCTCCCAAATGTACCCGACATCAACATTCATAGGAACAGCTTCAGATTCTTGCTTCGGGATAAAAATCGACTCGGAATCAGGTGAAGGTTTGATTGAAGGGATCCTTAGGTGATTCAAGGATATCCCGGGTGGGATTGCATCCCTAGACGACCCGAGTTTTGACAAGATATCAGCAGCTTCGTTCTCCAGCCGAGGTATGTGCTTGTACTCGCAACCTTCAAAAAACCCTGAAATTTTCTGGACATGAAATCGATATAGTGCCATATTGGCATCCAGGGCATCCCAATTTCCAGAAGACTGCTGCACCACTAAATCTGAATCACCAAAACATTCTATCCGGCGGATGCCGATGTCCTTAGCCACATTAAGCCCATGGATCAGTGCCTCATATTCGGCCACATTGTTTGATGCTGAAAAATGAATCTGCAATACATATCGCAACTGATCTTGCTTTGGTGATGTGAGTACTATCCCAGCACCCAGTCCGATTTTGGTTTTGGAGCCATCAAAGTGCAACTTCCAGTAATTGTAATCCGGCTTGGGTGGTTCATATTGCATCTCTGCCCAGTCACAAAGGAAATCCGGTAAAGCTTGAGACTTGATAGCATCTCTTCTCTCATAATGCGGGGTGTAAGGAGACACTTCTATTGCCCATTTGGCAACTCGGCCAGTCGCATCTTTGCACCCAATGATCTCCGAGATTGGAGCTTCGCATACAACGGTGATCGGATGCTCCTGGAAGTAATGTTTCAACTTCTTGGCCGCCAGGTATACACCATATGTCATTTTTTGGTAGTGAGGATAATTTTGCTTTGAGGTTGAGATCACCTCGCTTAAATAGTACACCGGTCTTTGCACGGATCTACCCTCCTCATCTCGCTCTACCACTATAACCACACTTACGACTCGGTTAGTGGCCGCAATGTAAAGTAACATTGGTTCATTCGGCAAAGGTGACGCCAGAATTGGTGCAGTGGACAACATCTTTTTTAATTCATTGAAAGCCGAATCTGCTTGCGGGGTCCACGTGAACCCGGTGCTTTTTCTCATCAATTGATATAAGGGCAAGGCTTTTTCTCCTAGCCGACTCACAAATCGACTTAGCGAGGCTAGACACCCGGTAAATTTTTGTACATCTTTTAGACATTTAGGCAATTTCATGTTTTCTATGGCCCGGATCTTAGCCGGATTCACTTCGATACCTCGGCTCGATACAAGGAAACCGAGCAACTTTCCAGCTGGGACCCCAAAGGTGCACTTATCCGGATTCAATTTCAACCGGTACTTTCTCAAGTTTACAAATGTTTCCTCGAGATCCTCGAGGAGAGTACGTTTTTCTTTAGTTTTGATGACAATATCATCGACATACACCTGCACATTTTTGCCCATTTGAGATTGTAAGCACTTCTGCATACATCTCTGATAAGTTGCACCGGCATTTCTCAAACCGAAACACATGACACGATAGCAATACGCCCCATACGGGGTAATAAAAGCAGTCTTTATTTGATCTTTGGGGTTCAGTGGTATCTGGTGAAAACCAGAGTACGCATCAATAAAAGACAACAACTCACACCCAGCAGTAGAATCGATCACTTGATCAATCCGAGGTAAAGGAAACGGATCCTTCGGGCACGCCTTGTTCAGGTTGGTGAAGTCGATGCACATACGCCACACCTTGACCACCGCTGGTTCATCCTTCTTCTTCTCTACCAGAACCGGATTGGATATCCAGTCTGGATGCAACACCTCCATAATGAATCCGGCTGCAAGTAGCTTAGCCAGCTCATCAAGCACCACTTTTCTTCGATCGTCTGAAAGACGACGAGTCGGTTGCCTCACCGGCTTCACCTCCGGCCGGACAAATAAAGAGTGCTCTGCCAACTCCCTCGGAACACCAGGCAGGTCCTTAGCCGACCATGCGAAGATATCCCGATTCTCACGGAGGAAGTGACAGAGCGCGCTTTCCTATTTCTCGCCCAACCCGGCACCAATGATGGCCATGCGCTCCGGATTCTCCGGGTCAATGGGGATCTTCTTTGTCTCCTTGGGCACCTCAAATGTTGCACCTGCATCCGGATTGGTCATGGCCAGCACCGAGCTGAGCTGACTTTGCCATTGCCACTACTTCATGCATCTTGCTCTTCTCCGCCTGGATCACCAACGACTCGGCTAAGGTGGAACCAACCGTGGCACACTGTATGGCCTTCTTGTAATCTCCCACAACGGTGATGATACCATTTGGGCCAGGCATCTTCATCTTGAGGTAGGCAACATGAGTGGATATCATGAACTTGGCTAATGCCGGCCTGCCGAGCAGAGCATGGTATGGGCTCTCCAAGTCTACCACCTCGAATTCGAGACTCTCCAGTCTGTGATTGTCCTTGGTACCAAACAGCACATCCACCCAGATCTTTCCCATTGGGGAACAAGACACCCCGGGTACTATACCATGGAAGGTGCAACTGCTCTGCTGCAGCTGATTCGGCGAATAACCCAACTTGACCATTGTGTCCCGATACATGATGTTTATAGCACTGCCATTGTCAACCAAGACTCGAGTGAATTTCACATTAATCTTTGGTCCAACCAAAGTCGGATCCACCACCAGTGCATAGTTTCCTGGGCTTGGCATAATCTTGGGATTGTCAGCCCTGCTCCAGTTGGCTCGGTCACAAAAATCACATAACTTTGATGAGCTTCCTTGTAATCATTTCCGGGGTATCCACCTTGCCGACTCGGACCAGCATTGTTGTTACCTCCCATATTTACCAGGTTACCCGGCTTTGTTGCAGCTGGCCTTGGAGCTCCTTCGTTCACCGGAGTTGCATTAGCTCCGGATAAAGGCGTATTTGGCCTGAAATTTGGTCTAGGAACACCTCTCTGAGGTGGCCCTCTCTGACCTTCCGCCTGGATACGATGATGCCAGCTACAATTCCGAGTTGAATGATTGGCCGGCTTGTGTGGGTCTGTTGTGTGATAACGGCAAGGCCCATCTATCATTGCCTCAAAAGTTAGAGGTGGACTCGGTCCATCCCACACTTTCTTTGGCCAAGCACCTTGATTCGGCCTCCAAGCTGGGCCCTCATTTTTTGGTCTCTGGCTATCAGGATGATCCATATTTACTGCAGCAACCTGGTCTGAGCCGTATCTGTAATCCGGATCTCTCCTTTTGTAGCCGAATTCATGTCGGTCATTGGGCCTCAATGGTCCAGTTCGGTTATTAACCGGTTGCCTCCTGCTTGTTCCCACCGCATCCAACGCTGGCTGCGTCGGATCGCCAAGAGCATATGTATCTGCTATCCGGATCATTTCCGCCAGTGTCTTTGGCATATCTCTCTGGAGCTTCTGCCAAAGCGGGGTGCCATGTCGGCAACCCTGCGCAAACCAAGAAATGGCCTGCTCCTCCACAACACCTTCACAAGAATTGCGAATGTTGCTCCACCGAGTCAAAAATTCTCGGTCTGTCTCCCGCTCTTCCTGCCTGCAGGCAGACAAGAGCTGAGGTCGGTTTGGCCTCTTGTACGTGCTGGAGAAGTTGCTGTAAAATGCCTGTTCCAAATCAATCCAAGAGTTGATACTACCCTCTGGTAAGTTATTTAGCCAAATCTGGGCTGGCCCTTCCAACATATGCGGGAGATACCGGACCGCCCATCGGCGATTGCCCCCCGCAATGTGCACCGAGGATACATAATCTATCAGCCAATCCTGCGGCTTAGTGCTGCCATTATACGGCTTTGTGATCCGGCCAAGCTGAAACAACGACACATTTGGCTCGTTCATTATCCGAGGTCCAAAACACGGAGGACCTGGTGGGCCTTGTTCTTCCAGCCTCTCGGACTGGTAAATCCTATCCAACCTGAGACGCTGATCATCCGGAGCCAACGTCCGAGGTCCCAGTCTGGATGCAAGTGCATTGTCATACGTTTGGTATCCGGCTCGCGCCATAGCCGAATTACCAACATCATAGCGGTAGCCCGCCTGACCACCACCTTGCTGCTGCTGCGCTTGCACCATTACTTGCTGCTCCTGCCGGGGTTGATTCTGCCCGGGAGGGCGAGGTGGTTGACCTCGGCCAGCCGAATTACCCCTTCCGGCCCCCGGATTGCCTTGATCGCCATTGTTTCTGCTCTGGCCACCTCTTCCTTGAGCAGCTAGCTGCTTGCCGGCATACTCAGCATCATAAGCCTGCAGCTGTTTGCTTTTGCCCGAATTCACACTTTGGGCCCGGTCAGCTCCGACATGCGGGGATGACGCTTGCCCCTTGGACCTCTGGCTAACCGCCTTAGCCGACACCACTACCCGAGAACCTCCAGCATCCGGATTAGCCTTCCGGTAAGCCTCATTCTGCCGGTTACATACATCAACCAGCTCATTGACCCTTTCTGCCTGCTTGCGCCAAGCATCACCGGTTAGTGTGGTCAACTCGGCTCGCGCTGCCGCTGCAGCCCTAAGATTTTTGGCCGGGGAGCTATACACCGGCTTGCCTGTTCCCGATCTCTGGCTGGTAGCCTTACCCGAGCTCGATCTTGCAGCTCTAGCTAATTCGTCATTGAGGTCCTTACCCCTGTTACGCAAATCTGCCCTCTTACGCGGGTGAGGCGCTACCGGAGTGAAGCCATCGGTGATACCATTGGCAGCATTGTACTCTCTCATGTCTCTATCAAATGCTTGCCTAGACTCTACCACTAACCGGGCTTCTCTTTGCAATCTCAGGCGCTCTGCCTCTAACTGAGCTATAGTAAGCTCTACATTTGCCCCGGGCGCTACTGGCCGAGCCAACTTTTCGAGGACATCCTCTAAGGGAGCCTCCATACTTGACATGCCCAGCGGACCAACCGGATCTGGTTTCTCCTTTGGGAATTTCGCCGTCCGAGTCGGCTTGTCAACCGGATCGGTTGGTGTGACCAGCTCCTCGGGCATGCTAGTGCCGGCATCTCCTTTGCCTGCACCAGCACTTGCTCCGGTCATCATCACTTGCACGCTACTCCCGGGCCGAGCGCTACGCCGTCCGAGAGCTGCGCGGAAAGACGGAGGATCCTCGGCCACGAGCACCTGCGCCGGGTACTCGCGGACAAGCTCGGTGGTGACGTAGGTGAGGAAGCTGCCGAACTGGATGAAGTGTCCATCCACAGGGAGTGGTCCTCCCGCGAAACAGCCAGCGTTGTCGCTGATGAAGGTGAACCCGCCGTAGTTGCAGACGAGCCCTGACCGCACTCGCACGCCGGAGCTGGTGACGGAACCCGTCCGGATGGAAACCCCAACCAACGCCACTGCTAGCCCCACTGTGGGCGCCAACTGTCGTGGTGGGAACACGCAGATGCCTAGGGGTAGGCTTAATCTGGGGCCGAACAGATGCTTGTGGTTTCGGGGAGGGATTGCGCGATGGAGTCGCACATGAAGAACACACGAAGAACACGAAGAACAAGCAAGAACAAGAACAAGAACCGCAAGAACACAAAGCACACACGATGTACCCTGCTTCGGGGCCCTCGTGAGGAGGTAAAACCCCTACTGCAGCACTAGCCTACTCGTTGTATTCTCCTCTTTGTATATGATTTGTACATGTGCTCCTCGAGCTGTGAAGATCTAGCCATGGAGAAGGAACTCAAGGAAGAAGAAAGCTCCAGTGATCAAGAGGAAGAAGAGAGAGCCCAGGGGCTGTACGTGTATGCGTGCCTCTGCCTGTGCTTTCCCCCTGGTGATCCTTATAAAGGGGAACCCAGGGGACAAGGAGCACTGTACAAACACTGTTGATGAGTTGACTCATTTGTCTTCTAGCACTTGTTTCCGGCATCTCCGGGAGATGCCGTCCTTGCCTTTGTCTTCTAGCTGTTGTCCTCAGAATCTCCACGTCCTCTTCTTATCCTCTCCCGAAGATATTTATGATGATTCGGATAAAGGTGTCTCGGTCGAGGTAGCGTCCGTGGAGATGATCCGGTTAAGAATGACCCAAAGTCGGTGGAGTAGACCCGGCGAAGGGTGTCCCGGTAACGAGACCCTGTCGATCTCAGTTCAGTCCGAGACTGGGAAGCTGCCCGAGGTAACAAGGCCGATCGATCCGTCTAGGAGGTGGCTTGAGGCAACGAGGCCGGTCGATCCGTCCAAGATGAGACTCGACCAAGGTTTACGAAGCGAGACAAACTGATTCGGTCTGTCCGGGTCTAAACCGAAGTATGCAGCTGGCCCAATCCGGATCAGGTATCTCGGTCCGGCCAGAATACGCACTTCGGCCTAGCCCATCCTGGCGCAGAGGACTCAGCCCAGTCTGGGACAAAGGAGCCCAGCCGAGGCTGGAGATTCGGTCCGCTGGGCATCTCGGCCCGAGCCGGATCAGAGGATTCGACCTGCTACGCATTTGGACCCGCCCGAGGTAACGAGAAGCATCTCGACCTGGCCCAACGTTCGGCCTGCCTGGCCACCCGAGATGAGTTGATTCCTCCCAGTCCGGAAATACCTTGACTCGGCCTTATCCGAGGCTGTGACCAGAATCCAGTCCAGCCAAGGCCGTTGCTTCTAAGCCCAGCCGAGGCAATGGCTTTGACTCGAGCCAAAAAAGAATAATTCGGCATGGGCTGCTTTCTGCTGTTTCTTCATCTGTTACGCTTTTGTTCACTGCTTTTATCTCTGTTAGTACCTTGGTTAAACCAACAACTTTAGGGTATCCGTGGATTACATCCCCGACAGTAGTCCCCGAGGCTGCGGGGGACTCGCAGAGTCGCGCGCAGTCTTACAAAAATAATTAACCATATCGAAAACCTTCATATGCACGACCTCCTGCTTGCATGGGCGCCTTAGTATGTCGGTCATTTAGCCATGCCCTCCAGGCCAAATGCGACATCCGGTTGACCGAGCTCACCCGAATCAACAACGAGATGACAGTTTGCACTGGGAATGTGTCGCCTGCATGGTCACCATTATATGCCGGTTCTTAGCCCTCCTGGCCTTTACCGAACTCGGATGCCGCCAGCGTCGGTTAGCCCTCCTGGCTTTTACCGAACTCGGATGCCGCCAGCGTTGGTTAGCCCTCCTGGCTTTTACCGAACTTGGATGCCGCCAGCGTCGGTTAGCCCTCCTGGCTTTTACCGAACTTGGATGCCGCCAGCGTCGGTTAGCCCTCCTGGCTTTTACCAAACTTGAATGCCGCCAGCGTCGGTTAGCCCTCCTGGCTTTTACCGAACTTGGATGCCGCCAGCATTTACTGGACTGACATAAACCTGCAAGTATGTATCTCATATGTCTCGGTATCTCGGCCTTTCTAGGCATATCATACATGTCTCGGTACCTAGGCCTCATTGGCATATCACACATGTCTCGATACCTCGGCCTCTTTGGGCATATCACACATGTCTCGGTACCTCGGCCTCTTTGGGCATAACTCATATGTCTCGGTACCTCGGCCTCTTTGGGCATAACTCATATGTCTCGGTACCTCGGCCTCTTTGGGCATATCTCATATGTCGGTTCTTGGCCACTCCGGGCGTATACCGACATACATGTCTCCAGCCACTGCTGGTTTGACATAACCATGTCTCGAATGCCGGTTTTAGCCACTCCGGGCGTATACCGACATACATGTCTCCAGCCACTGCTGGACTGACATATAACCTGCAAAAACATATCTCAAAGGTTGCCTCTGGCTAACAAACATAAACAAAGATCTGGTATGCAAATGATGTCATGATACGCTGGTAAACAGAATAAACAGCGATGTGGGATATGGAATGATGTCCTGATATTGTGACAAACCGAAAAAGACGGCGATCCAGGATGGGGAATGATACCGTGATATTGTGGTAAACCGAAATAAACGGCGATCTAGAGAATACCGATAAAGCTAGGGTATCTTGGATGATTTTGACATAACCAATATGACCATGATACCTCGGATTTCAAATATGACCCGGATTACCAGTATGACCCAGATTTCCAAAATGACCCGGATTACAAATATGACCCGGATAACAATATGACCCGGATTACCATTATGACCCGGATTTCCAATATGACCCGGATAACAATATGACCCAGATTACCAATGGGACCCGGATAACAAATGTGACCCGGATAACCAATATAACCCCAGATTTCCAATGTGACCCGGATTTCCAATATGACCCGGATAGCCAATGTGACCCCAGATTTTCAATGTGACCCGGACTTCCAATATGACCCGGATAACCAATGTGACCCGGATTTCCAATATGATCCGGATAGCGAATGTGACCCTGATAGCCAATATAACCCCAGATTTCCAAGATACCTCAGTAACGAACATTCTCAACAAAACCGATGTCACCTTTCAACGTTAGTCCAACATACATATCATGAAGAATATTTGACGGGAACAACAATTATACTAACCGAGGCAAACTAGCTATAGCACTTGATAGAAAACGAATCTAACAGCAGATACTATGCACAAAAAACTAGACTCGGTCTCAACCGAGTCCCCGAGTCACTTTTCTTATCTAGGAGGTGGTGTAAAACAGACTGGCTACCCAGTCCCCGGGTCAAGACATCTTGTCCGGGGTAAAACACCTAGACAAAAAGCGAGGGGGCAGTCCCCGAGTACTGTTTGAGACTACGCAGAAGCATAACGCAGACATATAAACGATACTTACAAGGCCAGGTTGTTGAAGAAGTCGAGGAAGACGCTAATGCCAGTATGAATACCCAGAATAGACTCGGATTTCCAAGATATGATTCGGATTACCGAAACTAGATTCGGATTGCCAGGTTGATTCGGATTCCAGAATATGCCAAAACTTGATTCGGATTCCAGAACATGCCAAAACTTGATTCGGATTACCGAAACTTGCCAAAACTTGATTCGGATTACCGAAACCTGATTCGGATTGCCAAGTAGATTCGGATTCCAGAACATCTCAGGATTCCAGAATAGCTTGGATTCGCACTGTATCCAACTCGAAAATGAGTCAACATGCGGGGACGATGCCGAAGTCGAGTCCCCGAGTCACTTTTCACACCACGGATCTGTCGATGATGTCAAGCTAGAGCGCGAGGACAATGGCGATGTTGAGTCCCCGCGTTGATGATGAAGATCCCATCCGAAATTAACCCAACAAGCGCCACTATCAGCCCCACGGTGGGCGCCAACTATCGTGGTGGTGTCACGGCAGATGCCATAGGATGGCTTAAGTTGGGGGCTCGCTAGGACGTTGGGGGATCCGGGGAGGGTGTGCGCGCTCAAGAAGCACGCATGGAGGACAACCAAGAACTCACAAGAACAAGCAAGAACAAACCAAACCAAGAACAACTAAAGCACACCAAGCACACCACGATGTACCCTGCTTCGGGGCTCTCTTGTGGAGGTAACACCCCTACTGCAGCACTAGCCTACTCTCTTTATATCTCAATGGTGACAAGTACAGAGTGCTCCTCGAGCTGTATGAAGCAACAATGGTGAGAGGTCTAGGAGGAAGATGGAACAAGGGGGAAAATGAGGCCTCTCCTTCGTCGTCGTCTGTCGTCTCCCCTCGCACTAGAGGAAGTAGTGGTCTACTTATACACTAACCGGTTTACCTTTTTACCCCTGGCCGGAGACGATAATGGCATTGCCAAGAGGAAAAGGACAAGCCTCTGCCTCCTGTCAATCCAACGGCCGGACTGTCAGGCCTATCTTGCCCCTTCGGGCAATGGCAGCTGTAGCCCACCGGGTCTAGGTCACATCCTCTTTCCCGAATTGGCCGAGTCAGCTCCTAGGTTGCTGCGCTCCCAGGAATCCCGTGGCTTGACCTGGCTGTCAAGTCCTAGCAGGCCTAACTTGCCTCTTCAGGCAATGGCAGGCGTAGCCCGCCGGGTCTAGGCCACATCCTCTTTCCCGAATTGGCCAAGTCAGCTCCTAGGTTGCTGCGCTCCCAGGAATCCCGTGTCTTCTGAGCCTCAGGCAGGAGGCCTGCAGGACCCGTGAACTTTACTGACATTACTCGGCCCCTGTGCATTATCCGACATTACTGGTAAGCCGGGTTCTTCCAGGCAACCCGGCTAGCTGAGCCGGATCTCTTACAGGCAACCCGGCTGAGCCGGATCTCTTCCAGGCAACCCGGCTAATCGAGCCGGGTCTCTTCCTCTGATCCGGCTAGACTTTGCCTGATGCCTCTTGGTCTCTTCCTGTCTTTGAATATGGTCCGGTCCAAGTGATCCGGTTTGTGAGACCCGGATTGACTTTCCATTCCACCTCTTTGCCCTACCCGGGGGCAACTCCCCGACACTACAAGGGACGTAATCTCAAGATGGTATTTTTGTAAAACACTCATCATGATAATCCAGATGATAGGCATAAGTAAATGGATTTCAAAGTTTTGCAACCAAGTGATGGTAAGCGAAGGTGTCCTAATGATGTGCAAAAAGGGAGGCAACTTGATTTGAAAGATTTTGAGCTTTCGCTCGGGAGGTGGTCGGGGGTGTAAGGGAGGGTCCACAGACCACAATTGCGCCTCAAAGGAGGAAAGCGACGCCCTTGGGCGTCGCCACCGCCGGACCGGCCAGCCAACGTTTTTCCCTCGGACCCGCTACCACGGGCCGCGACGGGGACGACCGCCGTGCCACCTGGAGGATGGGGAGGCAGGAGTCTGCAAGGTGGGGGAGGGGTCCGTACCTGTCATATCTGGAGTTAGAAGCGGGAGAGGAGTGCACGCCACGCCAACCGTCCGTTGATGCCTCGTCGCCTGCGCGACCAAGATCTCCGGCCACAGGCACCTGCGACCGGCGCTCGTCGCCCAGGCACCAACGCCACACGAGTCAGGGCCGCCGCCCCAAAGACCAGAGCCCACCGCGCATAGCACGGAACAACGAGATCCTTGCCGCCACCTTCACCGGCGTCTGCGTGGGGGTTTCTCGGCGTCCTCCTTGGGCGGCGACAAGGGAGAAGAGGGGAGATGGGGGGTAGTGGCGCGGCGAAACCCTATTCGCCCCGAGTCGCCCTTGGGAGGACGACGCGAGGGCCAAGGGATACACCAGCCTCTTTCAGTCAGCTATCAGGTATTACTCCAGTCTCTCCCCCCCCCCCCCCCCCCCCCTCTTGAGCGGCCGGGTCTGTTCTTGACTCGGTGCATGTTTCATGGCCAATGATCTTTCATACCACACTCACTAATGGAATGTTTCCATCTTTATAAGAAAAAAACGCCCCTTGTCGATCAGAAGTCTTTTATAGCCCTTTTTGCCTCTTTGTTATGCTTGCCGGCCCGGCATGGATATGCCTTGTTGACCAGCAGAATCAAGTGATCTCTTGCACCTCAAGCAACACCCATTGCACTCGCATATCCATCTCACATCATGCTGCTGCTGGCTCATTCAGTCATTCATGCATGGATCATCAAAACAAAGCCAGGGCCCATCGTGGACTTTATTTAAGAAATTACGTAGTATCTACTCCCTCCGTCAAAAAATAAGTGTTTCAAGTTTGTCCAAAAGTGAATGTATCTAGACATGTTTCACGCATAAATACATCCACTTTTGGGTAAACTTGAGACACTTATTTTGAGACGGAGGGAGTAGTAGACTGGGGCAGTTTTCCCCTCAGTTTTGTTTAGAGGATAGACTTCGGAGAACATGGCATGCAGTATCTTCTTCAAAACGAAAACTACTTTGAGATTATACAACATTAAAAGTACGCTAGCAAGGAATTAACACTGGTTTAACCGAGCTTTATGGTTACCACACGTCAAAACCACTGGTTAGTTGGATACACGGCCGGGCTGCCTCAACTAAAGGCAAAGCCAAAGCCAGAAAAAATGGTCCTTTTCCTAAATTGGCTCCAGTCTTTTACCTATCCTAAGTATATACTCTCTCCGTTCCAATTTAATTGACTTGCTATCCACCAAATATGGATTACCACACACCAAATATGGATTACCACACGTCAAAACCACTGGTTAGTTGGATACACCGGCCGGGCTGCCTCAACTAAAGGCAAAGCCAAAGCCAGAAAAAATGGTCCTTTTCCTAAATTGGCTCCAGTCCTTTACCCATCCTAAGTATATACTCCCTCCGTTCCAATTTAATTGACTTGCTATCAATCACATGTGGATGTACATATATACATCCACATGTGATGGATAGCAAGTCAATTAAATTGGAATGGAGAGAGTAAAAGTTGGAATATATCGCGATTTGTGAGAGGCCCTGTCACTGTAGCAGCTACAGTCTGCTACAGTGTTGAACAGTGCATCGATCCGCGCCGTTGCTTCCTGATCGGACGATCCACGCGCATCTCCGTGACGCTTTTGCAAAAAACACCCCTCCCAAATCCTGCGCTTGCTCCGCAGTCCACAACTTAACGAGCAAACAAACCTATTTACAAATAGTACAAACCTCAGGGACCTCCCTGCAAAACAAGCACACAACTCCCCTCCTCCCGTCTCTCTCCCGCGCGAGGCGACGGCGACAGGCGGCGCCGACGCGTCGTGCAGCCGCTGCACGCCCTCCCGGTCAAATCGAAGAGCACCCGCGGGACGTCCTCGGCCTCCTCTCCATCCTCGCCGAGAATCGCGAGTCAGGAAGCTCGGAGACGCCTGCGCCGGGGTCGTCTTCACCCAGACCGGCCGCCGACGTCCGATTCGCCGACGTCCGGCCTTCCCCGCCCTTGCCGGCCGTCTCCGCGCGCTCCTGGTGACCTGACTCCACCAAACGAGCCCAATCGAGCTTGCCTCTCTACTCCATCCACCAGCAGCGCATCGCGCTGATTTTGCTCGCGGCGGAGGCGACGGTTGAGGGCCGGCTGGCGACCAGGACCGCCGCGGCCGCCCACCACGGCCGCGAGCAACCAGGGCGGCCACGAGCGAGGGCCGGCCGACGGCGCGAGGCGGAGGCGACGTGCGAGGGCCGGCCGGCGACCACGACCGCCACGGACGCGAGGGCGGCGCCGCGACAGACGACCGTCTCCACCCCGGCCACGAGCAATCAGGGCGGCCACGAGCGAGAGCCGGCCGACGGCGCGAGGGTCGCCAGCCGCGGGCTCTGCCCTGGCCTCGACTACGACCGCCACGGCCAGGAGGGCGGTGCCAGGAGGATACACCCACTCGCGGCGTCGGCGGCTGTTGCGCCGGCGGATCTCAAGCTCGCAAGGACGGCTCCGCGTCGCCGGATTTCCCTTTGGGGCTTGGCGGCGGAGGAGTACGCGGGGAAGCGACGGACCGAAGTTGGAGCTCCATCCCGTTCGGCCGCCCCTCTCTCTTCTCAGCCTCTCTCCACTGCCTCACGGTACCGCAAAAGAGCGGCGGCGACGAGGGCACGCGGGAAAGAGCCAGCTCGATCTCTTCCTCCCTCGCCTACGTAGCGACCGGCGAGCTGGGGGTGGTGCTGGGAAGAGGAGGGGATGATGAGAGGTCGGCGGCCGGCAAGGGAGCTTGGGGTGGCGCAGGGGAAAGGGAGGGGCAGAGGAGAGTGCGGCGGCCGGAGAGGTAGCGAGTGCGTGCTGAGACGAATTCCTGCTGCTTGTGTCCTGCGTGCTGTTTGTGTGTGTTAACGCTTCTGCTGTTTACTGCTGTTGGTAGATTCCTGCTGCTATTTTATTTTCCTAATATCTACGTTATTCATTCAGTATCTATAAATCCATATGAGCTGTGTAATCACTTCTGAACCATTTTCAATGGCTTGGGACGATGGACAGTAGGTGTGCGTGTGTTTGGTGGATACTGGAGAGGAGTACCTACCATCCGCGCCTGTCATTTGGTAGAGGAGCAGCAGCTGAGCAGGGACACACGTTGCTAGGTGATTTTCTACCTTAATGTCCTTTTTCTTCACGTTCATAGCAATGCCAGCTTTTCAACCTGTAATTTTGTGCCTATTTGGTTCCTCTGTACAGGTTGTCACTGGATGTCTGAGCACCAAATGGAGAAACTGCTGGAGACAACCCATGTCTTTTTTTCTTCGGTTACATGCGGAATCAAGAATCAGTTCATCCGAATAACATTGCAGGTTATTTGTTGAAATAACTCTACTAATTTCTGTGCAAGCGGCCTTTCTCTTTGCAAATTTTGTTAGCATGTAATACATCGCAACAATATGGAGCGTTTTGACTCAGGTGGGCTTCTTTTTGCTTCAGTTCTTTCTTCTAATCCCTTTCCATTCCGATTTCTGATAGGTGTTTACATATGCGATCTCAAAGTGTATACATAGTAGCATGGTGCGGAGGGGTTGGAGATCATTGGCAGTGACAGAACCGGGCGAGGCTGCTAGCCAGTTCGTCTCCGGCCGAACGACCTACCATACAGGTTTCTTCTCTCTCTCTCTCTCTTCGTCTCTTTCCCCCAGCAGCAGCGTAATGAAAATTTCTATAACTCCTGTTGTATATGCTGTTGTTCAATACTTGCTTGCATTAGATCGTCCCAAGCTTGTGGAAGGTTTGAACCATTTAATGATATATGATACTACGGTTATTTGATCAATGGAACAATCCGATGTGCATATTATTGCTGGAACTAGCTACAGCTTATTTATTTTTAAGGATATGCATGAAGACTTAATGGGTGGTGACGAAAATATTGTTACCCTATTAGAATAACGAATAAATGGTGGTATCTCACTATGATTTTTTCATCATATCCAAGAAATTTATTTAACAAATCAACCTATTAGTAAGACCGATTGAAATGATTTCCCCTATTTTGTTCTTTGTTATCTTTGCTATATGAGAGCAATAGAATTTATTTGGCCCCTTTTCATGTTCCTTCATGGTATAGTTAGCTTTGATAGGTGTATGACACTTAAATACATCAGGTATGATGTCAAACATTTGCTTCATTTGGTTAAAATATTTACTTAAAGTATTTGATTCTTGCAGGTTCATGAATAGTATCTGATGGATCTGCTCGCAGCTCTGGAAATAAACCTCATCTATCTCTTATGTAAAGGAATCATTAAAGGTCAGACTAGATGAGGTTTATTTTTTAGCTCCCTATTTGAATCAGTTTAGCACCATCATTTTCCAATTCTAGATAACTAATTGTTTCTTCCTTACCTATATCAGCAAGTCTCTCCACTCATGGTTGTGTTTTTAAGGTAAACTGAGTTCAGATATTTGCGCTAACGATTTTAGTTCTATATAGCTACACTGCAATGATGCCTTTCTTTGTAAGATAGTTGTGTCACTTTTAGCTACGCACAAATATCTCATTTTTTTAAGTTTCAGTCAAAAAAAGATTCTACTTTTATAGTATTGAGTTTTCATTTCACGTGCTGACTTTAAGACCATTTTTTTTGGACATTTCTTTAAGACCATTTTCAATGTTGTATCCATCTGCTTTAAAAAGTAAACTAGATAATTAACCAATTGAGGGAGTATATATAGTTTTTTTTATCTACAACATTTAATTGATTTCCCAATCTAAAAACCTTGAATGATTCTGCCTAAAATTCTCGCAAAGGGCGCTTCTCCTTTTTATTTCACTCTGCCTAATTTTTTTTGCGAAGGGCGCGGCGTGACGCCGCGCTGAAATTCAACTAGTAAAAAAATCAAAAGTTGGTTTGACATGTTGATGATGATGAATTGCTTTGTTTTTCTTACTGCATTCTTGAAAGGATCGTATGGCCACCTAGAGGGGGGGGGGGTGAATATGTGCTACTCCAATTATTAATTCTTTTTCGATTAAGGCTTGACACAAAGATAAATTCTCTAGATATGCAACTAAGATGAATTTACCTATATGACAAGTTAAGTCTAAACAAGATAAGATACAAGTAGTAAATAACAAGAAAGGAGTAACCGATCGGGAAGCACGCGGAGACAAGGATGTATTCCCGAGTTCCTCCTTTTTAGGGGAGTACGTCTCGTTGGAGGGGTGTGAGTTTCAAACTCAAGACGCCACAAATGGCCTCACCCTATTCTCCGATGAACTTCGCACAAAAGCTCGGTCCACCTTCCACTATCGGAGACCTTCAAGGTGGAATCCGGAGCCCTTACAACAAGCTTGGAGCACAACCCACAAAAGGATTGGGAGCTCCCAAGCACCACAGCTTCACTACACAAAAGTAGCAAGCAAGTAAGTACAACAAGATGCCTAGGTTTTCCTAGTGGAAACCCTAGGCTCAAATCCCTCAAGTGAATGAGGGGAAATGAAGAACGCTTCGGTGGAGTTGTAGATCCGGGCCTTCTCCTTCAATCCTCCAAGTATGAGTGAGTTTGGGTGGAGGGATTGAGAGATCGATGAGCTTTGGTCTTGCAACAATGGGGGGCAAGAGATTCTGGTCGAGCTCATCTGCTGGAGGTAGGTGGAGGGGTATTTATACCCCTCCCAAATCTAGCCGTTGCAAGTCTTCAGGGGGCCGGAATATCCGGCTTGAGTGGGGGCCGGAATATCCGCCCCCCGGAATATCCGGCCCAGATATTGAAATGTCCGGCCCCAAATATCCGGTTTTGGCAGACGAACGCACATCTGGTTGTTCTCTGGTCCTTAGCAGAAAATCCCTGGGGGCCGGAATATCCGGCCGCGAATATGAATAATCCGGCCCAAATGTCCGGTTTAGCCAGACACTCGCACAAACGTCTGGCAGCTGATTCTTGGCAGAAATTTCCTGGGGGCCGGAATATCCGGCCCATAATTCAAATGTCCGGCCTCAAATATCCGTTTTTGCCAGAGCAACACACAAGCTTCTTTTCTCACATCTTTTTGGAGTTTGATGCTTATAAGATTTTCCTTAAATCCTGCATCACTTAAGCATGGTTAAATTATCGCTAGTGTTGTTGCCTAACACACAAAACATCGAAGGATCATGAAATGCCCTTTCAATTCTACTTTTTGTGAATGCTGATTTTTTAAATCAGTTCTTATTCAGTTTCTACATGTAGTAAAGTTAATATACTAGTAATTAGTCGGCAATGCATACAAGCTAGCTGAAGCAAGGGTATAGATTACGATCAACCGAAAATTTAGCTGTTAGATTCACCATTAGAGCATTTCCACATATAACGAAGAGGGACATGGTACTGTCTAGTACTCCCTCCGTCCCGAAATAAGTGTCTCAAGTTTGTCTAAAAATGGATGTATCTAGACATGTTTCATGTATAGATATATCCATTTTTGTGCAAACTTGAGACACTTATTTTTGGACGGAGGGAATACTTCTTTCTGAAACTCGAGATAGTATCGTATCACTCTGTTGTGGTTAGCTAGCACAATTAATCAACCCTAAAGCATGTTTATGGTTATTTTGAGCTAGGTCCATATATTACTGATTGTAGTCATATCAACGCAACTGCCTGTCATCTGATTCCACGGAAAAGGAAGGGGTCTCCTGTCATGAACCTTTGTTCATGTAAAAGCCCGATGCCGTGCACATGGGGCATGCGAATACTTAAACAAGAATCGAGGTACTTTGACGCGCTAATCCTGACACGCTTGCTGAGCTCTATTTAATCTCGTTATCACAGCATGTATCTGACGCACAAAACGGCACACTTACTATGTCCACATGCACATGACGTTTTTAGAGAATGCCATGGTCAAACTTCTTTATTTTCTCATGGGCTGTGCCAGAATAGCAACCTTTCTTCATTAGTTTATGTTTTGATTTTGTTCTACTGACTAAAATTTCACTATTATACAAAAATATTTGTGTCCACACTCATAATCTTTTACACATAGCACATATTTTTTTTTACTTGATAATGGAGGTCGTTGTGTATCTTTACACAAAAGTATCCTTGTTTAGCTCTCTGTGCACCTCACAAACATCCAATTCTCTTCCATTGGTAGATGGGATCTAAGAATTGTTGTGGCTTCAGAAGCGTACTATATACATCAAAACTTGACTGGTCAATTGTCAACTTGTAATTTACTAAGGACCTCTTTGATTCAGATGAATTTTAAAACGTAGGAACAAGAAAAATACGATTTAAGTGACATGCTCACTTGAATTTTACAGGATTAGCAATAGCAAAACATAGAAATTTAAACTACAAAGTGTTTGATTTACATGAAAATAAAGGAATATACATGAAAATAAAGGAAGACTGAAATTAAGTTGGCGTGGATTTGGATTTTCTATATATTCTAGTACAAATTATTTCTTAGGTCACACTCCCATAAAATTGAATCCTACAATTCAAGCGATCAATTTAGAAAAATCTTACAAGATTCAATTCTCCTGTGAAATTCATTTAAATAGAAGGAGCCCATGAATAGTAGTTGCCAACTTGCTAACCAACTAATAAAAAAATCAGCAGAGGATATTTATTTTTAATGGCTATGTATAATTCTTATTTTGTAGGGATTTATTTATAATTCTGTACGTGATCCAGTAGTCAACCATAGATGGAGTTGATAGCGTATAACTACCATTTTTGTAGCCAAATTTACTGATTGGTACCAGTGTGCTCCTCAATCTTATTTTGGTACCACATTTTGCCCAGATTTTCTCATTTTGTTCAAATTGTGCTCTAATTCAATTTAGACAGCTGTTCTGACATGGCGGCCCCACCTGCAGGATGCCGTGGCAAGTAGACCCCACTTGTTAGTCCAATAAATGACCAATACATTTATAGAAAAGAAGAAGTCTGAGGAAATAGATTATTTGGGGAGGTGGATTGTGGGCGCCACTTGTCATCCTACAAAAATCAAAATATCTAAATATAAAAAATAAACTGCACGCTCCCACCCCCTATTGACTCGTCTGCTCCTCCATGTTGAGCCGAAGTTGGAGCAGCACGATCCCGCGCCGGTGGCGTCCAAGACCGCACGGAGGCAGCGGAATCCACGACAGGTGGGGCCGCCCTGCCAGGAACGACTGTCTAAATTGAATCAGAGCACCATTTGAGCAAAATGAGAAAACCTGGGAAAAATGTGGTACCAAAATGAGATTGAGGAGCATAGTGGTACCAATCAGTAAATTTGGCTACAAAAGCGGTAGTTATACGCTATCAACTCCATCTATGGTTGACTACTGGATCACGTACGACTAACTACCATAAATATCAAAGCAAAAGAAAACGAAGATCCAAAGCAAATCAAAATACAATACAACTAACTACCATAACAGAAAATCCGAGAAAGAGAGGGGTCCACGCGGTAAATTCGCGCAGAACAGAGCGCAAGTGAGGTCAGCCCATCTCAATTCTCAAATCCTCGCCCTCCGCCTCTCATCCATCCGCTCGTTCCCCCCACCACGACCCGCCTCCGGCGACCGATCGCCGCCGCCATGGGCTCCGACCGCGGGGAGCTCGCGCGCCTCTGTAGCGGCCGCAACTGGTCCAAGGCCATCCGCCTCCTCGACTCCGCCCTCGCCCGCTCCCCGTCCTCCATCCACGACCTCTGGTACGCTACTGCTCCTCCCCGATCCGCCGCCGAGGGGTTTCTGATCTACAAGTGTAAGGTTATGACTCCGTATTTGGCTTCCTGCCCACTCGCAGCAACCGGGCCTTCTGCTACTCCCAGCTCGAGCTCCACAAGCACGTCGTCAAGGACTGCGACCGCGCGCTGCAGCTCGACCCCGCGCTGCTCCAGGCCTATGTCCTCAAAGGTACGGGACTCACGCTCCCTCTCTGCGTCTTCGTGTTACTTGCTTCCCTGCCGCAGTAGTGGATTTGACTTGCCTGGTCTATTTCTGCGGTGAACTCCCCCTGGTAGATGTATCTGGTGACGGCCATCAGATTTCGTTAGTGCGACCTAAAATGTTTAGTACTCGCTGTTTCCTATGTAGTTTGTAGATGCCTCATGTACTGTAGTAGTACTTTTATGAGCGTGTACTGCCCTGTCTGTGTATTGCTGTAACTATCAAGATCTCCTTGTAAGAAACTTCTGCTCAGAGGAACACGACCAACGTGTATCTGCTACACTTATTAAACACACATGGAGGCGTGGGTAACATTAATGTAGGACTGAATCAAGGATAATGATATGATTAAAAATAAAACAAAACATAAATGTGATGTGAAGTCATGTGTTCGTGTTACGTATGCTACTCTTTCTTTCTGAAAGTTTCTTTCGTTTTCCTTTGCCTTGTCTCTTTGTACCTCTTTCGTGCTCACCGTCCAAGCCTCCGATCCATAGAACACAATGAAATTTTGCCCCATTCGCAGCTTCCCCAGGCACAGTACACCTCTTGTTTTTAAAGTAAATGCCACAATTTAATTTTAACATTATTATTACTATTTTTAATCAGGCAAGCACTGTGCGCACTAGGGAAAAACGAGGAAGCTTTGGTTGCTTGGGAGAAAGGACATGAGATTGCTATCTGTGACACAATTGACCTGAAACAGTTGCTGGAATTGGAAGAGTTAGTTTCTTCTGTTAAAATATGCGAGACGGTTGAGTGTGAAGACGTCGTGGACGCATCACCATGTGATACCAAGTTGTTATCTCGGAAGATTGTTTTATCGACACGTCGTTCACTGCGCCTACAACTGATACGAAAACTGTTGTTTGTGAAGAGAACATTGAAAATTCCAAAGTTTCATCAAATGGTGATAGGATGTTACCTAACAACAGTAAATACCATAAGGATTCTAACAGCCCAGCAAAAGACACCACATCCACACATCAAACTCCCAAGAAACAACCAAAGGTAGATAAGAAAAGCAAAGCAAAAGGTAAAAAGGAAACATATAAGCAAGCTGAAGATACGGATGATAGAAGCAGCAGCAGCTCGGATGAATCCATAACAATAGATCAAGCATTGTTTTCTGCAAAAGTATCAAAATCAAAACCAATAAGTTTGGATTTCAGACTTTCCCGAGGCATTGCACAGGTATTTTAGATAGAAATGCAATATATGTATCTTGAACATTATCATTGAACTGCATCTTTTTTTTCAGGTAAATGAAGGAAGGTATGACCAAGCAATATCAATCTTTGATCAGGTTTTGATTTGGTTTATTATCAGTTTTCTTTTGTTTATCCTCTCTAATCAGCAAAGGGACCTGATAATCAGCATTGGCATGTGTAGATACTGCGGGAAACTCCAACTTATCCCGAGGCACTGATTGGGAGAGGTACAGCTTACGCATTTCAAAGAGAATTGGACTCTGCTATCTCTGACTTCACCAAGGTAGAACTTCTAAATGCTTAATTCCAAACTTTTCTGTCCTGTTGTGTAAATTGACAACATGTTCCTTACCTTAATGGCAGGCCATAGATTCAAACCCATCGGCTGGGGAGGCATGGAAACGGCGGGGACAAGCTCGCGCTGCTTTAGGAGAGTTCGTCGAGGCAAGCTTACTATATCTGTCTAAATTTTAAAACTGATACATGCTTGGTCTCAAAGTCAGACTAATATGTTTCAGCAAACTCTTTTGTGGTAGCAGTTGCATACTTGCATTGTAAGAGCAACATAAATTAACAAACATGCAATTATATGCCTATATTGCATTTTAATCCTTTTCTTTTCAGGCTATCGATGACTTGTCTAAAGCATTGGAATTTGAACCAAATTCTCCTGATATTTTGCACGAAAGGGGTTAGTTTCTTGTATTTGTTTTGGTGACTCAGGATAGCATTACTTTCATGATTAACTCATGCGATCTTACAATTTTCTAAGTTGTAACAAAGTGGTATATGTAGGCTGTTAAAGCACACTTTTGTATCCTGATAGCACATACTGGCCAATTGTAGGAATTGTGAACTTCAAATTCAAGGACTACAACTCTGCAGTCGAAGACCTCTCAACATGTGTGAAGCGTGACAAGAAAAATAGCTCTGCCCACACTTATTTAGTAAGTAAATGCTATCTTTGATCCTGTATCCACAAACTTCAAATTCTTTCTTTGATAATCAAATAGTGATACTTCTGTTGCGCACCAGGTTGGTATTTTCTTTGGTTGAAAAAGAGGGGCTTTCTTTCACGATTCGATTCAACTTTAGGTTTAATTTTAGAGTAGCCGATGACATTCTTTTGTGAAAACCCTTTTCTTTGTAATTACAACACAATATGCAATTCGGCCAAGCTAAATTCCATGTCATAATCCCCTTTGAGTTTAAGTAAACAATCTTAAAACCATAAAACCTTGAGCAAATGTTTTTCATGAACATGCAGTATAGCAGCAATTTTTATTTTTGGTCAGTTGTGAGACGACAACTGATCTTGCTTACTTGTGTACGCTTGAGTGGCATATACGAGAATGCAACTCTTTTGGTATTTGAATGAGTGTGCCATTAGGTATTTACTTATTTAGTTATTTGAAGATTATTTTGCTTTCGTGATTACTTAGAATAATGATCTTCATATTGCTGTAGGGTCTTACTCTTTCAGCAGTTGGAGAGTACAAACGTGCTGAGGACGAGCATCTCCTTGGTATAAAATATGATGGGAGTTTTCTTGACAGTTGGGCTCACCTTTCTCAGGTTTATTCCGAGATCTTAGAGACCTGTGTGCTGCCATGTCTTCTCTATTCTTATAAGTTACATATCTATGCACATTTATCTATTTTCTATGGGTTATAGTTATACTGTTTAAGATCGCTACAGTTGCAATTGCTTCATTCTCTGTAGCAAATTCAACTGTCTAAAATGATTCTACTTGCATGACACATGATAATTTTCCTCACATGAAGATAACCTTATTTGCAGTATCTGGTAAGTTTGTCGAACTACTGATATCACACTGGCAATCTCTTTAGCTTATCAACTATACGGAATAATGCGCTATAGGTGCAAAATGAAATTCTGGAGTCTAGCTTCTCTCTTAGATTAAATCCAGTCAACAACAGTGTAACTGAAAAGTCTACTCTAGCACTTCTCCTGTTTCAGAAGAAGGATCGGATATTAGCATAGCTATGTAGCTATGCTTGTGTTTCTCTGTATTGTGCCAGAAGCACATCTATTCTGTGGGGAGTAACTGATTGCTACTGTGTTGTGTCTTCTGTTGTAGCTTTATCTTGATTTGGCTTATCCGGAGAAAATGTTAAATAACCTTGAGAAAGTTCTTCAAATTGATTCAAGGTGAATTTCGGTGTTCATTGCTGTTTTTCTTGCCTAACTTGATTATTTATTTTACACAATTAATTGACTTGATTATTCCTAGCTTTTCAAAAGCGTACCATCTACGTGGAATTCTCTACCATGGAATGGGTAGGCATAGGTAATCCCTCTTGCTGATACTTACGTCTTCTGTTAATATGTTTAACAGTCTTTGACATAGATGTCTTTTCTGTATACCAACATGTGGTTCTTTTTAAATGAAGAAATGTGTTAAGTTGTATTTATATCGCCATACATACATCCACGTGTTAACGTTTGAGTTAATTCTCTTACAGTTTTATAGTTCTGTTGTCTGTTCAGGAAAATGGTTATCTTGGGAGTATATACGTATAGTTGGGTATAATCCAACCATATTTTCATCACGATTTATGGAATTATACTTAGGTATATTCAGTTTTGTCCGGTTACTTTTGGCTGTTGGCTGTTGAGGACTTGATGTGCTAGCCAGTAGAATGCTTCTTCAATGTGATTGTAGCTTGTAAGACCTTTGTTTCTTTTGTTTGCTGTACAGTTTGGTATTTACTGGATTAGTTACAGGTTACAGGGACACAACGATTCACTGTGTTGGGAGCAAAACAGGTTTAGTTAAACAGACACCACCATGTTTGATATTCACAGACAATGAAATATTAGGTTTATCTTCAATTCTGGACCTCTTACTCTGATACAATGATAGAACTAGAATTGGAAAAAGTATCAGTCAACCTTTTAGAACAGTTATTTATTTTGTACAATTTCCTTTAGACATCTTAAATTTTGGTTTTGAACTTGGCGCCATTATGTTATCTTCTAAATGAGTGACTGTTCCTACGGAAAATGTTATTTGCTCCCGAGCTCCAGTGCTCCCTCCAGTAAAAAAAATTGAAAATTATATTTGTGAGTTTCAAAAATTCTGAAAAAAATCACGGGTGTAGCGAATGGTATATCCATAAGACGTTCCTACTGATATATTCTTTTCTTTATTATTGTTATTACTACAGTGGTTATCCTAGTGGCTAGTTCTCTTCTCAAACTGCTTGCTTGGCAATTTCCCTCAACCTAATTTTTGTGCAGGATTGCTATTAAAGAATTATCAACCGCTTTGACATATGATGGTTCAAGTATTGAGTGCCTATACCTGCGTGCCTCTTGCCATCATGCGATTGGAGAATATAAGTCTGCGGTACGTGCCTTCGTGATTGATGAACTAGTGAATGATGGTGAAACAGAAGTGCTAAAGATCCTGCTGAGCTGACTTCAGCTGCATCTTTTTGTCTCTGTATGCTACAGTTCTCAGCTAATTTAACACTGTTTATTGCTTTATTTCGATGTTCATATCTTTTTCCTTTGAAGATCAAAGATTATGACGACGTACTCGATCTGGAGCTTGACTCCATGGATAAATTTGTGCTGCAATGTCTGGCCTTCTATCAGGTACACACTTTCTTCATTTTCAGTTCTTTTTCCATGGAGCTTGTTCTTAATGTGAGAAGCCAGAATCATATATTTCTGTGATCTCATAATCTTAAATCCATGCAAGGTGCAAAGGAATAAATGTTTTGTATCCCACTTCTACAAAAGCCTCAACCCCGTCTTTCCATTTTTGAAATTCACACAAGCTACTAGAGTTGTGACCTATCACTATTCGTGAGCCTAAAGAACTGAAGGATTACACATATAGGGCCTCTTTGATTCAGAGGATTGTTTCTAAGATTTCAATCCTTAGGAAGTGTACCTAATAGAGGTTGTTTGATTTGTAAGATTAGAAAAGGACAGACCCAGTGCTAGAAGCTCCCACACCAGGTGGGGTCTAGGGAAGGATTATACGAGTCAAGCCTTACCCCTGCAAAGTGCAATGCAGATAAGCCAGAACCTCTTGGCACAAGTGAGTACTTCACCACTGCGCCAGGCCTGCCCATCATTTGTAAGATTAGAAACCTTATAATTTTTCCATTGGGCCACTTTCCACCCATTGCCTATGGTTCATGAGTTCCTATGTTTTTCCTAGGTGTAAAGAAACATCCTTTGGGTATCACTTCCTATGATTTCTAATCTTATACTCCCTCCATTCTAAAAAGGATGACTTCCATTTGTGTATGTGAATGTATCTATACATGTAACATGTCTAGATACATCCACATGTAGACAAATGGAAGTCATCCTTTTTGGAACGGAGGGAGTAGGATTGAAGAAGGCATACCATTGCAATCCTGCATATTTGGAATCCTCTGAATCAAAGACAGTCGCACCTCGTTTGGATGCTGAAATTGGGGTAGGATTTCAGGAATTAGAATTGTACCTTAGCAATATTTCTTGCTTGGACAGATTTTGTTACTAGAACAAATGCGGAGCTAGACTCCTCTGAATCAAATGGAATGGCCATCGTGCCTTCCTTGACTCACAGACCAGCTCCAATGCAATGCTGGAGGAGCCTCCAGCAACACCTGTTGAGCGTCATTGGAGTTTCTGAACTCCTTCGAGGTCATTGGAGTTGCTGGGTGCTGGCATTGGATGCTAGGGCGGCAGCAGCCATGATTGGGAAGAGCATCATGGAGAAGCTGAGAAGACGGAAAAAGATTGACATAAGTTTGTGATTTCCTGTTAAATTTAAAGAAAGCAACCAGACAGAAAATTGAAGCAGGCTGTGGTTGGTTTCATTTGCAAACCAAAAAATTGAACCATAGTTCATTTCGTTTCCACTTGGCATTGTATTGCAACCCTAATTTCCGAAGAACAATTTAATTCCAACATCCAAACGGACTAGCATTGACTCCCACAGTCCCACTACATACGACATTGTCAAGTCATCACTCATTTTACAAGGTCAACCTCCTATTTGTGTAGATAGTTAATATCTTTTTAGGCAGACTTAGCTGTATTCTCTTGCAACATTTTTTCTATCGAGAAAACACAAAATATTTTGCGTTTCATTTCATTGAACACGAAGAGAGTAAAGGTACAGGTACAACCTCCACGCAGGAGGGACGCACAAACACAACGTCGTCCGCACCAAACAGCAGGTAAGGAGGTGCTACCAAGTACAGACCATAACGACGAAAGGTCTCGCCTTGTCCAGCCTCCAACCATGAATGTCGATGCGGCTAGACTCAGAGCCTCAAGGCCGCGTCACAGCCGTTGCCTAGCGCCTCCAAAGAAGAGCACATCTTTAGGGCTGCGTGGGCCAATGTACCCTCCACCCATAAGTGCCTAGGAGAGTCAGCAGGTCACAGGTGGATGGCAGGGCCAGGCCAGAACTAGTGAAGTCATTGTCTGTGTGCGCCGGCGCCGGCGAACATTACGCCCTGGACGCCCACACCTTATGCTGCAGCCCACGTCACAGCAGCACATTGCACCATCTCCAGCTGCGCCTTCAAGAAGGGAGCGCTGAGAGACGCCGCTGCTGCCTTGTCAAGCGAACTGGACCTGGGGTTTCCCCCGGTGCTCGAGGAGAGGGTCCAGGCAGGGCCATGACAGCGCCTCCATGGAGGTAACAACACCCGAGGGTGTCTCCGTTGTCAGCGCCGTCCGTTGCCGCGCAGGGATCTCGCCCTGGCCCATGACAATAGACCCCCGGAGACCGCTGAAGCAGGGGCAGTACGAAGCAGATCACCGGAGAGGACCACCAGCACCGGGAGGGAAGCCACATATCGTCACCGTCAAAGTAGGGGAGCGCCAGCCAGCGCAGTGCAACAGCCGTCGGATGGCCGCCAAACCAGGCAAGCTACCATGGGGGAACGCGTCGAGAAGGGCTAGTGGCTGCCACAGGGACCTGCCACCTGCACCTTGCTGCCACCGACCATGGCTGCCGCCGCGCCGGCTCGCAGCCTCCGCGTCCAGGATCCGCCAGGGCACAGCCGCAACCCCCAGAGTCGCTGCGCGCCGCCCGCGTGCTCGCCGCGCCAGGTCCAGAGGTGACCCTGTGGATCTGGGGTTGGCGCCACAAAACCCTAGGCCCGGAGAAGCTCCGCTCGGTCAGCCTCGTTGTGCCCCTGCGCTCGAGGGGGGAAGCTGCGGGGAGCAAGGTCGCGCCGCTGCCGAATCTGCCCAGACTTTGTCCGGCGGGGGTCACCGGAGGCGGCAGGGGAGGTGGCGCTCGAGGTGGCTCGCGTCGCCTCCGGAGTAGCCTGGCTGTTTGCATCAGCTCCAGCAGCTTTTGTCTAATGCAAACATTTCTTTGTCTTGGCTCTTTCGTGGGGTTAGTCTTCTGTATTTAGAGCCATATTTTCATTTCTATGCTAACCTTGGTTTTCTTACGTGTTCTTGCAGAAGGAAATTGCTCTGTATACTGCTTCAAAGGCCAATTTAGAGTTCTCTCAGTTCAACATTGATGATGATGTTGATCCATTATTCAAGGTTAAAATTTATTTTTAAATCCATTGCATTACATTTGTGGTGCACCAATTGAACTTCCATATGGACAATAGGAATATTGGTGCAAACGATTGCACCCGAAAAATGTGGCAGAAAAGGTATATCGCCAACCACCATTACGGATCTCACTTCGAAGTGGGCGCCTTAACAAGCAAGATTTCAAGTTCACAAAGCATCAAACCAGTCTTATCCTAGCCGCAGATTCAATTGGGAAGAAAATTCAGTATCATTGCCGTGGCTTCTTGCCCAATCAACGCCAGGTATCCTTCCTGGAATCTCAGATTCTACAAATATTAAACATATCTGAGGCATAGAACAGTCTTGTTGAAAATATTGGTGGGCGCTAAATAGCTTGATTACAGAATATGTAACTACGCTGTTGTTGGCGGTTTGTGGCTACAGGTTACTCAGTTACTCTTATTTGTGCTGTTTTAGTTGGTCAGAGTTCGTATCTTTAGAGTTTAGATCAAAGCACTGTGCCTTGTTTCATTTGACGTTTGGAGTGGTTTCGTATTTGCTTAGACCATTATGTTATATTTTCAGACTAGTTATATAACTTATAAATTATTTGCCGAATTTCAAAGCGTGCATATTATGATGCTTTGCTTTATCCGCATTCTATTCAAAAGTTCTCTTTGCGGAGCACCAAGTTTAATGACTTGATTTTTATTTTTCGTTTGTAGTACCGCATGGCTGGTTTAGCTGCTATTGAGATTGCCCAGAAAGTTTCCAAGGCTTGGCGCTTTCTTAGAAACCCGAAGAACAGTGCAAAGTTAGTTAGGAGACGGGATAAGCTTAACATGAGCGTAAACAGGGGAGGTTATTGTAGCACCAGTACTTTGTCTGCTGGATCTCCAACATCTAGTCCAAGTGAGGAAAGGGTTTCGTCCGGGATTTCTCTCTCCTGGCAGGATGTCTATAATATTGCTGTAAAGTGGAGACAGATATCTGAACCTTGTGATCCAGTTCTGTGGGTCAATAAGCTAAGGTGAGCTAAATACTTGCATAAGGAGTGACTTGTTCAACCATTTGCTTGCCTAACTTCTTTTTTGCTATACCAGTGAAGAGTTCAATTCCGGATTTGGGTCTCACACCCCAATTCTTCTCGGTCAAGCAAGAATTGTTCGTTACTATCCATATTACTTAAGGTCTGTACACATCATCATTTTTCTTTGCTGTTTGGTTATTTGTGGTCAGCTACTAATACTCCTAGATAATCTTCTTTTACATGGCAGAACTTTGGAAGCTGCAAAATCCATTATGCTTGACTTGAAGTATGTCAACAATGCAGAGGATCGTGCAATATTTCTTACCGATATTGACAAGTTAAAAAAAGTAAGCTGCGCAATGATCTGTTGAGTGCATGATCATATCAATTTTATCCTCCCTGTAGAGCCTCAGTTCATATTATTTTGGAAGTCAAGCAAACTATGTGCCTTTTATGTCTAGCACATGCCACATCGGGGTTAGAAGACTAGTGAGAAATAAGGTGCTGTAGCTCTAGCAAAATAGGTGCTATTGCTCCATGACAGCTATATCAAATAAGCAGAATAGTGATAACCAATCAGATCTGAAATCTCAAGGATAGATTTCCTCTTGGATGCGTCGAGTTGGTTACGTAGGAGTTGATTGATTCTCGTAGTATGATTTTCTTGTCATAGCATTGTTCGGCTTCTGATGGTTCACTTGAAGCTTACTACATTTCTCTCAAAAAAAGAAGCTTACTGTATCATGTTTGCAAACTAACCGATGTTTTGATGAGAATAAAACCTGCAGATAGAAGTTGCTTCGTCATGCTCAGATTTGTACAATGTAGTTGGTGAGACCTACTGGGTTGCTACCAGATGCGACAGTATAGCGTTTCAAGGGTAATTAAGTCTTTGGCTTGTCTGAATATCTATCATTAGTACTTCGAAATAGCATTATATCATCTTTGTGCTTATTTAATAATACAGCATAACCTCTTGCAGGAGGCGTCTTGAAGGGACAAGAATAACCACTCAAAACGTGTAAGTTTTCTAGACATTTTCCTTCGCCCTATAACCTCCCGTAAATGAAGAAGGCGACCAGTACACCCTACCCATTTGGGCCGGTGCCCATACCCCTATGTTAAATTGCCTCCTTTACCCTCCTGCTATCCTGCTTACTTGTGTTCATGGCATTACAGAGGCCAGACAGGATTTGACTTCGCAATACGAACTCCTTGTACACCATCTAGATGGGAGGAGTACCAGGAAGAAATGACTGCAGCTTGGGAGGTATGGTAGATTTATTATTCTGCTTTATAGTGCCCCTCCTTCGTCTTCCTCCCCTTCTCTAGCCACCCGGACCAACTACCTCTTCCTCCTCCTCTCCCACTTCTGCTCCGTCCAGATATATCTGGCACCGATGGCTTTGGCGTCAAGTCAGGCTGCCAGCATGTGAGATATATCTGGCACCGATGGCGTTGACGTCAAGTCAGGCTGCCAGCATGCCCGAGCCTGATCAGTAGGAAGGTTGTTCGGTACTTCAGTAGCAAATTGCTTCGAAATATGCTGTGATATCCTGTTGTGTCATAATTTTTGGGAGCCTTGTTACGTCAAATCGGTTGCAGTTGAAAGATTTTAAGTTGTACTAGACCACTTGTATTTGCATCCATGTAACATCTGGAGTTCGAAACAAGCTAATAATTATATGTTTGCAGGCTATTTGTGAGGCATATTGTAGTGACCCGAACCCCACACGTGATTCCAATGCTCTTGATGCAGTGAAGGCGGCAATATTGCGCATGACATATTACTGGTACAGATTGTAACTTTCAACCTTATTTCTCTGCCACCAAAAATGGAATGCCAATCAATTTTGGGAAACTTGCAGGTACAACTTCATGCCACTCTCGAGAGGCTCATCGGTTGTTGGTTACATAGTGTTGCTCGGCTTATTCCTCGCAGCAAGCATGGATGTGACAGCAAGTATCCCACCAGGGGTTCAGGTTGACTGGGAGGCGATCCTGTCCCCAGATCCTGGCACGTTCGTTGACGCTGTCAAGCCCTGGCTGTACCCATCTGTAAAGATGAGCAAGAGCCTGAAAGATTACACGGACGTTAGCGCCGCTTTCGGCACAACAGGATCGGTCGTGGCGGCCTTGACTTCTGTCGACCCATAAGTTGTAAATTGGTTACAACAGCTTTTAGTTTGCTTTGGTTGTTTTAATTTATTTTTCTTTGTTTGACCAATAAATTACCGTGGTTTGCTTTCGATTTGAACATTCTTTCTGCAGTGTTGTAACTTAAACAATAAGCTTATTCTTTTTTTCCATTGGAACAATTGTTCTTTGTAAGTTGTAACAAATAAGTATATGAAACATATTCTTGTGTAAACGATATTTATCATTTTTAGTTGCATGCACTGGCCATTTTTCTTGCTTGAAATGGCTTTCGTTTGGCTGGAGACGAGAATGCATTATTTATCAATCTTCGGCATAATGCATATTAAACTGAGCTTGAATGTTCTTTTTAAAGATTGCAACAAGAATGCACATCCATGCGTGATGTGCCGTTGAGATGGACACCAAATCTAGATAAATGCAGGATTTGTCAAGAGTTTAGTACTATTATGAACTTGCAGTATTTGCAAATGATATGGATGTCAAGAGTTCAGTACTATTGCGAACTTGCAATATTTGCAAATGATATGGGATCCACGTCGGCTTGCGACATTCGGTTTCTAACAAGAATTTATTTCCTAGCACTACATTTTACAATATCTAAACGTAGCAAAAGCTTTGTACGTGAGTCAATGCCAACTGAACTCGCGCAGTGTAAATCTAAACGGTAAAAGGAAGATCATAAAACGGTTTCATGGCCATAATGAAATATGAAAGAGCGATAATATCTTGATCAGTCATCAGTGGACCGAGCCATGCCAGCTCCCTGTAGGAAAATCCAACTTTAGGCGCAACATATGCCTGCTGTCTTAATAGCAAAATTGTGTTGTAACAATACAAACAAAAAGTCTCCATTGTGAATGCTATGCCTGCAAAAAAGAAAAAATACCAACGATTCATATATTGCCTTCGTCGTGATGATATACCCATCTTCATACCATCGACACAACGAGGCAAGAACAACTGTAGCATGCCAACCGAGAAAGCGATTCCTCTTCGCGCGTGAGTAGAGATTGGTGATTCAGCAATCTTGATAAATCACGACAATGACATGCATGGCTAGATTTGTTTGAACGGTTTTTGCATACGTGATTTTGTGTCAACGTAGAGAGGCCGTTAGAGCCTGACAGGGTAATGAAATTTATCATTACACCCAAAATGTTGCCACACTCCACGAAGTACTGCTACTACTGGATGAGAGATCCGGAGAAAACCGTTGCAAGTACTGGCAATGACACGTAATAAGAGAGGTATAACCTTATTGCTCTCTTGTCGGTTTAGAGTTTAAGTTTTGTCCGTAAATCTCTTATGCTGTTTTTTTCTTTCTAGAAACGATCCCATCCTAATAAGCAATGTCAAATAAAAAACGAAACAAGAAAAAAAACATTGCCCAACCAAAAGTTGCATAAAATCTATAAAGACATTTGCCCCTCGACTTTTCTTCAAGGTCTCCCGTGAAGTAACTATACAAGACAAAATCTGTACTTGTAATCGGTGATAGAGTCGTCTGTGCCATACGCATTGTAAGCTGGCCTCTTGGCTTCTTTTGTTATGAAAATGATACATCTCCCAGGACGTATCCTTAAAAAGACAAAATCTGCAAGGTTTTTCAGTGTACTGAATGGAAACTTTACACGCTCCCAGCTGCTATAACAACAACATTCTGTTGCACCAAGAAAAGGAAGAAGAGAAGTCTCCATTCCAAATATTCCGCCTTAATTGAAACATTTCGTGTCCGATAATCACATTGGTTTGATCTTTGTCGAAGTTCGACTATAAATATTCAACATATACCCTTCAAAGGATAATTTCTTCTCCAACACTACGGTAATAGTATTTTCAAAGTAATAATCTCTGTAATGTATTCAAAGACATGTGGAATCAGAGTGTTTAAACTAAACGGTATAAATGACAAAAAACGGCTAAATTGCAATATTGAAGTAAGAAAGAGTGATTAAGACAAGTGTACTGAACATGTATGAAAACTCCAAATTCAGGCGCCACGTTCGTTTGCTGCCTAAATAGTGCCATTCTGTTGTAACAAGAATAAAAGGAATTAGAAACGTCTCCATCTGATAATGTTCAGATAGACATAAAAAATCAACGATACCGACACACGTCCAAAATGCCTCAAATATTCTCGCGTACGTTGTTGCATATACCATATAGCATGTATGTGGACGCTTAATAAATACCCAGTGCATGCAAGGCACATAAGCACACGCCAAAGCCGAAACAATACAGATTGTTTGGAATGGATCGTCTCGCTAGTTTCGCCGTCCCGAGCATCCGCGTGAACATCCCCGACCAGCTGCCGACGCTGTTCGAGCCGCAGAAGGCCACGCCGTACCCGAAAGCCGACGTCGGCGACGCCGACGACACGGCGTCACCGGAGGGCCGCCTCACCGTGCTGGCACTCCAGCTCGCGGTGCTCGAGAAGGCGGCGAGCCGTCTGGGAACACTGGCCTTCATCTGGGCGACGGTGGTGCTCCTGGGCGGCTTCGCCATCACGCTAGGCCGCACCGATTTCTGGTGCATCACGGGCCTCCTCCTCATCGAGGGCACCCGCATCCTGGGCCGCAGCCACGAGCTGGAGTGGCAGCACCAGGCTGTCTCCTGCGCCCCCGCCGTGCGCACCTTCTTGTGGATGCAGCTGCTGTCGGCGTCGGCCTGTGTGTCCCTCTCCCTCCTACGCCTCCTCCACCAGCACTACGGCGGCAGCGAGGAAGCCCGGACCAACCGCTGTGCCGCGCTCAACATCTTCTACGGTCTCGCGCTCGCCGAGGCACTCCTGTTCCTCGTCGAGAAGGCGCTGTGGGAATGGAAGGTGGGTCACCGCCGCCTGTTGAATCGCGTGGCTGACGACTGTAACCTCGCTCCTGGTGCCGGCGAGGTCGCCATCCGCCTCTTCTTCTACGATTCTTACTCGCGGTGCCTCAACGGGAGCATCTTCGACGGCCTTCACATGGACCTCATTTCCTACGCCGACGACCTTATCACATCTGGTACCCATGACGAGCAGAGCCTAGGCGCCGGCATCCTCGTCGTGCTCGCTGAGTCCGACCGCTTTTCCGACGCTACGCTCCGCAAGATCGGCGTATCCGCGCGCACCATTGAGCGCCTCATTGAGATGCTCAGCTGGAAGGCTTGTCGGAGAGGGAAGTCCGGAGGTCAGCGGCGGTGGTCGTGTCCATGCTCACGGGGAGGAAGGTCATCGCGCTCCGGGTCACTGGCATCCCGGGAGCCATCGAGTCCGTCGCATCTCTGCTCTACGCCGAACTCGACGAGCTCAACCTACTCGGCCTCTCCATCCTAAACAAGTTGGCCCACGACCACGACAACTGCGACAAGATCGGCAACACGCGGGGGCTTCTAGACAAGATCATCTCCTACTCCAGCCTTGACCATGGTCTGGCGCCGACGACACCGAGGGACATGAGGCTCAAGGCTGTGAAGCAGTCGCTCCGCGTGGTGAAGAGGTTGGCCAGCACAACCGGGAACACGGGGAAGCTTCTCCGGCAAGAGCTCACCAACATCGTCTTCACCGTGAGCAATGTCAGGGATGTGCTGCAGCGGCAAGAAAGAAGGTCCAGTCCGAGCTGCACCAGCTGGCGATTGAGATACTCACGAGCCTGGCCATGGATGAGGAGGCGAGGGAGCTCATCGGAGGTACAGGCGGCGTGGTGAGCGTCCTAGTCGCCATGTTCTTGCCACCGACGGCGATGACGGAGTATCGCCAGGTGGACGCCATCCGGGTGGAGGCTGGAGAGGCACTTGCGATGTTGGCCCTTGAGAGTAAGAAAAACTGCGGCACGATCATAATGGCTCTCGGGGAGGGGTAGGACGCCTCGTCGCCGCACTGAACGATCCCGTCGTTATCATGGGTGCCGCGAGGATCCTACGGAACCTGTGCTGCTACGCTGGCGACGAGTGGCACCTCCCGCTCAAAGAGGTCACTGCCGGCGCCACCAAGTTGCTAAGGACCATCATGGTGGAGAAGGATAAAACCCTGAACATCTTCCTCGGACTTGCTGCACAGATGCTCCGGTTCATGGATCCCGGGGAGCTCCGTGCAAACCTCGCAATGGCGAGGTTGGTGGGTGCGATGCTGGCGAGGACGCTGGTGCAGGTGCTGCGGGAGTATAGCTGCCCTTCCATTGATGTGCCTCGGGTCCGACGGTACACCATCGAGCTCGCCGTCGCCATGATGCGGTTAGATGTGCATTACGTTTCCCTCTTCCTGGAGCTTGGGCTGGAGGGCGAGCTGTAAGAAACAACGGTGGAAATATGGGGATGAATCGCACAGCTCAACAGGGGCCGGCTTCCTCTTTATATAGATGGTCAGGTTACAGATAAGTACAGATCGCTAGCTAACAACTATGGTTAAGATTCTAGTCTATCTGAACTGATTACAACCGTACAGCTTGACAGCCACGTTAAGGGAAGCGTGACCAGCACATATCCTACAACCATTATGTTTGATACCCTCCCTCAATCTCAGCCTACTGCAGTGAGGTTGAGATTGCGCTTACATACAGAGAATGCTGGCAACGGAAGAGGTTTAGTGAAAATATCCGCAACCTGATCCTTGGAGGAAATGAACTGAATGTGAAGTTTTTTCTGAGCAACTCTCTCTCGAACAAAGTGAAAATCAACCTCAATGTGTTTAGTGCGAGCATGGAACACTGGATTGGCTGACAGGTATGTTGCTCCAAGATTATCACACCA
Source organism: Poa pratensis (assembly GCA_947311845.1). Taxonomy (NCBI): domain Eukaryota; kingdom Viridiplantae; phylum Streptophyta; class Magnoliopsida; order Poales; family Poaceae; genus Poa; species Poa pratensis. The sequence goes on from CAMZMU010000052.1 coordinate 99,385,337, forward strand.
CAAAACAGGAGGCCGGTCCTGTTTGATCCCAAGTTCCTGAAGAACTGACTGAACCCATACTAGCTCAGCTGTAGCATCTGCAAGTGCTTTGTACTCGGACTCCGTACTAGAACGAGAAACTGTAGCTTGTTTCCGTGCACTCCAGGCGATCAAATTTCCACCAAAAAAGATAGCATGTCCCCCGGTTGATCGCCGATCATCAGGATTCCCAGCCCAATCAGCATCGGAAAAGGCAGACAAGAGAGTAGTAGCACGGGAACAAATACTCAGTCCATGATGACCTGTCAGTTTAACATAGCGAAGAATACGCTTGACCGCTGCCCAATGCGTGTCACATGGCGTATGAAGGAACTGACAGACTCTATTAACAGCATAGGATAAATCAGGACGAGTGACTGTAAGATATTGTAGACCTCCAACCACACTACGGTAACGAGTAGCCTCATCAGGTGGCAAAGGAGTACCGACTGATACACTGAGCGGATCACTTACAGTCATGGGAGTGACGGCAGGCTGACACTTCAGCATCCCAGCACGGCGCAGCAAGTCGAGCGCATACTTCCTCTGAGTGAGCACAAGACCACCAGATGGCTGCTGCAGAACCTCGACACCGAGGAAAAAATGAAGAGGACCAAGGTCCTTGACCGCAAAATCAGACCGAAGAGCTGAGACAAGGCGAGTACTAGCAGTTGAGGATGAACTGACCACAATTATGTCATCCACATAAACAAGGAGATAAACTGTGACATCCAAACGCTGAAGTATGAACAATGATGTATCAGCTGCAGATGCCTTAAAGCCAAGTTTACCAAGGACGGAGCTCAACCGTGCATGCCAAGCTCGAGGTGCTTGCTTGAGCCCATAGATAGCCTTCACAAGTCGACAGAGGTGATGTGGATGAGCTGGATCCTCAAACCCAGGTGGCTGACGCATATACACCTCCTCATCCAGAACACCATGAAGAAAAGCGTTCTGAATGTCCAACTGACGGAGATGCCACTTTCGACTGACTGCAAGAGACAAGAGCAAACGAATAGTGGTGGGTTTGACTACAGGACTAAAAGTGTCAGCATAATCCAGTCCGTATCTCTGTTTGAAGCCTTTAGCCACTAACCGAGCCTTGTAACGTTCAACAGAACCATCGGCACGTTGTTTCACTTTGAACACCCATTTGGAGTCAATGACATTGATACCTGGTTGACGAGGAACGAGCTGCCAGGTGCCATTTTTCTGCAGCGCATCGAACTCCTGGTGCATAGCTTCTCGCCACTCTGTACTGCACATGGCCGCACGCAGATCAGCAGGCTCAGCTGATGTTGCTGCAGCTGCATGGGGCATGCACGTAGCCATCCAGGCGACCGTGCCGTCTGTGCGTTTCTTGGGATGACGTATCCCTAGCTGGAGACGAGTGGTGACGCGCGGTGCTGGGGCAGGCTGTATCGGAGAAGAGCCCACCGGCGATGAAGGACTTGAACGCGTAGGCGACGCGGAGGGACGTGAACGCGTGGGCGACGCGTCTGGGTCATGGGCCGATGAAGACGACGACGGCCCATCGTCATCGCCCATGTCAGTCGGGCCAGAAGTGGACGATGCAGAGGCCGTGGCTGGGCTGTGGTGTGAATCACGCGTCGTAGATGGATTCGCGCGAGGTGATGCATGGCGATCGACGTGATCGTCGCCCGAGGCTTCATGATGCTCATGATCGACGTGCTCAGTCGAATTGGTGGGAATTTCCTCAAGCCGAGCACCGCGCCCTATACCTGCACCATGTTTAGAGAGCAAAATCGAAGGATATGCAATATCATCAAGTTGGCCAGAGGTGGGAGTGGATCGGTGTATGTTGGACTCCACGGATGACACGGGAAGATTATCAAATGGAAAAACACTCTCATCAAATATGACATCCCTAGAGATATACACGCGATTAGTGGGCACATGGAGACATTTGTAGCCTTTATGAAGTGGACTATACCCAAGGAAAACACATTTTTTCGATCGGAACTCAAGTTTCCTATTGTTGTACGGTCGAAGATGGGGCCAACAAGCACATCCAAACACTTTTAGGAAGGTGTAGTCGGGTTTATCCCCTAACAAGCGCTCAAGAGGTGTTTGCATATTGATAACACGGCTAGGAACACGATTAATGAGGAAGCATGCCGTGGTGAATGCATCACTCCAAAACCTAAAAGGCATGGAAGCATGAGCAAGTAAGGTAATTACTGTTTCAACAAGATGACGGTGTTTGCGTTCAGCTAACCCGTTTTGTTGATGCGTGTGAGGGCACGAGACACGGTGAGAGATACCTATGTCATGGAAGAACTTATTTAGGTGGTGATACTCACCCCCCAATCGGATTGTACATGGACAATTTTGTGATCTAAAAGGCGCTCCACATGTTTTTGAAACGCAAGGAAGATTGAGAATACATCAGATTTTCGTTTGAGAAGATACATCCAAGTAAAACGACTGTAGCCATCAATAAAACCGACATAATAATCATGACCACTAGTAGAAGTTTGGGCAGGGCCCCATACATCGGAATAAATAAACTCAAGAGGTTTTGTGATTACACGATCTGAAAGAGAGAAAGGTAATTGATGGCTTTTGCCTTGTTGGCAAGCATCACACACTACATTATTGTGGAACAAATCTGATGGCAATTTATTTTTATGAAGAACTTGCTGAACTATTTGTGTAGAAGGATGGCCTAAGCGCGCATGCCACTTCTCCCGTGACACCCTGAGACCGCTGAAGACTTGCTTCATGGGCGGATCATCAATGCGATAGAGACCACCACGAACTCCTCCTCTAAGCAGAATTTCCCTCGTTGCCCGATCCTTAACGAAAACATGCCAAGGATGAAATTCAAAGAAAACATTATTATCTTGGGAAAATTTGGGAACAGACATGAGATTTCTAGTGACACTAGGAACATGAAGAATATCACGAAGCTCTAGAGATCTAGATGAATGAGGAATTGTGGAATGGCCAACATGATGAATTTGCATACCTGATCCGCTAGCGGTGTGCACCTTGTCCTTGCCGCCGTAGCGTTCCTTCACGGAGAGCTTGTCAAGCTCGGAGGTGAGATGGTCAGTGGCACCAGAGTCCGCATACCACCCTGGATCGATAGTGTAGGAGGGCGTGTGGCCACCTCCAGCGTGGCCTCCACCTTGATTGCCTCCTCCACCATGGCCGCCACCCTGGTTGCCACGGCCACCATGGACTATGACGGCAGCTTGGCGATCGGCGCTGCGTCCATCGTTGCCGATGCCGAGGAACTCCCGCTTGAAGCGCTTGAAGCAGCGGGAGGAGACATGGCCGACCTTGCCGCACAGTTGGCACACGGGGCGAGGACGATCCTGGTTGTCGCGCGGAGGAGGGCTGTCGCGCGAGAAGTTCGGCATCGGGAGTGCCGAAGGAGACGGGGCAGTCGATTTGTTGAAGTAGCCCGACTGCCCGTCGGAGCGGTACGGGCGTCCACCGCCGTTGCCGCGAGCGCCATAGTTGGCGGCGTGAAGTCCTTCGCCGCGGAGCTCGGCCTTGCGGGTCTCGATGCGCTGCTCAATGTTGAGGAGCTGCGCATAGACCTCACGGACCGGCACCGGTGTGCTACTAGCCGAGACGCGATCCACGAACGGTCGTAGTCGCCGTCGAGACCTGCAAGAAGATAGGAGATGAACTCCTCAGGTTGCAGAGGCCGTCCGATCGATGTCAGGGTGTCGGAGAGGGCCTTGATGCGGTTGAAGTAGGTCGCCGCAGTGGAGTCCAGCTTCTTGGTGTTGGCGAGCTGGGAGCGGAGGTACATGACCCTCGCCGTGGACTGGCTGCCGAAGCTTTCGGCCAGCATGATCCACGCCTCCTCGGCCGTGTTGGCGAGGACGATGATGCCGTAGACTTCCGGCATGAGAGACGAGAGGAATCCCGTTAGGATGGCCTGATCTTGCTTGTACCAGGCCATGAAAGCGGGGTTGGGGATCCGCGGCGTGGTGCCGGCCTCCCCCGCCTGGGGATTTGCGATCTCCACCGACGGAGGAGCGACCTCCCCGCTGATGAAGCCCATGAGTCCATTGCTGCGAAGGAGCGTAAGGACCTGCGCACGCCAAAACAAATAATTGTCTTCGGTTAGCTTGACGGTGATCTGGTTGGCGATGACGATCGGGCCGGTGGAGGTTGAAGACGACATCGGGGTCCTGCTCGCAAGAGTCAGGGCTGAGTTCGCGTCGTCAGGGTGCATCTACTGCTGGCGGCGATTGAAGCGTAGATTGGATCGTAGCTCTGATACCATAAGAAACAACGGTGGAAATATGGGGATGAATCGCACAGCTCAACAGGGGCCGGCTTCCTCTTTATATAGATGGTCAGGTTACAGATAAGTACAGATCGCTAGCTAACAACTATGGTTAAGATTCTAGTCTATCTGAACTGATTACAACCGTACAGCTTGACAGCCACGTTAAGGGAAGCGTGACCAGCACATATCCTAAAACCATTATGTTTGATAAGCTGAAGTGCGTCGCCGCAACCACCTCGCTGCTCGAGTGCTTCTACGTCTTCTCCGGGAGCGTCGGGCTCGGCCACCGCGCCATCAGCATCCACACCCTCGTCGCGTCAGCATTGGAGTTGATGAAGAAGGGCCGATATTAGGCCCAAAACCTATGTAACCGCAGTGTCATCTGGTCTCGTGTATGAGTGTATTTATCTTATTATGTGTTATGATTGTTTTGCTAATCTTGTGATGCTAATCTAATCATGTATGCTTATGAGCTGGTGTGTAATTAGCGTTCTACAAGTGTAGTTCTTTATGTGTTAAAGGGTAGATTATGCATGTGTAATAATTAATGCAAATCAATATGTAATCATACTTACAAAATGGTCTACGTTGATTTTTTTTCCTGCTAAGCCAGAGTTCGAGACAAACCATCATTCGATTAAGAATGTCAACACAGATATCACATAGAAAAACAACAAAGTAAGCAGAACCACATAACTAAACAACTTCTATGTTAGTGGCCCATCACGTGTTCAGCACAACAATTTGTGATGATGCACCACAAGTTAAACATCCGATTGATTTTCTATACCACCACACAAAATATAAAGACCTGACGTGAGTTTTTCTCATGTCCTAACTAAATGAGGTGATATCGATCCGGACCTCACACAAAACACATCACTGTCAACACCATCATCAACTCCTCACATTACCGCCCAACATCGTTTATCTAGAGGTAAAAAGGAAGAGTATGATGTGGGAGTGACAGCAACCACGCTAGCCTTACGAGGGTGACCTAGCAACACAAATGAGTACTTCTTTCAACTATGTGTTTTAGTACATATAGCCGTTATAAAAGCTACCATTAAAACATGACAATTGTGTGTACTTTATCTATAACATGATAATCACCGTAGATGAGAGAGAGGATTAAGTGAACCCATGAACCCATGTCCATTGTTCCTATAAGAGAAAACCTTTGTCTTGTCCTCTTGCATTGGAGAGGATTGGGACACTTTTACATTCTTGCTTTGTTACATTAAACTTCCATCCATCAAATCAACTACCTTCTTTAAACTTGTTTAGTGCATAATCAACTAAAACTTCTGACACTTTAGTTGTAGGGAATAGATAACTTTTCCTTCTTGCTCCTGCGGATCGATACCTTACTTCCACATTGAGAGGTGCTACAGTGATCACCTGCTCTTGGGGGTAATCAATGCTCTGTCTATGAATGTGGGACCCCAGACTAGCTGTCCGAAATACCCGATTATGCTTAACACAACGATCCCGTGATCAGTCTGCCGTTGCACATAATCCGAATTGGATACCAAAGTTTACATCCATTACAATATCGAATTAAAAGACTTACATAAATGGTCATTTAGACCAAGCCTTACATAGGTGCCTTCATGGGCCAAACCAAAATATCAGCGGAAGCTACGGCGTAGTAGACATCAAATCCTAACGAAGACGACCCGACAGGCAGCTGACTTATGGAGATCCTCAGTTCGCATAGAAGTCGCCATACTCCTGCTCGGCGTAGTGCTCCTCCTCGTAGTCTGGCTAGGACAATAGCCAGGGACGAAACAAATATGAGTACATTTGAATGTACTCGCAAACTACCCCAACATGAGTATGCACTAGTTTTATTTTAATTTCCAACTTTTATTTATTTAAAACATCTCTATATCTTTATTGAAAAAGGTAAGAAGAGTTTTATAACCATTTTTTTAAAGAAATCACCATTTTATCTGTCTCTCCAAATCTCCTCCTTTTTTCCAACCATAGCCCGACATGGGCCACTTCCTCCAACAACCTCATACCGATCCGTTGGTATAGGTGTATGGAACATTCTCCACTTCATTTTCTTTATAAAACTCAAATTCTTTCAAAAACTTGCACATGGTCAAAGTAGGGCCTCCCAACTGTCCATATCCGAGGACTCGGCTATTCGAATAGTTTTACACTCTGCAGAGTTAGCACGCTTTTCCCACATCCATCCGGCAGCTCATCGTGTCCGCCACGTCTCGCCATACAGGGTGTATGCGAAGTAAGCCACCGACCATAGCCTGTCCTTTGCTCATGCTAGTATAGGATCCTGCCCTTATGATATTTCCCACCACACTTAACCCAGCCCTTCGGAATCTAAGTGTGAGGACTCATAGTTTTTCCCGGCGACCACATGTAGAAGTCTTCAGTCCTCCTCCTTATCTTTTCATAGAGTTTGAGCGAGGACCCAAGTCAAGGTAGGTCCTCAGACCATCCCTTCATGCATAACAGAGTCATCTCCGTCGATGAGGTCTCCCATACTAATATGAGCAAATTATACGACTAAGCCCTCTCCCATATGTGGGTAAATGTGGCCGCACAGGGTATCGGCTGGTTGACATAAGTACAAGGACACACTGTGCATTTTTCATAAACATCTCCATTCTCCATTTCTCCACTTCAACACTGACATCTCGGTGTTCCATATCCACACAAGTATTTTCAAAAGAGTTTTGAATAAACCATTTTGTTTTTCCCATCCTATAATTTCATACCAACTACTACATAGTGGTGGCAAAATAATTTCCATACATGTTTTGAAAAGGTTTTATAAATCTTTGCCTTAAGAGTAAATCATGATATCAAAAGGAGACGCATATGTTTGTGGTGCAAGCTCAGAGAGTAGCTTGCCTTGCTCGGCAAAGTGGCCTTGGTCTTGATCTTCAGATTCAACAAACTCTACTTCCTCGATAAATCCGACAGCGTTCTTGTCTAATTAATAACAAACAAATACAAACAATCACTAAAACTACTCAAGCAACATCACAACATTACAATCCTAAATGCTCTAAATAGCCACTGCATACATCAAACAATACAATTTGGTTTCAATTAAATTGAATTAAACATTATTTTATTAGGTCTAAATTATGGCAGAAACTTGTTGAACATGTTTAATTCCACAACTTGAGTTATGTTGGTCACAAAAATACAAACTAAATTTCTATAGAAAGCTACTGATGTGTAGAAGACAACACAATTGAGTTTGGACTAATTGGAGTTACCAAACTCCCTACACAATTGTTTGAATCCAGTAACTTAATAAACAAGTTTTTTGCTACAACTCAAGTTAATATTATTAAAAAATTAAATCCTTTGAGGGGTAACTAAACATGACTAAATGTGATATAAAAAAATTGGCCCTAACTCATTTGGGTTAACCATTAAACATCTATAAATGTTTTAGTTCAGAAGGGTGTTCAAACTTCATCTTTATACTAAACAATTACTATTGCACAAATAATTCTACCAAAATTAGCGAAGCTAATACATGGCAGTACTAAGCTAACAAAATTGGTTTGGAATTATTTGGACTAATTGAGTATCAGAAACAAACAAGTTTAGATTTTAAACCTTCTGTGGCATTTTAAATATCACTGTTTATTTATTAATCTAAATGAATTGAATCCAATTGGGTTGGTTAAACATTTTCATAAGCTTTCCAGAACAATTGGATTTGATTTATTTGGATGTTTAGATCTCATGTTATTGAATTTTCAAGTTAGATCCAGTACTGATTTCACAGAGAAGTTTAAATTCGAAAATATTACTGTTCTGGATAATGTTCAAAACTATGACAGGTGGGGCCCTTCTGTCAGTGACTCAGTGCACGGGTGGAAATTATTAAATCGCTGACGGGTGGGGCCAGCCCGTCAGCGTCTATTAAATGCGAAGGGGTACGCTGCCATTGGATCTAGATCCAACGACTCGCGATCGAGTCCATCGGCGACGACCCAGAACGGGCGGCGCCGTGGCTCCGATGACGTCGAGGTGGATGATTGGCTCACCTAGGGGGCTCGGGAGGTCGAGGTGATGATGCGAATCGATGGCGGAGGCTCGGGGAAGGTGTTGGTGTGAGTTGTACTTGCTGGGACGGTTCCTAGCTCTGGCGGCGAGCAGGTCTGCTTCCACGACAACTTCCCAAAACTCCGGCGAGCTTCTGCCGACGATTCTGTGCACGATCCAGAGGGAAAAAGATATGGGTGAGTGCGGTGTCAAAAGGGGAAGAGAGTACGGGCCAGAGGGGAGGGAATCGGAGTCCCGCACGGCGTGGCCGTGGTCGTCGTCTACCTCGGGTGCGGCAGCGCTCGGCCGTGCTGCCACGGCAGAGCTTCGCTGCAACGGCGTGCCCGCTCTCCTAGCGGTGCACAGAGGGAGTGGAGCGAGTGAGAGAGGTCGGGGTGGAGTGAGGGGAGTGCACGGTGCGGGGTGGGGTATTTATCGGTCGAGCTCGGTCCATGGTGGCTCGGGTGTAGGAGAGCTCCAGAGAGGTGGAGAGCTCGCCGTAGGGGCGGCTGTGGTGTTCGAGGTGCCGAGGCCTAGCTTGGCGGCGTGTCGACGAGCTGGGCGTGCCTAATTTTGGGACGGCCGTGGGAGCGCTTGGACGGCGAGTGCACGGCCATCTTGGGAGGGTGCGGCTACTGCGTGGTGCGATGCGGCGATGGGGGGACCTCTCCTAGGCTGGCTGCGGCGCTAGGATAGAGCAGAGGGGCAAGGAAGAGAAGGGGGGGGGGGGGCTGGGCGCGGCGCGGCTGCGCTGCGGCCACGGCGACGAGCTACAGCGAGCTAGAGGTAGGAGACAGCGGCGAATTTTTACAGAACGCCCCCTGGATTCTTTTTTTCTATTTACATCTAGGTCCTTTTCTGCTTCTTTTATTTCTTTTTATTTCTAGTAGCATTTTAGGATTTTATTTAGGGCACTTAAACATTTAGAAAAATTTGCAAATAATTGTGGGGCCTTATCATAACATGTAGAAGCTCCACAAAATTTGGCTTTGCAAAATAAAATGTTTTGAATCATTTTCATTCATAGGGTTTTGAATTTGGTATTTTGGTTTATTTCAAATTGATTTTACTTTACAATTTTAAAACTAGTTTAAAAATAGTATTGGAGAAGGAAAGTAGTAAGAATCAAAATGGGAGTGTTTACATTACCACTCCACTGAATTTTATTGTGAAGGAAAACAATTTCTCACTTGGAGACTTTTATGTGACACTTGTCACATTATTTTCTTGCTTTGCTTTTTATTTTATTTCTCTTCTTTTCTTCATGTTTTTATTTAGAGCAGCAACACACAATTAGCAAGAAATAAACAACACATGCAACAAGAATTAATTACCACAAGCAACAATTTACAAACAACACATAATAATCAACAAAAGTTTTTGTTGGCTCCATTTTGGAATAATAATATGATATAATTTTGGATGTTACAATCCTTCCCCCCTTAAAATAAATCTCGTCCCGAGATTTGCTAGGCTTAGGTACTAAAGAGGTTGGGAATTCGCTTCTAAGATAATCTTCGCGTTCCCAAGTTGCTTCTTCTTCAGAGTGGTTAGTCCACTGGACTTTGTAAACTTGATCGCACGTCTTCGGGTAACACGAACATCTTCTTCGAGAATCTTGAGGGGTCTCTCACGATAAGTCAGGTCTTGGTTCAGGTCGATGGAGAGGTGGTCGATGTTTTTGAAAACATCAGGCTGGTCAGGAACTTCGACACTTCCGGAGCAAGGAAATGTGGAAGACATCATGATAATCTCCTAACTCCGGGGCAATTCCAGCTGATAGGATACTTCTCCTCGACGAGCGATGATCTTGAAGGGTCCAATATACCTTGGCGCTAATTTTCCTTTGACATGGAAACGCTGCATTCCTTTAAGGGGTGTCACTCGGAGATAAACATAATCTCCGATACTGAAAGTGAGATCACGGCGCTTGGTGTCAGCGTAACTCTTCTGACGGGATTGGGCAGTTTTGAGGCGTTCACGAATAAGCTGAACTTGCTCTTCAGCTTCACGGAGGGTATCTGGTCCAAACAATTTGCCTTCTCCGGTATCGGACCAATTCAGGGGTGTACGACACTTCTTGCCGTAAAGGGCTTCAAAAGGGGCCATTTGCAGACTGGACTGATAACTATTGTTGTACGAGAACTCTGCAAACGGAAGACAATCTTCCCACTTGGAACCATAGGATAGAACACATGCGCGAAGCATGTCCTCCAATATCTGGTTCACTCGCTCAGTTTGGCCATCGGTCTGGGGATGATAAGCTGTGCTAAAGCTAACTTGGTTCCGAGGGCTTCATGAAGGGATTTCCAGAATCTTGAGGTGAATTGCGTGCCTCTATCAGATACAATCTTCTTAGGCACACCATGCAGGCTTACTATTCTGGAAATATACAAGTCTGCTAACTGAGTCCGATATGGTGCTTGACGGAATAAATGGGCAACCTTGGTCAGTCGATCAACGATGACCCAGATTGAATCATGGCCTCGGTTGGATCTTGGAAGTCCGGTAATAAAATCCATTCCAATCTCATCCCACTTCCACTCGGGAATTTTCAAAGGTTGAAGCAATCCAGCGGGCTGATGTTCAGCCTTGACTCGCTGACAGATGTCACATTGGCTACAAAAGAACCAATCTCTCGCTTCATTCCATGCCACCAAAATCTTTCTCGAAGGTCTTGGTACATTTGGTTCCGCCGGGGTGGATTGAATAAGGGGTCTCATGGGCCTCCTTCAGGATTAACTCCTTAAGTTCCGTGACATTGGGCACACAGATACGGTCATTGAATTTCAGCACTCCTTCAGCATCTTCGGTAAAACCGGGTGCTTTGCCGAGGAAATCTTCTTCTTAATTCCTTCAATGCTTTCATGACCTTTTGGGCTTCTTTGATTTGATCCATCAGGGTTGGGGTTAACTCTAAATTGGCGAGATAACCATGGCTAACAAGTTCTAGTCCAAAATCTTGAACTCTTTGAACAAGGCTGGCTGTTCGGCTTGGATCAAGGCATTCAGGGTGCAGGTTTGCGACTAAGGGCATCGGCAACTACATTAGCCTTTCCGGGGTGATAATGGATTCCAATATCATAATCCTTGATTAATTCCATCCATCTCCTCTGTCGCAGGTTCAACTCCTTCTGGGTGAAAATATACTTCAAGCTCTTATGATCTGTATAGACTCACAGCGATGTCCCGCAAGATAGGGACGCCACGTTTTAAGAGCAAGAACAACAGCAGCTAACTCCAGGTCATGGGTTGGGTAATTCTCTTCATGCGGTCGCAACTGCCGGGACAGATACGACACAACTTTGCCTTCTTGCATCAGAACGCAACCAAGTCCGAGGCGTGATGCATCGCAATACACGTCGAAACTCTGGGTGACGTCTGGCATAATCAGGATTGGGGCTGAGGTTAGTCTCTTCTTCAATTCTTGGAAACTATCTTCACACTTCTGAGTCCATTCAAATTTCTTGTCCTTCTTCAACAGTTGGGTCATGGGTTTGGCTATACTGGAAAATCCTTCAACGAACTTGCGGTAATAACCGGCGAGTCCGAGAAAGCTTCGGATTTCAGTCACACTGGTTGGGGATAACCAGTCAACAATGGCTTGGATCTTCTCGGGTCAACAGAAATTCCTCCGGCAGATACAACATGTCCGAGAAATGCCACTTCACTGAGCCAAAACTCACACTTGCTAAGCTTGGCATACAGCTGGTGCTCTCGGAGGGTCTCCAAAACTAGACGCAGGTGTTCAGCATGCTCTTCTTCGGTCTTGGAATAAATAAGGATGTCATCAAGGAAAACTACCACGAACTTGTCGAGGTACTCCATGAAAATCTTGTTCATGAGATTCATGAAATAGGCTGGGGCATTGGTCAGACCAAAGGACATCACGGTGTATTCAAACAAACCGTAACGAGTGGTGAAGGCGGTCTTGGGAATGTCTGTCTCTCGGATCTTCAACTGATGGTAACCTGTCCGAAGATCGATCTTGGAAAAGACTCGGGCTCCGTTCATTGATCGAACAGATCCTCGATCTTGGGAAGAGGGTACTTGTTTTTAATGGTCACGTCATTCAGCTTGCGATAATCCACACACAGGCGTGTGGTACCGTCTCTCTTGTCCACAAAAATAATGGGTGATCCCCAGGTGAAGCGCTTGGGCGAACAAGACCTTTGCTGAGCATATCAGCCAACTGCTTCTTCAATTCAACCAGTTCTTCCGGATTCATCCGATAAGGCTTTGGGATATGGGGTGTTCCTGGGATAAGCTCAATTATGAACTCAATATCCCGGTCTGGCGGCATACCAGGCAATTCTTCAGGGAAAACATCCGAATAGGTGAACAACACGGATCTCATCTAGGCGGGTCGAGCTATGCTCTCATGGCAGCCTGGGTGGGAATGATTGGTTTCAGACACATACTCCACTTCTACTTCTTTGTCGGTGGTGATGGATACAGCTCTTCTGGCACAGTCATTCGACCATGGTACTTGGCTAACCAATTCATACCAAGTATAACATCTATGCCTTGGGTTCCTAGAATAATTAGGTCGGCTGCAAACTTTTCGCCTTTGATCTCAATGGCATATTGGACAAAATCTCTTGGTTTCTATAGTGGAGCCAGGGATTTGTATAGTCATGGTTTTAGTAGGAAGCCTTCTACTAAACCTCCCTTAGTGACAAACTCCTCGGTAACAAAGGAATGGGTGCACCAGAATCAAACAGAACAGTTGCAGGTACTGAGTTGACAAGGAACGTACCCAGCACAACATCTGGCGCACCCAGCTTCTTCAGCATTGATGTGGTGCAGACGACCCTTGACAACAGCAACATTTCCGCGGGGTGCGGCATTCTTGCCATTCCCATTGCGGCCTTGACCATTGTTCGGTGCTGGCGCATTGGGGCGCTGAACATTCCTCTTGGGATTGGGGCATTCTCTGGAGTAGTGACCTTTGTTGCCACATTCAAAGCAGACAACATTGGCATTGGGGTGAAGTTGTTGAAGTTTCCTCCGGGACGGTTATTGTCATTGGGGCGGTTGAAGTTGTTTGGGCGGTTAGGGAAATTGGGGCGTGGAGCTTGTGGTGGTCGATAGGCAGGCTTGGGGTTTTGCTGAAAGATACGAGGTTTCTGGCTGCTCGAACCTTCCTGAGCATTCATCCTCCTCTTGCGACCTTCAAACATAGACTTGCGCTTGGTCTCCAGCTGGATGGCTTTGTCCACAAGTGACTCCAGATCACGGAAGTCATGGATAACCAAAGCACACTGCAGTTCATCATGAAGTCCACCCATGAAACGCTCCATCTTCTTCTCTTCTTTGTCGGTGTCATCAGGAGCATACCGAGATAAGTCGGTAAAATCCTCAAGATAACCAACCACATCTCTACTTCCCTGCCTCAGCTTGTGGAACTCATCCTTCTTCCTCTCAATGAGTCCGTAGGGAATGTGCTTTTCCGGAACTTCTCCTGGAACTCAGCCCAGTCGATAACATGGCCAGCCTACTGGAGAGCCTTGGTAGTTTCCCACCAAGCTCGTGCAGGCCCAGCAAGATAGTGGGTTGCATACAACACCTTCTCATTTTCTCCTACAGCAGCAACTTCAAGATTGTTGTCGATGGTGCGAAGCCAATCATCGGCTTCTAGTGGGTGAAGTCCCTTGGAGTAGGTAGGGGGTTGGTCTTCTGGAAATCGCCCAAAGTGGATCACTGGTTTCCCTCGCCATTGCCATTACCATTGCCATTGTTGTTATTGTTGTTGTTGTTTTGGTTGAGTTGGGCGGCAGCGATCTGCTGCAGGGCAGCGAGATGAGCTTGGCGCTCTTCCCGGGCATTTTGGCGTTCCTCCATGATAAGTGCGAGAAGTTGGGCGGGGTTGGGTCCGGTGGTGGTGGTGGTGCTGATCCTGATCCTTCCGCATTGCTGCGACGGGGCGGCATCCTGAAGCACACCGGGTATAAGAGGCAAGGCAAAAGGTTCGACTAAGGGAAAAGACGATTTCGCGAAGTGGTTGATTAATTAAGGGTGATATAGAAAATATTTTACACAGATCAAACAAGACAAACATACTTATATATTACCAACATCACATCAAGGAGTTCACAACAACATCAAGCTTACAACACCTGGTTTCCAAAAGAACCACTACTTCGACTCGACTAGCGACAGGGGTTGACCTAATCCTGCGGTAGTACTCAAGTCACTCGCCTACTGAGGTGGAACCTCCAGCTGTAACACGTCAGCATCTGACTGGTAAGGTGGCTCCTCGGGATCCTCCTCCTCATCCTCGAGAACTGCCTCGAGTGGCTCCTCCTCCTCGTCAACTAACTCCTCCTCATCGTCATCCTGCTCATAGTCCATCTCCTCTAGGAAGTCGTCATCGTCACTGAGGAAAGCGTTGTTCTCCTAGCGGAGATCCTCGCCCTCCTCCTCCATCTCATCAGTATGGCGCTCTAGATCCTCTATGATCTTGTCTCGCTCCGCCACCTTCTTGCGGAGCTTGGCGATAATCCTCCTCAGCTGGGTCCTCTTCTTGAGAAGAGCGACCTTCTCCTCCTTCAGCTGTGCCTCACTCTCGCAACTCTCCGCGAGCGAGATGCGCTCGAAGCGAGAACGGAGTCTAGCGCACATCAGATCCTCCTGGGTACGAAAGAGCATAATCTCCATGTCCAGGATATACTCTCCGAACGTCGGGTGTCGCGGTGATCCGATAGGGTGTCCATCATCATTGCGCCTCCCGTAGAACCGGAAACGGGAGTTCACTAGCTCTGCCTTGTGCTCCTCACAAAGTCGGGCTAGCATCCTCTAGATAGAACGACTCAGTCTGTCGTCCCAGTGGACGTCCATATTGGTGAAGATCATCGTCTTGGATCCGGGAGATTTGATGTTCCCCCGAACAGATGACTCGACCAACCAACACAGGTTCCCGTTGCCGAGAGTGTCCATCTGAGCTCCCCTAAACTCTGGGGTGGGCGACCTAACAGCTTGCTCAACTCAAACAAGTCCTTCTCGAACATAAACTTGCTGTCCCTCTCAAGCTGAACGAACTCGGTCTAGTGGATCGCCATCTACAATTTTTAGCAAAATTTTAAGTTAGTGAGATGTTAAGTGTATCAAAATTTTAAATGTAGTATGGCAATATGTGAGCAAAATTTTAAGCTTAATAATGACAAGTGTGCAAATTTTTTAAGGATACAAGGAAAAATGTAATATTTAATGAGAGTCGAATTTTTGTATAAGTAAGAGGATTGGAGATAAGAAAATTTTGAAAATACTTCACTCTTTTATTTTTAGAAATTAACTTTTGTAACTTCTATCTAGCGACCATGCTAATCTAAGGTTTCTTAAATTCATGATGGCTCTGATACCAAGTCTGTGGGACCCCGGACTAGCTATCCGAAATACCCGATTATGCTTAACACAACGATCCCGTGATCAGTCTGCCGTTGCACATAATCCGAATTGGATACCAAAGTTTACATCCATTACAATACCGAATTAAAAGTCTTACATAAATGGTCATTTAGACCAAGCCTTACATAGGTGCCTTCATGGGCCAAACCAAAATATCACCGGAAGCTACGGCGTAGTAGACATCAAATCCTAACGAAGACGACCCGACAGGCAGCTGACTTATGGAGATCCTCAGTTCGCGTAGAAGTCGCCATACTCCTGCTCGGCGTAGTGCTCCTCCTCGTAGTTTGGCTAGGACAATAGCCAGAGATGAAACAATATGAGTACATTTGAATGTACTCGCAAACTACCCCAACATGAGTATGCGCTAGTTTTATTTTAATTTCCAACTTTTATTTATTTAAAACATCTCTATATCTTTATTGAAAAAGGTAAGAAGAGTTTTATAACCATTTTTAAAGAAATCACCATTTTATCTGTCTCTCCAAATCTCCTCCTTTTTTCCAACCATAGCCCGACATGGGCCACTTCCTCCAACAACCTCATACCGATCCGTTGGTATAGGTGTATGGAACATTCTCCACTTCATTTTCTTTGTAAAACTCAAATTCTTTCAAAAACTTGCACATGGTCAAAGTAGGGCCTCCCAACTGTCCATATCCGAGGACTCGGCTATTCGAATAGTTTTACACTCTACAGAGTTAGCACGCTTTTCCCACATCCATCCGCCAGCTCATCGTGTCCGCCACGTCTCGCCATACAGGGTGTATGCGAAGTAAGCCACCGACCATAGCCTGTCCTTTGCTCATGCTAGTATAGGATCCTGCCCTTATGATATTTCCCACCACACTTAACCCAGCCCTTCGGAATCTAAGTGTGAGGACTCATAGTTTTTCCCGGCGACCACATGTAGAAGTCTTCAATCCTCCTCCTTATCTTTTCATAGAGTTTGAGCGAGGACCCAGGTCAAGGTAGGTCCTCAGACCATCCCTTCATGCATTACGGAGTCATCTCCGTCGATGAGGTCTCCCATACTAATATGAGCAAATTATATGACTAAGCCCTCTCCCATATGTGGGTAAATGTGGTCGCACAGGGTATCGGCTGGTTGACGTAAGTACAAGGACACACTGTGCATTTTTTCATAAACATCTCCATTCTCCATTTCTCCACTTCAACACCGACATCTCGGTATTCCATATCCACACAAGTATTTTCAAAAGAGTTTTGAATAAACCATTTTGTTTTTCCCATCCTATAATTTCATACCAACTACTACATAGTGGTGGCAAAATAATTTCCATACATGTTTTGAAAAGGTTTTATAAATCTTTGCCTTAAGAGTAAATCATGATATCAAAAGGAGACACATATGTTTGTGGTGCAAGCTCAGAGAGTAGCTTGCCTTGCTCGGCAAAGTGGCCTTGGTCTTGATCTTCAGATTCAACAAACTCTCCTTACTCGATAAATCCGACAGCGTTCTCGTCTAATTAATAACAAACAAATACAAACAATCACTAAAACTACTCAAGCAACATCACAACATTACAATCCTAAATTCTCTAAATAGCACTGCATACATCAAACAATACAATTTGGTTTCAATTAAATTGAACTAAACATTATTTTATTAGGTCTAAATTATGGCAGAAACTTGTTGAACATGTTTAATTCCACAACTTGAGTTATGTTGGTCACAAAAATACAAACTAAATTTCTATAGAAAGCTACTGATGTGTAGAAGACAACACAATTGAGTTTGGACTAATTGGAGTTACCAAACTCCCTACACAATTGTTTGAATCCAGTAACTTAATAATCAAGTTTTTGGCTACAACTCAAGTTAATTTTATTCAAAAATTAAATCCTTTGAGGGTAACTAAACATGACTAAATGTGATCTAACAAAATTGGCCCTAACTCATTTGGGTTAACCATTAAACATCTATAAATGTTTTAGTTCAGAAGGGTGTTCAAACTTCATCTTTATACTAAACAATTACTATTGCACAAATAATTCTACCAAAATTAGCGAAGCTAATACATGGCAGTACTAAGCTAACAAAGTTGGTTTGGAATTATTTGGACTAATTGAGTATCAGAAACAAACAAGTTTAGATTTTAAACCTTCTGTGGCATTTTAAATATCACTATTTATTTATTAATCTAAATGATTTGAATCCAATTGGGTTGGTTAAACATTTTCATAAGCTTTCCAGAACAATTGGATTTGATTTATTTGGATATTTAGATCTCAAGTTATTGAATTTTGACGTTAGATCCAGTACTGATTTCACAGAGAAGTTTAAATTCGAAAATATTACTGTTCTGGATAATGTTCAAAACTATGACAGGTGGGGCCCTTCTGTCAGTGACTCAGTGCGCGGGTGGAAATTATTAAATCGCTGACGGGTGGGGCCAGCCCACCCGAAAATTTGAAAATATTACTGTTCTGTGAAATCCAGTACTGATTTCACAGAGAAGTTTAAATTCGAAAATATTACTGTTCTGGATAATGTTCAAAACTATGACAGGTGGGGCCCTTCTGTCAGTGACTCAGTGCACGGGTGGAAATTATTAAATCGCTGATGGGTGGGGCCAGCCCGTCAGCGCCTATTAAACGCGTAGGGGTACGCTGCCATTGGATCTAGATCCAACGGCTCACGATCGAGTCCATCGGCGACGACCCAGAACGGGCGGCGCCGTGGCTCACCTAGAGGGCTCGGGAGGTCGAGGTGATGATGCGAATCGATGGCGGAGGCTCGGGAAGGTGCTGGTGCGAGTTGTACTTGCTGGGACACCTTTCTTGATTGTGCTTGCTAGCACATGCTTGATGAAGACTTCTCCAAATGCTCCCCCATACTCCATTATGGTAGGGCCTCGCTAAGCTCCGTCTTCATGTCTCCTTTGCAAGCTTCAATCAAATGATATCTTCGAGATGTATCATATTGAGCTTGCGCTTCATCTTCTCTACACATGACCATTCTTCATATAAACCCTTGAGTAGAGCATTGATCATCATGTAATCTTCTAGAGTCCAACACATGAACTCCAAACATTTCCTCTGGACAAGATCTACAAGAATATCTCAATGAAAACATTAGTCCATAAGGATTGTCATTAATTACCAAAACCACACATGGGGCAACACGTGCACTTTCAGTGGGGCCCACCATTTTGGGCCTCGGAGCTCCGCAGCCGTCGATCTTTTCTCCACCGCCTTCGTCTTGACCTAAAAACGCCTATAAAAGAAGTCCCACGACGTTCTCGAAAACAAGCACCGCCATATCACAGAAACACGAGAACGAAGATCTGTAGCTGCAGATTGAAGGGGGAAAATTCCGGCGGGGCACTGCGGGGTGGTCTCCACCTTCTCCAACGACTTCTCCACTGTCTCCATGATGAAGGGGGAGTAGTCCACCCTCTGGACTATGGGTTTGTGGTGGTAACTTATGTATCTCTCCTCTCTTTGAGCTTCACTAATTAGTACCGTATGAGCTGCTGAACATGATTACGGTCATCTATGTAATTCCTATGGTGGATATTGTGGTATGAGATGATATTTGTTATGCATTTACTGTTGTGTTGGAACTTTTATGACTTGTCATACTTTGGAGGTATTCTATGATGCATGTGATGGTTTGATTTATCCATAATGCCTTGTTTATCCTAATCATGAGGTGATTGACACCACCAATTGTAGATAGATGAGAGAGTTGTGGTCACACACACGAATTATAAATCATTGAACTAGTGTTTAGAATATTGTGCATTAAGAAGTATGATGTATGTAGGTACGGGATGGCCGATGAGACACGGCATAGGTATTGAGTGACACATGCAGTACCGCCCAACATCCTTTATCTAGGGGTAAAAAGAAAGAGTATGATGTGGGAGTGACAGCAACCACGCTAGCCTTACGAGGGTGACCTAGCAACACAAATGAGTACTTCTTTCAACTATGTGTTTTAGGACATATAGCCGTTATAAAAGTACCATTAAAACATGACAATTGTGTGTACTTTATCTATAACATGATAATCACCGTAGATGAGAGAGAGAGGATTAAGTGAACCCATGAACCCATGTCCATTGTTCCTATAAGAGAAAACCTTTGTCTTGTCCTCTTGCATTAAAGAGGATTGTGACACTTTTACATTCTTGCTTTGTTACATTAAACTTCCATCCATCAAATCAACCACCTTGTTCATTAAACTTGTTTAGTGCATAATCAACTAAAACTTGTGACACTTTAGTTGTAGGGAATAGATAACTTTTCCTTCTTGCTCCCACGGATCGATACCTTACTTCCACATTGAGAGGTGCTACAGTGATCCCCTGCTCTTGGGGGTAATCAGTGCCACCTGGAATGTCCTATTCTTCCTTGGTTGATCCCACGTCGAGTCCTTGTTAATTTTTGCAAAGTAGTGATCCCACTATCCGGGTAGATGGGATGTAGGGGACATGCATAATTTCTCTGCAACTAATCACGTTTTCATAAGGTGTGGTGTACCTCCTGCCCACATTGCGATGACACATCACATACTCACATGTCTCGGGACTCCCCCCACCCCCCAATCCACATCCTTCCCACCTACTTTCAATATTTTTTCAATGGGTATCTCCGAGAACCCTTTTATGCTTTCCACCGTGTAGTTGGAGTCTCTTGAGGTTCACTTCATAGAATTTCCTCCTTTTCTATATTTCATAGAGTAAAATAATTAAAAACTTTGATTTCCACATTTAAACATAAATTTTAATATAAAAACGATAACCAAATTGAATCTCAACAAAATGAAAATTGCAATCTAACAAATGGTATCATATTTAATTATTTGGGGGAGAAAATGTTGCGTAAGATTGTTTATTGTCTTCCAATGGTTCGGTCGTAATGGAAACAACAATATTAACTGGACCAGTGGTAGAGCATGAGCAAGAATTGAAGAGTGCCCACACAATTTTAATCCAAAGTTGGAAGGACTAATTCACACCAGGAAGTCATTCATCGGCTATAAGATCGCAGAAAATGTGCCGCCTCGTTTCTCACCCACGAATTAAATAGGACTCATTGAGTTAGATTTCATATTTAAGTACCCCACAGTACTAAAAGATGTTTTGATCCTAGCTAGCATATCATCATATTTTAGCTTATAAATGAACTACTAGCGTACCTCACAACTTTGGGTTAGATCTTTCGTGTCCCCACCCTACGTCTTGATCAAGCCCCACCACTCGTTCGGGCAATACTATCACTTTCATAAGCAACCAAGAAACTACTATATAAGATCGCAAAAATTATTTTGCCTTGTTTTCACCCATGAATTAAATAAAACTCAGTGAATTGGAATTCAAATTTAAGTGCCCCTCAACACTCAAAGATTTTTTTTATCTTAGCAAGCATATCATTAATATTTTACCATATAAATGAATTACTAGCATGAATTAGTCATCCCAACTTCGGGTCAAAACTTTCGTGGCCCCTCATGTCTTGGTCAAGCCTCATTGTTTGTCCCGTCAATATATGTCTTTTGCTTCCACGTATTAGCAGGAACCAAGGTAAGAGAACAAATGATCTTATGCATCGTTTCTCTCGTAAGAACGAAATATGATTCATTCAATTATATTTCAAAAGTAACAACATCCCACAAGCTCAACGATTTTTCATACTGACCAGACGTGTGGTGGAGCATGATCAAGACTTGGGAGGGGCCACAAAAGTTCTAACCGGAAGTTGTGAGGGCTAGTTCATGCTAGTAGTTCATTTATAAGCTAAAATAGTGAAGATATGCTGGCTAGGATAAAAAATCTTTGAGTACTGTGGGGGCACTTACTATAAAATCTAATTCAATGATCCCTATTTAATTCGTGGGTGAGAAATGAGGCAGAGTATTTTTTTTTGTGATTTTATAGCCGTATCTTGGTTACTGATCATGGAAGCGACAATATTGACCGAACAAGTGGTGGTGGCTTGATAAAGACTTAGGGAGGGGCCACGAAAGTTTTAACCCGAAGGTGTGAGGGCTTGTTCATGCTAGTAGTTCATTTATAAGCTAAAATAGTTATGATATGCTGGCTAGGATAAAAAGATATTGGAGTATTGCGGGGCACTTAACTATGAAATCTAACTCAGTGAGTCATATTTAATTCGTGGGTGAGAAATGATGGCGGAGTATTTTTGTGATCTTATAGCCGTATCTTGGTTATAGATGGAAGCGACAATATTGACCGAACGAGTGGTGGGGCTTGATTATGACTTGGGGAGGGGCCACAAAAGTTCTAACCCCAACTTGTGAGGGCTAGTTCATGCTAATATAGTTCATTTATAAGCTAAAATAGTGATGATATGCTGGCTAGGATCAGAAAATCTTTGAGTATTATGGGGCATTAACTATGAAATCTAACTCAATGAGTCCTATTTAAATCGTGGGTGAGAAACGAGGTGGAATATTTTGTGCGATCTTATAGCCGTATCTTGGTTACTGATGGACGCAACAATATTGATCGAACGAGGGGTGGGGCTTGATCAAAACTTCTGGAGGGGCCACCAAAGTTCCAACCCGAAGTCGTGATGACTAGTAGGTTCACGATCGTAATTCATTTATAGTCTAAAACATTGATGATATGCTGGCTAGGGTCAACAGATTATTTAGTATTGTGGAGGCACTTAACTTTGAAATCTAATTCAGTGAGTCCTATTTAATTCGTGGGTGAGAAACGAGGCATAGTATTTTTGAACTTGTATATTTGTTTCCAAGTTATTGATGGAAGCGACAATATTAAACAAAAGAGTGGCGAAGATTGAGAAATAATTGAGGAGGGGCCACATAAATTCTAACCTGAAATTGGAGGATCACTTCACATTAATAAGTCACTAATAGGCTAAAATAGTGATGATATACCCCCTAGTATAAGAGAAGCTTTGATATTGTGGAGCAAAGTTAAATTTGAAATATTATTAATAAATGACCCATATTTACTTTTTATAGAGAAAAGAGGCGACATATTGTTTAATGTACGTCCTTATTGTTTATAGTCAAAATCAACAATATTGACTAGACAATTGGTGGTGCTTCCGCAAGACTTGAGGAGGGGCCACAAATAAAAGGTTAGCCCAAAATTGGAAGGACCACTTCACACTGCTAAATCATTTGTAGGTATTATATCAAGGCTAGAATCAAAATATATTTGAGTTGGTGAGATGTGATTAAATTTGAATTCTGCTCGAATAAATCATATAATTCTTCTTGAAGAATTGAGGCATATGACCGTTTACACGTTTCTAGTTGAGTTTTACAACGTCCGAATACTAAGTTTACAACATATTTCTAATTGAATTCACACGTCAGAAGATTTCTTTCAGATTTTTTTGAAACTCTAAAATAGGATTTTCAAAATAAAGAGGTACATGTAGCTCGTCCTCCATATCACCACTATCTATCTTCTATAAGATAGTATAAAAACTCTTTGAACTGGTCCGGTTAATAAATTTAAATCTAATTGAATAAGTCACATTTAATACTTTAGAAAGAAATTTGAATCTAATCGAAACAGTTAGCAAAATTTGGTTACGATTCAAAGGAGACACATGTTTGGGTTGGTTATCCCCCTGTTTTTTTATTATTCCTTATCTCTTACATGATGTAACTCTTTTATTAATTCAATAAAGTGCCATAAGGCTTTCCTTAAAAAAAACTCTTTAGAAAGAAACGAGGAGTGAGTATGTTTACTATCGTACAACTATTTCTTTGTGACCAACGATAACAATAATATTGGCCGGACCAGCAGTCGCTCTCAAGAAAGACTCGAGGATGGGTCAAAAAAAATCTAAATCGAAGTTGCAGAGCCAGTTCACAATTGTAAGTCATCCATAGGCCACTCCAAATCGAAGTGATCATACACATGTTAGAATCAAAAAAGCTTAGAACTGGTGGGGTAGAGGCCAGTTTGTCCAAATCATGGTCCTCCACTGGACTGGAAAGTCTGGCCAGAAGCTTGAGAAAAACAAGAACCACTCGAAATTTTGACTACGAAGAAAACTACCATGAAAAATCGATTAATTCTTCAAGCAGTAACTGTCTAGCTTGGGCCAATGGTTCTCAAGTTAATCGGGCTTAGGAAGGCCCAGTATGCTGAGGCCCACCATCTCAGCCACGACCAACTTCCTTATTTAGCTCCCTGCACACCCACAGCTCTCCGTTAGCGGTTCCGCCTCCCCCAAAATGTTTCTTCCTGTGGGCAACCACGACGGCGGCGGCGTTCAGCCCGCCGCCGAGATCGACGAGCTCTCCTTGGGTTCCACCGGGGCCCCGGAGGACCGTCTCAGCGCGCTTCCTGACGATATCCTCCATTCCATCCTCCTCCGCCTCCTTTCCACCGCCGCCGCGGCCCGGACCAGCGTCCTCTCCCGCCGCTGGCGCGGCCTCTGGGCCCAGCTCCCGGAGATCCGCTTCCCCTTTCCCTCCGATCCGGCCGCCGTCGGCCCTGCGCTCGCCGCTAGCGCCGCTGGCCCGGCCCTCCGCCTCCTCCACGTCGCGTGCCGCGACGACGCCGGCGCCGAGGCCTGGCTCCGCACCGCCGCCGGCCGCCTCGTCGCCGGCGGCGAACTTTACTTCTACAACAGGACGCCCGGAGAGGAGAGGGAGCACGCGGGGGCGCTGTCCTGGCAGTGCCAGGACCACACCTTAGAGCTGCCCTGCTTCGAGACGGCCGCCAGGGTGTGGCTGCGCCTAGGATTCGTCGACCTGGAGCTCCCTCTCACCGGCGTCTTCGCCAGGCTCACTGAGCTGCGGCTGGAGCACGTGAATCTCGATTGCGAGTTCGAGCTCGGCGACATGGTCTCGTCGCCGCGGTGCCCGGCGCTGCGGGAGCTCCGAATCGCGAGCACCCGGGGAGTGACAAGCCTCTGCATCATCTCGCTGACACTAGAGAGTCTTGAACTGGATATGCTGCATGGACTCGAGGAGCTCACGGTTAATGCGCCAATGCTCAGAGCGTTGAATGTGCAGGCTTGCTTTGTTTCGAGGAAGCCAGTCGCTGCCATTTATGCGCTGGAGTTGCTCTGGTGGGGTGATGCATTTGATCCAAGCCTTGTGGTGTTCAGCGAGATGGCGAACCTCCAGCAGCTGACCACCTTCACCTTTCCTGTTTATGGGCGGTTTGATTTTGCACTCCTTCAGGATTATGTGATGCTTTTACAGCACTTTTCGGTTCTCTCCCAGCTTGACCTCAAACTCAACTATGAACGTGTGAGTACGCCTTCTCTTTAATTTAAAAGGAGTACTTAAGTAACAAGCTAGCAAATTGATGCCCCAAAAGTACTCTTGGAGTTGGAGCTCACTAGATTATTTTATTTCGTTCGTTATTTTTTTACTCGACAGTCTTTATCTATTAGTGATACCAAATGGTTAAAAATACTTAAGGGTGGTCACTCACACAATACTATGTTTAGTAAAGAAAGGGGGAAGTGGGATATGTCAGTAAACTAGAAACAAATGATATTTTATCACGTTTCACGCCTGCCTGAAATTCTTGTGCTGTGTTTTTTTAAGTTGATCTCAGTGTTCTTATTCTTTAACAAAGTACAAGGTAACTAAACTACTCCCTCCGTTCACAAAAGGATGTCTCAACTTTGGCCTAAGCTAGGACAAAATTGAGACATCCTTTTGTGAACGGAGGGAGTAGAAGATTGTAAATCAGAGCAGCTAAAAGCAAAAACTGAGTTCCTCATGTTCTGTGCTTGCTCCTTCTAATGCGCAACCTATTTTAATACTCTCTTAAAGTATTGCTTTCTGCCTCAACATGTGCTCCACTCTCCAGTATAGTTAAATAAGCTAGTCATCTGAAAAATCTACTACAAGTGTTCTTTTTTATACTTGTGTTATGACTTAACTCAAGACTTGGAAATCTGGACAACAATCACTTAAAGCCAGCTTAGATTATATTATTATGTCAAAGAGTTGATGCTCAAACTTGGAGTATGTTTCTTGAGAATTAGCAATGCAATTTCTCTCTTTTTTTGCCATGGGAATCCTCTATAAGCAACGGAACTTTAAACAATTTGAATGAATGACTATGAATAAACAGTTTACTTTCGAAACTAGATTGTTCAGTTTTTAACTGTCTTTGATTTTGCAGGATTTAACTCAGTATGAGTATTTGATGGGTATCATAACCAGGCTTCCCAACATTGAGATTTTGTCTCTGTGGTTTTGCACAAATGGACATTCCATTGGAGCTTCTGTGTGCCATTTGCTCAGTATATGTCCTGGTATTAGAAAGCTGAAGGTGACATTACTTGATAAAAGGTAAATTTATAACTTCTCTTATCAAGTACTTTGGTTACTGCTGGAGTGATGTTAATTGGTTGAAAAGCATGTACATCATTCTCACACTGAGGCCTGATCTGCTAATGGAATACTCTGTTGGTTTGTTACTTTGCTCCTAAATTTCTGATTAGAAACTAGAAGTACACCCATGAAAGTATGTAACTGACCTGATTTCAATCATGTAGTCTACTTTACAAATTACTCATACATATCGAGAAAACCCCAGTTTTGATCTTGAAGCTGATTCACTGGTCTAGGCTCTCTTGTCCTGTTTCTTGTTTAGGTCGACTATAACTTTGAACCCATTTTGGCAGTCGCAGCTGATATGCATATCTACTTATCTAGCCATCTATATTCCTTTATCTTCCATGTCATGTTTTAAATATCTGCATCCTTTTTTAGTTTATTTTGAATTGAACATCTACAATTTAGTTACACCCTTACGTTGAGATAGAGTAGTTCAAATATTCACAAAAAGAAAGAAAGAAGAGATAGAGTAGTTCAAATGGATTTCAAGTTGGCTGACACAATGCTCAGTAGCCTCAAACGTGATTTCGTAGATCAAGGATTGGACATTTATGTCACAAGATATGATGTATGGGAAAATATCTGGTGATCCCACACCTTGGATGATACCATGATATCACTACTCAAAAATCAAATTTACAAGTGTCAAAAAAGTCCGAAACAATTTTGTGCAATGTGTGTGTTTCATTTTTTTCTCTGCGCGTATTTCGAATTTGGTTCTGGAAACCTTATCGAATGTAAACACACACATTTTAAACACCAACAAATTTATTTCGGAACTTTTTTAAACTTGCAAATTTGAATTTTGAGGAGTAGTATCATGTGAGGTGTGGTATCACTAGTTATGTGCCCATGATGTGAAGCCATGAGCACTAATAATAGCTGTTTGAGGATTCATGTCAATTTGAAGCAATTGTTGAATATGGATAGCTGGCAATTAATGGACAATACTTAATTTTGGTCCTACTGTAATTTTTCACTATGGATCCATTTCTTTGATAATTTTTTGTGATGTATCGACCTTTTGGCACCATTCCTCTGTTTCTCTTCTGTTGTGCTACATTCACGACATCGGCTAGCCTTGAGCGTTATTATATCTGCTTATTTCAGGTGGATACTCCATGCACATCGGCTTGCGCTTGTGGTCAGCAACAGAACTGGAGTACATATTACACCCTGGATTTCTTTGAGGAAGTGGAAATCCGTAACTTCAGAGGATCCGATCATGATTTTGCCTTTTTGGATATGCTGTTTGGTATGTCCACGGCGATAAAGAAGGTGGCAATAACGTTCCATCATCTGGCCAGTCCAAGTGAGTTGCAGTGCACCCTGGATATCTTTGGCACATGTTTTGAAGTAAAGTATAATACGAGCGAGGTGCTGTATGAACGGCCTTCCAGCCTTTTCCCAGAGACTCCAGATGACCATTTTGTCTAGAAATTGTGCAGCTTAACCTCGGCCCCTAGTACTCTTGATGCGATGCCTTGAGGGACTAATCATCGGTCAAATGTGGTTTAGCTTCATATCCTTGTATCTTTTTTCCTTTCTGAAGGAAGATCTGTGCATCGGTCACCATAACTTGTTGCAAACTGTAGAGGAATTGGATGTTTGTTTCCAACTTGCCATCTTCATAATGTTTCATGTCAGGATGCAATAAAATAATCTTTTAGCGTGAATAAAGGTTTTGTTTACATTTTGCGTCACCAATGGAGCATGCAATGCAATTGTTATTTAGTGATCAGCATGCGATGTTTATAAAATGTTCAATTCTGTAAACTTAAGTTCTTCCGGCGCTCTATCTGGAACTGTGGCTTCTCATTCGTGGCGTCACGCTAACTGCCAGGCAGGTCGATCGCGTCGCCTGGAGATGGACGGCGAATGGTGACTACTCACAAACATCTCAAAGGTTTTTCTGCTGGTTGCTTCTTCAACATCGGCACAACAGTTTGGCAATGATACTTTCAGAGATTGGTGTGGCAAAGCAAGGCTACAGGATTGTGAGCATTGACGGAGTGCTCGCCTACACGGCGTGGTAAATAGTATTAGGTAGAGAGGAAAAGCGAAGGTTTCGTTCCTAATTTGTCAGGCTGTAAACGCAAGGAAGATGGCCTTCTCGGGAGTGATCAACAATGATGATGGCTGGCCTGGCTGTAAATATTTTTTGGGTCTCTTGTGTTGTGTGTGTGAACCTTTTCATCCCCTCTAATAGAATGGCAGTGCTCCTGCCGAGCTTTGGACACAAATTTGCTAGCTCGGATACAGCAAACGTTTCTCAAATCAGTGTGCATGTGCATCAGAGAAAAAACTCATCAGCCTAACTGCACGCAACCTGCAAAATGAGTGAAGTGCCATGGAAAATGTTGCATACTCATATAATAATGTATTTAAAATACTCTCAAGATATAATTCACATATAAACCTAAGATCATAACAAATTGAGTAAAAGTAATCTGGGGTTATTCATGCCGGACTACCCAAAATACTGTAAACTGTGAACTATTAGAAACTTGCTCCATTTTGTCGAGCATAACAAAGAAATCAGCTCTCGGAGTGATGCGGTCTACAGATTAATGATCCCAGATACATGAGAAAGGTCGCAGCAAAATGTCAGTCCACAATCAAGAGTTTAATTCCTATGAGAAAGGCTGCAGAGAAGTCTATATTGTACTGAAGGAACAAAATCAATTTGAAGCAAATGATACATTACATTCATATGAGAGTTTAACTACATCATAGAAGTCCGTGATCCTGGACTTGAGAGTTACATTGGGATGATGCATCCTTGACTAGCTAAGCAAAGAACTAATACTAGGGACTCAAGAAACTTGGTGGCCGGCTGGAAGGGGCCACTCTTCATCACTTGGTCGGTGGCATGGCCGTCACCTGGTCCAAGGCGATCCGCATGGGAGAATAGTGAGCTTTGCCCTCGTAGACCACTTCAACGTAGCCATCCTCCACGTCGGAGACGATGACTGCGTGGTTCAAGATGACGAGACGTTGCCCCGTTGGCAGGGTCCCTGCCGGCGTGCGCATCTTCACGGTCATGCCCTTCTTGATCGGTGCGGACGAGGGTTTCTTGGTGTACTTCATCTCAGCTCCGGTTGTCTCGTGCTCGTGCTCGGTTCTTGCGGACAACTTCGTGACGGCAGTCGAGGCAGTGAGCTTGGGCGCCTTCATCGCGAACCTTGGGGTCGGTGCTTCTCGGCGTGGCATCGTCAACCTCTTTGGAGCTTCTCCGAAGTCTATGTAGACGATCTTCCTATCAGCGCCGGGTGCTCCGGTCGGGATGAGCACTCGTGGGATCGGAGGCGAGGCTTTCTTGACAGAGGACGCGTTGGCGAGCTTCTGGGCCGCAGTGCCGGTGGACGGGATCAGGCGCGTCGGCGGCGGCGGCGCGGCAGAGGACTTCTTGACGACTCTGCCCTTGACGACGTTGATGGCCTTCCTGCGGCGCTCCAGCTCACGACGGATGTCGTTGCGCGCCGCGGACGAGCGCTGCGCCATGAGAGCGGGCATGGTGATGGCTTCGGATGGGAGGAGGGTTCAGCGAGGGGAGAGGGTGCGGCCAAATCGCGGGGCGGTACTAGGCTTATATGGAGTGGGGAAGGTCGCCGCGAGGTGCAGCCGGTGTCGAACTGGGAAGCGTGGATGCCAAGCAGAGCGACGCCAGAGCTATACCCCGATGGCAATGGCGGTAGCGCGTTTGAAGTTTTCATTGGTGTCGGCCCAGTGAGAACCAGGGTGTGCTGGGCCTGTCCTCCACAACCCTCGACACTCGATGGCTAAATTCCGCTAATGACCAAACCCACGGCTTGGAGAGACTTGCGAGGCAAATCGCCTCGTGAGGACTTAGGAGGCAGCAGAGGCCTGCGGAGGCCCTCCTCACTGCTGCCCCCTCTTCAAGGTGATCTCCCCTGGAGAGAGGTCAACGCCGAATCCTCCACAGGGCACCCCAGCCCTCGTGGGGATTCCTTCGCTGCAAAGCAACCTCTGCAGAGCGCACATGGGCTCTGCAGCGGCCGCAGAGTGACGCGCGCCTCTGCGCGCGGTGACGACGACGCCGCAATTGTCATTTTGGTGATTAAAGGAGTCAACAAAGCTGCGCCATCCGCACCGAACTGCAAGGATTTCCTCTTTGGTGATAAGGGGACCGGCCGGCGCTACGCTCCACGGCCAACGTCACCGTGGGCACCCCCACGTTCCTCTACAGCCCAGCTGGCCGTCCTGCATGGACGGTGGTATCTCTGCCACAGGCATCAGCTTTACGCCCATGAACCGCGTCCATGGACGGCGGGGCTGCGGTGCGCCGCGCTCCCCCTTCTGTCGCCATGTGGTAGCCCTTCCGCTGCGCAAGCGCAGGGAAGAGGCCCGGGGCGCCTATAAAAGGAGGCGGTGCTCCACCGTAGCAAAGGATCGCATTCCAGCTTAGCTTAACTACCTACGCGCAAGGAAGAAGACCACTGTTTCCCCTTCCTTGTGCTCCCCACTGCCAAAAGAGAGCCCTCGGCAAGCTCATTGTACTGTAACCTCCAGAGCAGTGCAATATAGACAAGCAGGAGTAGCGGTGTTACCTCCACACGAGGGCCGTGAACCTGGGTACGGGCTGGTGTTCATCTCTGTCGTGATGTCCCTCCTCATGCTCGATGAGCACCGTCGCCGTGTAGGTTGAGTGTTGTTTGACCAACGTGTTCAGCCCCTTACACGAACTCTCTTCGTGAGCTTGACCATCCCTGTTTCATGGGAGTCATTCTCCGACAATTGGCGCGCCAGGTAGGGGGCTGAGTCGCGTCTTCAACCTTCATCGACCTCTGCACCATGGCGGACACTCGCGCAGCTCGCGCCACCTAGCGGGCGTCAGGCAGGGCCACCACCGAGCCCGCTGCCAACGCCACCAACCCCGCGGCCGTCCCGTGCCAGCCGCGCTTCGGGGCGCAACACCGCTGAGCCGCGTGTGGAGCACCCCGAGGACGATGACGGCCACCACGACGACCGCTACGACGAAGACGTCGACCACGGGCACGGCAGGACGCTGAGTCCTCGCACCCGTCCCAGCGCCACACCTCCACTCTTGGGCTCCAGCACCCAGTCCGAACGCGCGCTGCTCATGGCGCGGAGCTCTTCCGCTACCGCCCCACCGCCGAGCGCACGACAACTGGCTCGGACGCCTCCAGCACCTCGTCGACATCGCGGCGGCGCCACGCGCAGCTCCGGCGACGTCGCGCTCTCTGGTGCACCACAACTCCGGCGCGCAGGGACTGCCGCGCATGGCGCACCTCCGCCTCCGCCCGGACCACCTCCGGCTGCGGCCACACAAGGCCGCCTCCCACGCGTCTTCCCGCGCGATTGCCAAATCGTGCAGCGGACTCCTCCAGACGCGGGGTGGAAATGGAGCGCCAGAAGGACCTCCAGAAGCGCATCGTCGAGGAAATCGGCCAAGCGGGGCGACAGAACCGCCGGCTCTTCAGGGTGGCGTTGCCTCGTACGCCACAGGATGCGCGGCCTTCACCCGCAGCCTGCGTCGCGTCGTCTGGCCACAGAAGTTCAGGCCTGACCTACCCAAGGGCTACGACGGCACGAACAACCCCATCGAGTTCCTGCAGCTCTACACCACCTCCATCCAAGCTGCGGGGGGAGACGACAAGGTCATGGCCAACTGGTTCTCCCACGCTCTCAAGGATCTGCCTTGTCGTGGCTCCTGAACCTCCCGAGGACTCCATTGACTCGTGGGAGGAGCTCTGCCAGCAGTTCGTTGCAAACTTCAAGGGCACGTACGAGCGCCCTCACCTACAACGACCTGCGTGCTGTGCGCCAGAAGCCTGGCGAGACCCTCCGCAGGTACATCCAGCGCTTCAGCCAAGTCCGCAACAAGATCCCGAACATCCCGGACTCGCACGTCATCGCTGCCTTCAGAGAGGGCGTCACCAACCACAGGATGCTCGAGAAGCTCGGCATCCACGATACCCTCTCCTCCGTGGTGAAGCTCTTCGACATCGCAGACAAGTGCGCCAAGGCAGAAGAAGGCCTCTTCGTCAAGGTGGGCTCAACAGACGACCCTGTCGAGGGATCCAAGACCCAGAAGAGGCGTGACGAGACAAAGCGCAAGCCTACCGCTGTTCTGGCCGAGCCCGACGCCAAGCACGTTCGCGAGGACTCTCCGAGGCTGGCGAGAAAAAGGTGGACAACCGCCCGTTCTGCATCTACCACAACAGGCGCGGCCATGCGACGGAGAACTGCTACGACCTCAAGCAGCTGAGCAAGAAGCCGAGCAAGAAGAAGGCAGCGGTAGCCGCGGCAGAGGCCGTGGTTACCGCAAGGGCGACGTAAAGGCAACTACCAGAGGCCGCAGGGGACTCAGGCGAATGCCGCCGAGAAAAACAACAACCTCCCCGACGAAGAGCCTGGAGGTTACCAGGCCCCTAAGGGTGCATGGCATGCATCCTCGGCGGATCCCAAGCGCCCAAGTCCAACAATCAGTTCAAGCAGTTCGCTCGCGAGCTCAACGCAGCGCTTCCCGGGGTCGAGACGTCCCGCCCCTCAAGTGGTCCCAGTACACCATCGCCTTCGACGCCAAAGATCACCCCAAGTCGACCAAGACTGTGGGCACCCTCCCGTTGGTGTGCACCCCCACCATCAACAACATCGCCGTCGGCAAGACGCTCATTGATGGGGGTGCAGGCCTGAACGTCATCTCTGTCGAGACCTTCGAGACGCTTCAAGTGCCCTACGAGTGGCTTATGCCCTCCAGGCCCTTCACCGGGGTCACCAGTGGCTCAATCTCGCCTCTGGGGCAAGTGAGGCTCGCGGTCACCTTTGGCACGCAGGAGAACTACCGCACCGAGCTAATTGACTTCGACGTCGCGCACATTGGCCTGCCCTACAACGCCATCCTCGGCTACCCCGCCCTCGCGAAGTTCATGGCCGTCACGCACCACGCCTACAACATGGTCAAGATCCCTGGCAGCGGTGGCACCATCATCCATGGTCACGTACAGGACGCCACGCGCGCTGTCGAGATCGCCTACAAGGCCGCTGCCATGGCATTCCCCGCTGACGAGGACATGGAGCCTCTCGAGAGGCCCAAGAAGAAGAAGCAGCTGTTCACTCAAGAGCAAGCATCTACAAAGAAGGTGTCGCTGAGCACCAGTGGCTCGGGGGCTG
Source organism: Poa pratensis (assembly GCA_947311845.1). Taxonomy (NCBI): domain Eukaryota; kingdom Viridiplantae; phylum Streptophyta; class Magnoliopsida; order Poales; family Poaceae; genus Poa; species Poa pratensis. The sequence goes on from CAMZMU010000052.1 coordinate 99,418,585, forward strand.
AGGGCTCGGGGGCTAGCGTCACCATAGGCGCTGGCTTGCCTCCCAAATAGGAAAGCGCGCTCGTCGCCTTCCTTCGGGCAAATTCTGACATGTTCGCATGGACTCCGTCAGAAATGTCCGGTGTACCAAGGGAGGTGATCGAGCACCACTTAGCCGTGTGTCCAAACGCACGCCCTGTAAAGCAGAAAGCGCGGAAACAAGCCCCCGAGAAGCAAGCGTTCATCATCAAAGAAGTAGAGAAGCTGAAAGCAGCAGACATCATTCGAGAAGTTGCCCACCCCACTTGGCTCTCCAACGGTGTGGTTGTCCCAAAACCCAATGGAGGAGGCCGGCTCTGCATCGACTACACAGACGTAAACAAGGCCTGCCCCAAGGATCCATACCCCATGCCAAGGATAGACCAGATTGTGGACTCCACCGCCGGCTGTGATCTCCTCTGTTTCCTGGATGCCTTCTCAGGCTACCACCAGATCAAAATGGCCAAGGAAGACGAGGAGAAAACAGCATTTCTCACCCCTTGTGGTGTGTATTGCTACACTTGCATGCCCTTTGGCCTGAAGAATGCCGGCGCCACCTTCCAGAGGCTCATGAGGATCGCCTTGGGGGCTCAGATGGGAAGAAATGCAGAAGCTTATGTCGACGACATCGTGGTCAAGTCTCGCGAGGGAGACACTCTCTTGAAGGATCTCGAGGAAACCTTCGCCAGCCTGCGCAAGGTGAACATCAAGTTAAACCCCGCCAAGTGCGTCTTCGGGGTGCCTTCAGGCAAGCTCCTCGGGTTCCTCGTGTCCCACCGTGGCATAGAAGCAAACCCTGACAAGATCAAGGCATAGAAGACATGCAGCCACCTCGCCGCCTCAAGGACATGCAGCGCCTAGCAGGATGCATGGCCAGCTTAGGCCGCTTCATCTCCAAGTTCGGCGAGAGAGCCTTGCCATTTTTCAAGATCATGAAGAAATCCGGCACCTTCAAGTGGACTCCAGAGGCAGACAAAGCATTTGAGGACTGAAGAAATACTTGGCTAGCTCACCAGTCATGGTAGCCCCCAGGGCAGGCGAGCATCTGAAGCTGTACCTAGCAGCCACTCCACAAACGCAAGCGCCGTCCTGGTGGTGGAAAGAGAAGAGCCAGTTCTCCCCAAGAAAAGCACTGCCACACCAAGTCCAGAACCTCCCGACAAGGAACAGTCTCTCCAGACCCAGTGCCAGACCCACAGCCTCAAGTCGAGTCTACTACAAGCACCCCTGCCGAGGCTCCTCCACAGGAAAACCTCGCCAAAGGTCCTGAGGAGTCTCTCGAGGGAGCCGACGCTGCACGCCATCGACGACCCTCGTCGAGCATCCTCTACTTCGTCAGTACTGTACTGCGAGATGCTCGCGAGCGTTACCCAGTGCAGCAGAAGCTCCTCCTCGCGCTCCTCATCGCCTCCAGGAAGCTACGCCACTACTTCCAGGGCCACCCCATCACGGTGGTCACGTCCTTCCCCCTGGAGCAAATCCTGCGCAACCCCAACGCCACGATCGCGTCGCAGGATGGAACATCGAGCTGCAACCATTCAACTTGCGCTTCGACACCACAAGAGTCATAAAAGGAGAGCGCTGGCGGATTTCGTCGCCGAGTGGACAGACCCAACTCCTGAAGAGCCTCGTGAAGAAGAAACCGCCATCTGGAGATACAATGCCAAGCCACTGGACCATGCACTTCGACGGAGCTTTCGCCTGCCGCAATGGTGGGGCTGGCGTTGTCCTGACCTCACCAAAAGGTGACAAGCTCTACTACGCCATCCAGTTGTGCTTCACAATAGACAAGATCTCCAACAATCGCCGAGTATGAAGGCCTCCTCGCCGGGCTCAGAGCCGCAATCGCCCTTGGCGTCAAGCACTTACTCATAAAGGGTGATTCCCAGCTCCTGGTTAACTTCTCCAACAAGAGCTACACCTAAAGACGACCACATGGCCGCCTACCTTGAAGAGGTCCGCAAGCTCGAGAAGCACTTCAGAGGCATGGAGCTCATGCACATCCCGCGGAAGGAGAACCAGGAGGCAGATGACATCGCCAAGCGAGCATCACGAAGGCAGGCCCAGCCGGCCGGCGTCTTTGAGAGAGACTCTCCAAGGCGTCCATAAAGCAGCCACAAGAAGCAGCAGCCACAAGCACAGACGAAGTACTCCCACCACCTCCTGTAGGTGGGCACCCAACTGCGGTCCATCCTCAGGGGAGCGTCTGCTGCTGGCTATGGTGCATCAAGAGACAGGCTGGGTCGACGAACTCAAGGACTACTTGCTGAAGGGAGTCCTCCCGAGGAAGACGCGGAGGCGGAACGAGTTGCTCGACAAGCCAAGTCATACTACATCCTCGAGGGAGACCTGTACCGCAAGCGCCCAAATGGAATTGCACTCAAGTGCGTCCCCCCGAGGAAGGCCGCATGCTGATCAGAGACATTCACAGCGGAGAGTGTGGCCACCATTCCTCTGCACGCACCCTGGCAGGCAAGGTCTTCAGGAGCGGATTCTACTGGCCCCAAGTGCTTCAAGATGCTACCACCATCGTCCAGTCTTGCGATGCGTGCCAGTTCCACGCCAAGCAAGTCCATCAGCCTGCACTGGGACTCCAAACCATCCCGCTCTCTGGCCTTTCGCGGTCTGGGGGCTAGACATCTTGGGACCCTTCCCGAGATCGCAAGGGGGCTACCGTTTCCTCTTCGTGGCCGTCGACAAGTTCACCAAATGGCAGAGGTTGAAGCAGTGCGCAGCATACCGGCCAGAGCAGCAGTAAAATTCATCAGAGGCCTGGTCTGCCGTTTTGGTGTGCCAAATCGCATCATCACCGACAATGGCTCACAGTTCACCAGCGGCATCTTCAGGGCCTACTGCGAGAGCCTCGGCACCAAGCTCTGCTTCGCCTCGGTGGCTCACCCACAGAGCAACGGCCAAGCCGAGCGAGCAAATGCTGAGGTCCTCAAGGGCCTCAAGACAAGAAGCTTCAATCGCCTCAAGGGCTACGGCAAGGGCTGGATAGACGAACTCCCGTCCGTGCTCTGGTCCATCCGCACGAACCCCACGAAGCCCACTGGTGAGACGCCATTTGCCCTCGTGTATGGAGCTGAAGCAGTCCTCCCCACAGAGATCAAGCATGGATCCCACGGGTCCTTGCCTTCAATGAGGATGATCAGGAAGACCTCCACAACACGACCTGCTGCTCCTTGACGGGCTACGCCGCCGTGCCGCCCTCAGGGCAGCAAAGTACCAGCAAGACCTGCGACGCTACCACAGCCGCCACATACGCCCACGCACTCTCGAGACAGGCGACCTCGTCCTCAGGAGAATCCTCTCCAGGGAAGGTCTCCACAAGCTCTCGCCCATGTGGGAAGGCCCCTACAGGGTCGCACACATCGCCAGGCCCGGCGCGGTACGCCTCGAAACGGAGGACGGCATCCCGGTCAAGAATCCATGGAACATCGCGCATCTACGCAAGTTCTACCCGTGATCATAGTCACGCCAGACATTTTTTGTCTCTAGAGGGAAGCACACAACTTCACCTCCAAGCTTCACAAAAGCTTCTCCTCCCGAGGGCCAGCCCCTCCGAGCTCTCCTGATAACGTGCCGCCGCAGGCCGTGAAGAGTCTCAGCCACTGAATGTGGTCCCCATGCCTCGACATGGAAAACTTTATCTTGGCAATACCAAGTGTAATGAACCAATTCGTTTCTCAATGAAACATTGCGCTGAGGCGCCGCTGTGTAATATTTTGGTGGTGAGTTTTTACTTTTCATCATTTTAGTTCATTCGCGCTCATATTTTTCCCCATGCGCACCTCGCGAGCGGGGGCTGAGTACGGTGACTGTGCCTCGAGAGCACCCCAGCAGCACCGCAAAATCCAAAGGATCCGAGCTCTAACACGTGAGCACGCTCTCACGCCTGTTACCTCACCAAGAGCTCTGGCCCAAGGGCTTGCTCCCAAACACGCCACCTCACCAAAGGACCTTGGTACTTACTCTCCTCGCGAGATACTCATGAGGAAACCTATAAGCGCGCATGAGTTTTTACTACCATGTACTTGCTTTGGGTTTGCCTCTCTAACCAATACAGGGAACAAGAGTCCCCCCAAGCTCGTGAAGCCACGCTCCGGCCTCAAGAGGGAAGCGCACCATCAGGGAAACCAACGCCCTCTACGAGGCCAAAGTCTCGCAAAGCTAAGTCCAGCGCTCACCCTCAGGAGTTTTTTCCTCTCTCACGAGTATCTGTCGTCCCTCGAGCGGGTTTTTCTCCCTTGCACTTCATGGACTGCTTGTGCGTCAAAGGGGGGCCCTCGAGCACCGCGACTCGAGAGCCCTTACCTCTCTAAGCCTTAAACACCCCCGGCCTTGCCGAGTCAAAGCTCCGTCATTCCGCAGTGGCTTAGTCATAGCGCAAAGAGATGGGTCCTGACGACGTAGAGCGAAAAAGACATGGAACAGGGATAAAAGGCCCCTCAAGGGACACACGCATAGTGGCACAAATTAAAATGTCTTACAAACCAGAATAAAATAAGACAAGTCTTAAGACAAAAATAGCTGCGCTTCAAGCGCGCCTTGTTGCAGGAGCAGCCTAGGCGGGGGCATCGCCGTCACCATCCTCCTCAGCCTCCTCTTCAGCTTCTTCTTCGGCACCTTCCTCCTCCTCAGCGGCCTGCTCCGCCTCGATCCTCTTGAAGCGGTCGACGTAATCGTTGACCTCCTCACGAACCAAGTTGGAGAGGTCCTGGGCTTGGTCTTCCTCGACAGGCTCAGTCACGGACTCGAAGTCGAAGCCGGGATGAAGACGCTGGAGGTTGGCGAAGACACGATAGATCTCCACCGTCAAGAGCTTGCGGCACTCTTCATCGACAACGCCGCCCATCTCCGCCACAGGGCCCTCTAGCGTGGTGAAGAGCTGGTCGAAGTAGGCGAGATACGCGGCGGCGGCGGCATTCCCGTGGACGGGAACCGCAGGGGCATCCGCTCCCAGCTTCGCCGCGAGAGCGTTCCCCCGAGTCACCAAGGACTTGAACATGCGCTCTCGCTGCTGCGTCAAGACCCGTGCCGCCTGCACGTTGTGCTCAGCCTCCACAGCACGCTCCACAGCAGGGCCCACTTGCGCATTCGTCTCCTCCATATCAGCCATCAGGGTGGCAAGGTCGTGCTCGCGCGTTAACGAGCCTCCTCCGTGCGGCGATGACCGTCCTTGGCGCGCCTCGCCTGGGAGCTCAGGCTAGCATTTAGTTGCTCCAGCTGGAAGATGCGAGAGTTGTCTTGCGCGCATTTCTTCTTGAAGCGATCCTCCTGCTTCTTAAATTTCCCGCGTAATCTTCGGTGACGGCAGTGCGGTACTCCTTCTGCTTGGCGACGGCCTCCTTCTCAGCCTCTTTTTTCCTCTCGGCGAGCTTTTGGTTGGACTTCTCTACAAGCTTTTTGTGCCTGGCCACCTCGCCGTGTTTGCCAATGGCCTCGGCCAGATTGCCCTCCCATGCCTCGAGGTCCACGCGCTGCGTGGTCAGCTCCCTGTCGACCTGCAGCAGCTGCTCCTCGCACTTGAGCACCTCTGCCTCGCGCGCCGCCAGTGCTTGTTCACGGGCTTCCAAGGACGTGCGGTGCTGGTCCAGGGACTTCCGCACGACTTCAGAATCCGCGACGATCTTCACCTCGAGGTCAGCGAGCTCCTGGCGATGATCGGCCAGCGTGGTCTCAAGGGCCACGCGCTCCAAGACTGCTGCTTGGCGGTCTGCCTGGAGCGGCTCCAGGGTCTCTTGAGCCTCGTACACTGCGCTCTCGTGGACTTCCTGGGCGAAGCGCAGCGCCTCCTCATGCTGCGCCCGCATGGCCTCGCCGCTGTGGCAGCGACGCTCCACGGTCTTGAAGAAGCGGGTCCAGGCCTTCTCGAGATCATCATGCTTCCTGGCGAGCTCAGGCTCCTCGAGAGCGAGTTGGGCCTCCAGCCCGTCCAGCGCATCCCTGGCCAGGCGGAAGGCAGAGCCGCGACGAGCGCCGCCCCAGATCCTGCCGCCCAGGACCAAAGCCCGTGAGCTCCAACGAGGCATGGAGGCCCCCACATCCGCACTAGACCCACGGACGGGGAACTCCGTGCTTGGGCCAGGGTCATCTCTGGCCTGGGGGCTCTGGAGCGAGCCCTCTCCACCGCTTGCGCCATGGGCACCAGCGCCTTCGCCTTCCAGCGGCGCCTCCTCTCGGGTTTCAGGGACATGGGAGGATTGCCCAGCCATCGTCAAGTCCCCCTCAGTTTCTGCACTCGGCGGGGGCGGTGGAGGAACGTTCTCCTCCATCTCGACATCGGCGCCTTCCCTCGCCGGGGTGCCGCTCCTCGCCGTCTCCGTGGCGATCTCCTCCTGCCGCTCCGGTGGAGTGACAGGGTGTGGCGGTGTTGGCGTCCTCACCACCGTCTCACCCTCGAGGCGCTCCTCCGCGGTAGGAGACAAGGTAGCTGCCTCGACAAGAGGCACAACCATCACAGGCCCTGTGGCCTCCTCTGCCAAAGGCCTCGTGGCCTCCTCCACAGCGGCTCCGTGGCCTCCGTCACCGCGGGCCTGGCAACCTCTTCAGCTGAGGGCTCCACAGGCCCCACAGCGGTTGTCGTAGCGGCGCCCCGCACCTCCGCAGCCTTGCGGAGCCTACGGCGCTTCGCCGTCACCAAATCCCTGACAAGCAAGCAAGAAAAGCCTTCAAGAGGGGAACAAGGGTATTTTTCATAAGAAGTGAAAACAGGCAAGGGGGTCAACCCTTACCCAGATGTCTTGGCGCGGGAGTCAACCCACACCGTGTTTGACAACCGCCACGGCCTCTACGACGCGGCACCGGCACCGGACCCCTCAGGAGCAGTCTCGGCTTTCCTTCTGAGATGAGTGCCCGCTGGACTCCTGGAGGCCCTGTCATGGCTAGCCTTGGAGCGGGGCTCGCAGCGCCCCGCCGTGGCCTCCTGGTTGCTGTCTTCTTCCTCCTCCGTGGCCTGGCGCGAAGGGACCACCAGGAAATCCTCGTCCTCGCTAGACGAGATCTCCAAAACTTCTTCCTCGGGAGGCGCAGGCTTCGAAGAGCTCGCCTCCCCTGCCGAGGGATTCGCCTCTCCAGAAGTGACGCCTAGATCGGCGTCAGATGCGACGGGTGACTCCGTGGCCTAGTCCTCTTCCACCACGGGCGCCGCAGTCTCCTTCTTCTCCTCCCCCGCCAAACCTTGGGGGGTGAACTCCGGCATCAGCTCCAGGATCGCGAGGCGCTTCTTCGGAGTGATCTGATGGAGAGGCCTAGCAAGTTCACTGCGCGGCACAGGAATGTCCGGGGTGGTGAAGAGGATGCCCATGATGGAGGCAATGACGTCGGGGGTGTGGGAGCTGCAGTGCAGCCGCATCGGGTCCGCTGGGCCTGAGTACATCCACGCTGGCTTTGTATGCTTCTGGAGAGGAGCGATGCGGCGCCTCAAGAAATCTTCAGCAACCATCTGCCCCGTGAGGCCAGCTTCGCGGACGAGCCTCATGCACGCGACCAAGTCAGCAATCTTCGTGCTTTGAAAGGCCGCGCTTGACCAGTTCGAGTTCTTCAGCGGCGGCGCCTCAGGGACGTCGAAGAAGGAGTTCTGCGTCTTGGCGTCCACGATGAACCACCGCTGGCTGAAGTCGTCCACCTTCTTCGTCACCCGCATGACGGGCTTGTCGCCGTCCCAGGACATGGGGATGTAGATGCCCCCCATCCCATCAGCAATGCGGAAGGACACGCAACCGGACCGTTCACCGGGTGCCGTGGAGCGGAGCGTGTAGAAGCTCCGGAAGAAGGCCACGGAAGGCATCACCCTCAAATACGCCTCGCAAAGATATGCGAAAATGGCGAGGATCAAGATAGATTTGGGGTGTAGATGCAGAAGCTGGATCTGATAGAAGGCCAGAACTTCCTCCAGGAAAGGGGAAAATGGCGGCACCAGACCATCAAATATGGTCTGGAAGAAGATGGGGTACAACCCCGCCGTGAGCTTGCCAAAGCGCGCCGCCTTGAGAACGCTGGCGCCGTGCTCGTTGTTCTTGCCCGCGGCCATCAGCCTGATTTTGTCCAGCGCCTCCGCCGTGTGGATGCGAGTCCCCACCAGCGCCGACGCGAACTCGTCCTCCTGCTGCGCCCCAGCAGGCTTGTTCGCCATCGCCGCCTTGTCCTTCTTAGGACTCATGGTGGACGAAGGGAAGGCGGCGGAGAAGCTCGGTGAAGGAGGAAGAACGCCGGGGATGAAGAAGCGCAGAAGTCAAGAGCAAGGAGGCGGGCGCGCAAATGATGTAGTAATTGCTGCCTGAACCGGCGTTGCAGGCTTTATATCAACTCAGGGCAGTTACCGAGACGTGGTGGGACCCCCACTACGCCCATCATCTCCGAAGAGAACGTGTCGTCCCGGCGTAACTGCCCTACATGTGTCTCGGGCCGGCCAGACACTTTGGGCCCATGACGATTCGACTGCGTCCACTGGACTACATCGTGCCCATCATGGGCCCAGGGGCTACTGTTGGCCCAGTGAGAACCAGGGTGTGCTGGGCCTGTCCTCCACAGCCCTCGACACTCGATGGCTAAATTCCGCTAAGGACCAAGCCCACGGCTTGGAGAGACTCGCGAGGCAAATCGCCTCGTGAGGACTTAGGAGGCAGCAGAGGCCCTCCTCACTGCTGCCCCCTCTTCAAGGTGATCTCCCCTGGAGAGAGGTCAACGCCGAATCCTCCACAGGGCACCCCAGCCCTCGTGGGGATTCCTTCGCTGCAAAGCAACCTCTGCAGAGCGCATATGGGCTCTGCAGCGGCCGCAGAGTGACGCGCGCCTCTGCGCGCGGTGACGACGACGCCGCAATTGTCATTTTGGTGATTAAAGGAGTCAACAAAGCTGCGCCATCCGCACCGAACTGCAAGGATTTCCTCTTTGGTGATAAGGGGACCGGCCGGCGCTACGCTCCACAGCCAACGTCACCGTGGGCACCCCACGTTCCTCTGCAGCCCAGCTGGCCGTCCTGCATGGACGGTGGTATCTCTGCCACAGACATCAGCTTTACGCCCATGAACCGCGTCCATGGACGGCAGGGCTGCGGTGCGCCGCGCTCCCCTTCTGTCACCATGTGGTAGCCCTTCCGCTGCGCAAGCGCAGGGAAGAGGCCCGGGGCGCCTATAAAAGGAGGCGGTGCTCCACCATAGCAAAGGATCGCATTCCAGCTTAGCTTAACTACCTACGCGCAAGGAAGAAGAAGACCTCTGTTTCCCCTTCCTTGTGCTCACCACTGCCAAAAGAGAGCCCTCGGCAAGCTCATTGTACTGTAACCTCCAGAGCAGTGCAATACAGACAAGCAGGAGTAGTGGTGTTACCTCCACACGAGGGTCGTGAACCTGGGTATGGGCTGGTGTTCATCTCTGTCGTGATGTCCCTCCTCATGCTCGACGAGCACCGTCGCCGTGCAGGTTGAGGGTTGTTTGACCAACGTGTTCAGCCCTTTACACGAACTCTCTTCGTGAGCTTGACCATCCCTGTTTCGTGGGAGTCATTCTCCGACAATTGGATCGCTGGAGTCCGACTCGCACGCAGGTAGCGAAGTGCGGTCGCGTGGATACCAAGCTCAGTTCCAAGTAATTGGACACGGGAATTTCAAACGCGCTTCCGCTATCCGAGTTTGACTCATACTTGACACAGGAACTTGCCAAAATACGCCTCATACTCGGACCGGGAAGCATTGAGCCATGTCGATCGATGCCATGTGCTAATTTCCAAACAAGAGTATAATTCGAAAAAGTGCGAGATTGAATTTTAGCAAGAGTAATTCGTAACAGGAAATAAAAAATCTAGCAGGAGCAATGTGGTTAGCTCTGAACAGTGTATGTCCCAGGAGCTGAATTTCTCGGCGATTCTCGGGCGGAAACACGACATCTGGGACACCTGCACCCACCAAGGCTAATCGTTCGAAGGATTCATAGCAGATCAGTACCAGCATAAGGTACTAAGGATTTGATTGCGCATGTGCTCTTAGTTGTTAGCTCTGAAAAAACTGAAAAAACACAGTCACAGAGTACAAGTCAAGAAAATGAGTTTCTCTGATTTCAGACATGAACAAATGCTTTCGATACCAGGAACATGTAAGAGCATGATGAACGGCGAATGTAGGCTACTCACTCGAGAGTGATCAACAATGATGGTGTCTTATCTGAGAGTGATCAACAATGATGGTGGCTTATCTGAACTGTTTTTGCTTCTATGTTTTTTCTTTTTAGAAAAACTAGTGCGAGGGCATTGTCTTATGCATATTGAATATGTTCAACAACTTTTAGTTGTGGTTTGGTTTCATAGACATTGGAAGGACGAATATAAATCATAGCATTCGATAACTGTCATAAATACTATGATAGATACAATATCACCAGTGTAGAAAAAACCACCATGTCATGATGTCACACATTTTACAACATTGTTTAATTTTAACCATAGGTAGTGTTATTTCAAAAATACATTAGTGCTTTCTTTGTGTCATCCCTATTATTCATTGTACTCTCTCACTGACACATCTTTTTATTTTGTAACAGTACATAGACTTTGATCGCACATAGCTTCATCTAACATACTTAAGTTTACCAATAAAAAAATACTTGGATGGTACATAGCTTTAAAATTTTAAAGCGTCACCAATTTACTACAAGTCATCTCACAAATTATTATTTTTATTTACGCCACAAAACTATAGCCATCAGGTTAATACTTCTCCTTGCAGCATCCTCATCCTATCAAATAATTTAGGTCAATTATTTTATTCGCAAGATTTCCTTCTCTCCCTACTAAACTCACTCTTCAACCCTATAATCATACGCTCTCGCTCACTTATGTATTTATCGTCTCATCAAACAACATTGCTTCGGTAACTTCATTTGTCATAATTTTGTACACATGTATACAAATTCCAATGAAGTCTCCTATTAAATTCTATGAATACGAAACGAAAATAACGTTCGAGCGAAAACAACATAGGAAAACCATACGAACTCATTCGATAGAGTTATTTTTCAAAGGGTTATAATCAAAGAATTTTATGGTTCCAATTGAGTTTGATTGATAGAAAAACTTTCTTAGATTTATAGTTCTCAATAGTAAAAACCTAGATCTATTGAAAATTTCTCAGCAGAAACACTTTTGCAATAGATATATTTTTAACGAAAATGGTAGAAGCTCAATATTTTGATTGAAAAGATAATATTAACGGTGACATAAACAACTGATGACGTGAAAGTCACACGTTCGTTGGGAACCCCAAGAGGAAGGTATGATGAGTGCACCAGCAAGTTTTCCCTCAGTATGAAACCGAGGTTATCGAACCAGTAGGAGATGAAGACACATCTGAAGGTGTCAACGGCGCCAGAAAAAGTGGTGTTGGTGGAGTGTTTCCTCTTCCTAGCAATAGTGCCAGAAAAAGTGCGGTGTCGTAGGGGAGGTCCTGGCGGTTGACTTGGAACCTGTACACAAAACAACCAAAATATTTTGCCCCAACTTAACAGTGAGGTTGTCAATCTCACCGGCTAGCTGAAAACAAAGGATTAGACGTATAGTGTGGAAAATGATGTTTGTTTGCAGAGAATGAAAGAAAACAGTGATTGCAGTAGGTTGTATTTCAGATGTAAAAGAATGGACCAGGGTCCACAGTTCACTAGTGGTGTCTCTCCATAATAAATAACTAACATGCTGGGTAAACAAATTATAGCTGGGTAATTGACAATATTGAAAAGTGCATAACATGCATGTGCAAGTTGTGGTGTCTACTATGAGATTCATTTGGGCATTACGACAAAGTACACAGACCGCTATCCAGCATGCATCTGTGCCTAAATAGTCCACCTTCAGGTTAGCGTCCGCACCCCTTCCAGTATTAAGTTGCAAGCAACAGACAATTGCATTAAGTAAAGTGCATAATGTAAACAACACATTCATCCTTAGACAAAGCATCATTAGGTTACCCTAGTGTCAACAGAACACCCACAACCTTAGGGGTTGCTGTCACTCCCCAGATTAAATGGAACTGAACCCACTATCTAGCATAAATACTCCCTCTTGGAGTCACAAGCATCCACTTGGCCAGAGTATCAACAATAACGGAGAGCATGCAAGATCATAAAAGACATAGACATAATATTCAGTATTCAACTTGACATAGTATCAATATTCATCGGATCCCAGCAAACACAACATGTAGCATTACAATAAGATGATCTTGATCATGATAGGCAGCTCACAAGATCTAAACATGATGGCACAAGAGGAGAAGACAACCATCTAGCTACTGCTATGGACCCATAGTCCAAAGATGAACTACTCACACATCACTTCGGAGGCAGGCATGGCGATGTAGAGCCCTCCGGTGATGATTCCCCTCTCTGGCAGGGTGCTGGGAAGAGCTTCAGAACCCTCCCGAGTTAGGGTTGACGGCGGCGGCGGCTCTGGAACTTTTCGTGGAAATTGACTCGGGTACTTAGGGTTTTCCCGAGGAAGGCAATTTATAGGCGAAGGGGCAACGTCGGTGGAGGCCCTGGCATCCTCACCACGTGGCGGCGCAGCAGGAGGTGGGACCGCGCCACCACCTGGTGAGGGCGGCCCACGGCCCCCTTCGTCTCTCCTTCGGATTCCGTGTACGTGTCAGGAAAATAGGACTTTGGCTTTTGTTTCGTCCAATTCCGAGAATATTTCCAGAACAACTTTTCTGAAACCAAAAACAGCAGAAAACAGGAACTGGCACTGTGGCATCTTGTTAATAGGTTAGTCTCAGAAAATGCATAAAAATGATATAAAGTGTGAATAAAACATGTAGCAATTGGCATAATATAAGCATGGAACATCAGAAATTATAGATACGTTGGAGACGTATCAAGCATCCCCAAGCTTAGTTCTACTCGTCCTCGAGTAGGTAAAACGATAACAACAAAATAATTTCTGAGGAGACATGCTTCACACAATCTTGATCAAATAATATTGCAAGGCTCATGTCATGAATGAAGTGACTCAAAGCAATGGTCTATAGTTTGCTAACAAATAGATAAAGAGTAAACAACTGAATCATATAAGCAAAAACTTTTCATGAATAGTACTTTCAAGACAAGCATCAAAAAGCTTTGCATAAGAGTTAACTCATAAAGCAATAGATTCTAAATAAAGGCATTGAAGCAACACATAGGAAGATTTAAGTTTCAGCAATTGCTTTCAACTTTCAACATGTATATCTCATGGATATTGTCAACACAAAGTAATATAACAAGTGCAATAAGTAAGCATATAAGAATTGATGCACACAAAGTTGACACAAGTGTTTGCTTCTGAGATAGAAAGGAGTAGGTAAACTGACTCAACATAAAGTAAAAGAAAGGCCCTTCGCAGAGGGAAGCAGGGATTAAATCATGTGCTAGAGCTTTTTAAGTTTTTGAAATCATATAGAGAGCATAAAGTAAGTTTTTGAGAGGTGTTTGTTGTTGTCAACGAATGGCAGTGGGCACTCTATCCCCCTTATCACCCAGACTTTCAAGAGCGGCTCCCATGAAGGACGTTATTTCTACCCAAGGGTAGATCATCCCTCTTCTCTTTTGTTTACACATGCATATTTATAAATTGGTATGACACTCCTCCCAACCTTTGCTTACACAAGCCATGGCTAACCGAATCCTCGGGTGCCTTCCAACAATCACATACCATGGAGGAGTGCCTATTTGATAAGTTTAACATTTTGGAAATTTGCTTTTGATAAATCATTGGCAAACATGTGAAGAGAATCAAGTGGTTAAGTTGTAATTAATTGGGACTGGGCACCCCATTTGCCAGCTCTTTTTGCAAGTTATTGGATAAGCGGATGTATATGCCACTAGTCCATTGGTGAAAGTCTGTCATGAGTAAATGACAAGGTGATAGAGTAAACGCCACATACTTCCTCATGAGCTATAAAACATTGACACAAATAAGGAGTAATAAAGTTTTGAATAGTTTAAAGGTAGCACATGAAGTATTTACTTGGAATGGCAGGAAATACCACATAATAGGTAGTTATGGTGGACACAAATGGCATGGGTTTTGGCTCAAGGTTTGGATGCACGAGAAGCATTCCCTCTCAGTACAGAGTTTAGGCTAGCAAGGTTGTTTGAAGCAAACACAGGATATCAACCGGTACAGCAAGACTTACATAAAAACATATTGCAAGCATTATAAGACTCTACATTGTCTCACATAAAATATCTAGACCTTAGAGAGACAAATATGCATCCCAAGTCTCAACAAGCTCTACGGTAGTTCTCCACTAATAGGCTTTAACTACATGATGCAAGAGCTTAAACATGATCTACTTGAGAGCTCAAAACAATTGCAAAGCATCAAATTATCCAAGACAATGATCTACAAGAATGATATGTCTTTTCAATATACCATCTACCACATGTAGCATTTTCTGTTTCCAACCAAACACCAATCAACTTATTTCAACAAAACTCTCCAAATAATACAACAATGAAACAAGAGAGTACTTCTCTACAAGAACTAACAGCTCTGAACAAGAGATGCATGAAAAACAGGAGCTAAAAGCATTGCAGTAGCTAGTTAAGAATACTCAACAAATATAAGTGAAGAACAGAGTATTCACATGAAAAAGCGGAGCGTGTCTCTCTCCCACACAAGAATGCTAGGATCCAAATTATTCAGAAAACAAAGCAAAAATAAAAGCACACAGACGCTCCAAGTAAAGCACATAAGATGTGAAAGAATTAAAATATAGTTTCACTAGAGATGACCTGATAAGTTGTTGATGAAGAAGGGGATGCCTTGGGCATCCCCAAGCTTAGACGCTTGAGTCTTCTTGAAATATGCTTGGATGCACCACGGGGGCATCCCCAAGCTTAGGCTTTTCACTCTTCTTGATCATATCATATCATCCTCCTCTCTTGATCCTTGAAAACTTCCTTCACACCAAACTAGAGTAATTCTCATTAGAGGGTTAGTGCATAATCAAAAATTCACATGTTCTGTGATGACACAATCATCTCCAACACTTCTGGACATTAGCTACAGCCACTGATATTTTGTGGAGCAAAGAAATCCACTCAAACACAGTAAAAGAGAGAATGCAAATCAAAAGGCAGAATCTGTCAAAAACAGAACAGTCTGGAAAGACGAATTTTTTCGAGGCACTTATGCTCAGATGCGAAAAGTCAAAACTAATGAAAGTTGCGTACATATATGAGGATCACGCCTGAATTTTTCAGAATTTTTGGATTTTTCTGGAGTGCGTACAGCTCAAAACGGTGGACAGCAAAAATCTGTCTCTGCGCAGAAATCCAAATCTAGCATCAACTTTCTATTAGAGGCTTTACTTGGCACAACAATGCAATAAAATAAAGACACAAAGGAGTTGTTACAGAAGTAAGCAAGCTCCTTGACTCAAAGAAAAAGAAAAATTGCAGAAATAAAAACATGGGTTGTCTCCTATAAGCGCTTTTCTTTAACGCCTTTCAGCTAGGCGCCGAAAGTGAAAATCAAGTGTTTCCAAGTGAAGAAGCATCCAAATCATAACTTGTTCTAATAATAGAATCAAAAGGCAACTTCATTCTCTTTCTAGGGAAGTGTTCCATACCTTTCTTGAGTGGGAATTGATACCTTATATTTCCTTCTTTCATATCAATAATGGCACCAACAGTTCTAAGAAAAGGTCTTCCCAAAACAATAGGACAAGATGCATTGCATTCGATGTCCATAGCAACAAAATCAATGGGGACAATGTTATGGTTAACCATAATAAGAGCATCATCAACTCTCCCCAAAGGTTTCTTCATAGCATTATCAGCAAGATAAACATCCAAATAACAATGTTCCAAAGGTGGCAAATCAAGCATATCATAAAGTTTCTTAGCCATAACAGAAATGCTAGCACCAAGGTCGCATAAAGCATTGCAATCAAAATCATTCACCTTCATCTTAATGATGGGCTCCCAACCATCTTCTAACTTCCTATGGATAGAAGCTTCATGTTTTAGTTTCTCTTCCCTAGCTTGCATGAGAGCATTTGTAATATGTTTTGTAAAAGCCATATTAATAGCACTAGCATTAGGACTTCTAGCTAGATTTTGCAAGAACATAATTACTTCAGAAATATTGTAATCATCAAAATCAAAATCATTTTGGTCAATGGCAAAGGAACCATTGTCTCCCATATTTCGAAAAATTTCAGCACTCTTATCAGGAACAGTTTCAGTGGTTTTGGGCAATTTTAAACATTTTGCAGGGTAGTAGAAACATTGCCAACACCAATTATGTTACCATTGATAGTAGGAGGCTTACTAGCATGTGAAACATTAGCATTACTAATGCAGCCAGACAACACCTTGGAGCGTCACCCCTCCCCGTCCACAGTAGAGAGGGGCGACTTTTGGAATCCTCGGTTCGCACCACCGCGTCGCCGTAGATCCGTGCGATTCCCCGGCCTCTGGCGTCGCTCCGGCGGTGGGAGGACAGGGAATCGCCGGATCCGTGTACATACGTAGGCTAGGTGTGAGTTGGGTGGCTGCCGGCGGCGTTATGGCGGAGGAGGCGCGGCCGGTTTTGCTTTTGCAGGTGGTGGTCCTTCCCCTCGGCGGTGGCGCTCTCCAGAGCTCTAGCGTCGACCCGCTGCCTCCGCTGAGTCCGCAGCTCTGCGGAGCTGCCAGGCTCGGCCTTCCCTCGCCGGATCGCGCGGGACGGCGGATCTGGTGCGAGATCGACTGGAAGATGCAGGGGATCTTCGGCGCGACGACGACGGCGACTTCGGGCGTAGATTCTTCGGGATCGGTGATCGGCGACTTCCCGCTGGCTTGGGGAGGCTCCTGGTCCAAGGCAATGAGTGGAGTTTGAGCAGCGGCGCGCCACCAACAGCGTCTTCGTCTCCGGCGTGGTCAAATTGCAGAAGGGCTGGTTTGTATTTTCTTTTCTTTCGAGGACCTTTCTGTAATTTGCCGATGTAATCCCGTGTCTTTCCCCGCAAAAAAAAAAGAAACATTAGCATTACTAGTGGTGGTAATAGTACAAACTCTAGCTATACTATTCTCTTTTTCAATTTTATCCTCTCTTTCCCACCTAGCATGCAACTCAGCCAACATCCTAATATTGTTGTCAATTTTATCTTGGATAGCATTGGCAGTAGAAAAAGTCTTGTTATCTTTAACATCATTAGGCATAACTTTTAGGTTCAAAAGAATAACATCAAGAGAAAGACTATCAACCTTAGAAGCAAGAACATCTATTTTGCCAAACTTTTCCTCAACAGTTTTATTAAAAGCATTTTGTGTACTAATAAAATCCTTAAGCATGGCTTCAAGATCAGAGGACACACTTCTATTATTGCTGTAGGAATTACCATAAGAGTTTATATAACCATTACCACTATTAGAAGGATAAGGCTTATAATTGTTACTACCAAAAATTTTCCTATAAGCATTGTTGTTGAAGTTGTTATTTTTAATGAAGTTCACATCAACATGCTCTTCTTGAGCAACCAATGAAGCTAAAGGAACATTATTTGGATCAACATGAGATTTACCATTCACAAGCATAGACATAATAACATCAATCTTATCACTCAAAGAAGAGGTTTCTTCAA
Organism: Poa pratensis; assembly: GCA_947311845.1. Classification (NCBI taxonomy): domain Eukaryota; kingdom Viridiplantae; phylum Streptophyta; class Magnoliopsida; order Poales; family Poaceae; genus Poa; species Poa pratensis. The sequence goes on from CAMZMU010000052.1 coordinate 99,436,201, forward strand.
CATAATTTACCTTCTTACCTTGAGGAGTCCTTTCAGTGTGCCACTCGGAATAGTTAATCATCATATCATCAAGAAGCTTTGTTGCAGCACCCAAAGTGATGGACATGAAGGTACCTCCAGCAGCCGAATCCAGAAGATTTCTTGAAGAAAATTTTAGTCCTGCATAAAAGGTTTAGATGATCATCCAAGCAGTCAGTCCATGGGTGGGACAATTCTTTACCAATGATTTCATTCTTTCCCATGCTTGGGCAACATGTTCATTATCAAATTGCTTGAAATTCATAATGCTACTTCTCAAGGATATAATCTTAGCAGGAGGATAATATTTTCCAATGAAAGCATCTTTGCATTTAGCCCATGAATCAATACTATTTCTAGGCAAAGATAGCAACCATTCTTTAGCTCTTCCTCTCAAAGAGAAAGGAAATAATTTCAGTTTTATAATATCCCCATCTATATCCTTATACTATTGCATCTCACAAAGTTCAAGAAAATTATTAAGATGGGCAGCAGCATCATCAGTACTAAAACCAGAAAATTGCTCTTTCATAACAAGATTTAATAGAGCAGGTTTAATTTCATAAAAGTCTGCTTTAGAAGCAGGTGGAGCAATAGGAGTGCATATGAAATCATTATTATTTGTGCTAGGCAAGTCACACAACATGGTGTTCTCAGGAGTAATCATTTTAGCAAAAAGAACACTAGGCCGAAATAACAAAATAAAAGCAAGTAACTAATTTTTTGTGTTTTTTGATAAAGAGAGCAAACAAGGCAAAATAAAAATAAACTAAGCAAGACAATAACAAAGTAAAGAGATTGGAAGTGAGGGACTCCCCTTGCAGAAGGCTTGACCTCCCCAGCAACGGCGCCAGAAAAAGTGCTTGATGACGTGAAAGTCACACGTTCGTTGGAAACCCCAAGAGGAAGGTATGATGAGTGCAGCAGCAAGTTTTCTCTAAGTATGAAACCGAGGTTATCGAACCAGTAGGAGATGAAGACACTTCTGAAGGTGTCAACGGCACCAAAAAAAGTGGCGTTGGTGGAGTGCTTCCTCTTCCTAGCAATGGTGCCAGAAAAAGTGTGGTGTCATAGGGGAGGTCCTGGCAGTTGATTTGGAACCTGCACACAAAACAACCAAAATATTTTGCCCCAACTTAACAGTGAGGTTGTCAATCTCACCGGCTTGCTAAAAACAAAGGATTAGACGTATAGTGTGGAAAATGATGTTTGTTTGTAGAGAATGAAAGAAAACAGTGATTGCAGTAGGTTGTATTTTAGATGTAAAAGAATGGACTGGGGTCCACAGTTCACTAGTGGTGTCTCTCCATAATAAATAACTAACATGCTGGGTAAACAAATTACAGCTGGGCAATTGACAATATTGAAAAGTGCATAACATGCATGTGCAAGTTGTGGTGTCTACTATGAGATTCATTTGGGCATTACGACAAAGTACACAGACCGCTATCCAGCATGCATCTGTGCCTAAATAGTCTACCTTCAGGTTCGCGTCCGCACCCCTTTCAGTATTAAGTTGCAAGCAACAGACAATTGCATTAAGTAAAGTGCATAATGTAAACAACACATTCATCCTTAGACAAAGCATCATTAGGTTACCCCTAGTGGCAACAACACATCCACAACCTTAGGGGTTCCTGTCACTCCCCAGATTAAATGGAGACTGAACCCACTATCTAGCATAAATACTCCCTCTTTGAGTCACAAGCATCCACTTGGCCAGAGTATCAACAAGTAACGGAGAGCATGCAAGATCATAAAAGACATAGACATAATATTCAGTATTCAACTTGACATGATATCAATATTTATCGGATCCCAGCAAACACAACATGTAGCATTACAATAAGATGATCTTGATCATGATAGGCAGCTCACAAGATCTAAACATGATGGTACAAGAGGAGAAGACAACCATCTAGCTGCTGCTATGGACCCATAGTCCAAAGAGGAACTACTCACACATCACTCCGGAGGCAGGCATGGCGATGTAGAGCCCTCCGGTGATGATTCCCCTCTCCGGCAGGGTGTCGGGAAGAGCTTCAGAACCCTCCTGAGTTAGGGTTGACGACGGCGGCGGCTCTGAAACTTTTCGTGGAAATTGACTCAGGTACTTAGGGTTTTCCCGAGGAAGGCAATTTATAGGCGAAGGGGCAACGTCGGTGGAGGCCCGTGGCGTCCTCACCACGTGACGGCGCGGCAGGAGGTGGGACCGCGCCACCACCTGGTGAGGGCGGCCCACGGCCCCCCTTCGTCTCTCCTTCTGACTCCATGTACGTGTCAGGAAAATAGGAACTTTGGCTTTTGTTTCGTCCAATTCCGAGAATATTTTCAGAACAACTTTTCTGAAACCAAAAACAGCAGAAAACAGGAACTGGCACTGTGGCATCTTGTTAATAGGTTAGTCCCTGAAAATGCATAAAAATGATATAAAGTGTGAATAAAACATGTAGCAATTGGCATAATATAAGCATGGAACATCAGAAATTATAGATACGTTGGAGACGTATCAGCAACCTATTTCATTGATATTCATAGCTCAGCTTAATCATTCTAACTATACAACCATTAGATTGTGTTTTATGTCGCACGGAAGTACACCTTTGGGATATTTCGTACATGATGATTTTAAGTAATATTATTAAAAAAATACACTTTAGGGAGGTCTATCGTCTGGTACAATTATCCTCATCAAACACAATTGTGATCATATGATGGTTTTAATGTTGTTTATTAATAGTTATATGATGATATACTAACAAATGAAGGGTATGCTTGACTAAGGATCAAATGTTTTTCTTTTCTAAGAATTTTGTGCACGTCTATCGTTCTCTACCATATTTTTTCTCATCTATCATACTTTGATTTTAAAGTAGACTTTATTTTGTGAAATGTATAGTTGAATTATGGTTATAAGTTAATCCGCTTCAACTTTTAGAATCCCGTTGCGTTAAGCCTGATCTCTCAATTTTCCTTTTCATTAAAAAGAAATTGTGTCAAACCCGGCCAAGCTCTTTTCACCATAAACATTAGCCAAGGCTCCAAGAGGATGAGAGAGTAATCAATCTCCTATGTGTGTTTTAGGTACTGTATGTTAGGTTCATCCTAATGACAATGTATTGGGGTTTATATGGTGCCATAGTGAATTAAAACATATTGGCTCCGCCTAATTATTCATGTTTTCTATGGAATTCGCTTATCCAGCAGTGGTGTGTTGCAATAATTGACCTTAAATCATTCTTCTAAGTCTATTTTAGGTATGATTTGTTAGTGTGTTCTCCAAGATAGTCTCTTTGGGTTAAGATGGTGTCATACTGTGTAAAACTAGCAAAATACCCGTGCGTTGCAACAGGCGTAAAATAAATAAATATTGTGTTCATTAATTTTGCTTTGAATCAACTCAATGTCCTTCCTATACTGAGCTACAAATACACTGCATCATCTTCTCCATCTTGCAACCAACACTGCCATGCCTTGTGCTGCTCCTCACCCGGTGATGCTCTCCCTTGCTCTTCTCCCCTGCATGGATTGATTTTTAGTGCCGGCGGCGATGACAACGATAAAGAACTCCAATCATTGTCACCCATATAGCGAGGAGATTCTCAGCGACAAGCAGCGGTAATTCTCTCACAACAAACAACATCAGACAACAATAGCAGCAGATGCCTCTCGTTTAAAAAAAACAATAGCAGCATATAATTACCCTTTTTTTTAATTTAGCAGCAGATAATTACTGCTTCGCTCATGTTGTGCAATCTGTAGGAAACACACACACCACTCACAATCAGCAACAGCCGCATAGCACATAGAGGCGCACCAATCTTTCCGTCTCATCTCTCTCCCTAATCTATTTTCTTCTTACTGATAAGTTTTGATACAGTAGTGGGTAATGCCCATATCAAACATTTAGCCTACAGTTAAAAATAAGTAATGGAGACTTGATTCCTTTAACCAAGAATATCCTGGTAGGATGGGAGTCCAATTGGCTTCATTCAGCATATAAAATTATTTGTTTAGCAACATAATGCAAGCAAATGTATAACACATTGGTGAAATATGAACAATAAGATAGAAGATCAAACCTGAAGTGCAGCTTTTTGTGGAACAATATTTGATATCAATTAGTGAACTTGATGCGTCCATGACAAACATTTGTGAAAAGTCTTGATCTGTTAAGGCCATGGCTTGTGAGCATCACATTAGACGGTAATTCCTATTTGCATTGGTGAATAAATAAAGTACAATAACAAACAATTCTCTAGGACAAGCAAAACAAAGCTATTCCTGGATATGAAAGAACAAAATATATAATAGCGAACATGTGTTAAGCATATCAAGGTAGAGTAGCAGAGATGTGTACGTCGTATATGAGAAGGGGCGGCTTGAAATGTCAGCGATTCGAAGGATGAGTGATTACCTGCTGAGCAGGGCGTTGAGCGCTAAGGTTGTAGCATCGGATGTGCCAGTCAGCTGTCATGCTGGTGCTGTGGTGCGGCTTGAGTCCTAAGGTCGATCGTGATTCGAAGGTCTGCTGACTTGGCGGTGCCTATGCTGTCTCCCCGTCCATGTCGACGCCTTCTGAAATTAGCAATGAGACACACAAGGTTAGGTTTAAACAAAATTTAATTTCCTGTATGTACATAGTTGTTGCAGGGAGAACGACAATGAGCAGACACCTTCCTTCAGAACTTGAAGAAGACAGTATTATTCTATCGGCTTAAGAACTGGTGCCTAAGCATCACCATCATATATCTTGGGCCTGGTTTAGCTACTGAATTTCTCCGCTCTTCAACCATACAAAGTATCAGGACATGCAAAGACACTGCCCTTACTCACTCGTACCCTTACCTGCTTAGGAGTAGGTTCATCTTCAACTCCCATCCCACGCTCTGCTCTTTACAATGACCGTGCTGCATGTGCAATGAAGAAACCAAAATAAATTTGCCACATCCTAAATCTGTCTATTTATCCAGTAGAGAGAACAAGGGTGACACAACTCATTGGCGTCTGCTAAGAAGTCGTATTTTGGGACGCAGCGGGTGAGCTAGCTAGCTGCGCGCACAGCCGGTGGGCTGATCGATCGATCCACCTGCCTGGCTGGCTGCTTGCTAGCTGCGCGCACGGCCAGGTGCGGACGCGGCCGTGGTCAAGCGCGGGCGGGCGCGACGAGGGTGAGCGCGGCCAGGAGCACGGCGCCGGAGAGTGCGGCTAGGGGCGCGAGCGGACGCGGCGCCGACGAGCGCCGTCACCCGTCAAGGCCGCAAGCGGGCGCAGGTGGGGCTTGAGCCGGAGGATGGGAACGGGAGGTGAAAGATGAAGGAGAACATCCTCGCCATCCGATCTAGTTTCTCTGGGACAGCGAGCTCGCGGGGAAGAACTCCAAGAAGCCAATCACCCGGGGATTCAAGAGCTCCTGGGGAGACGTCCGGGGCGTGGGGTAGCAGAGAGCGACGGCCGGAGTCACGAAGAGGCGGCGGCGGAAGGCTCACGAACGGCCGCACATGCAACCTCCCCTGGCGCCTCCGTGGCAGCGGGCTCAAGTCACGACCTCACGGGGACATAATACCGAACCTATGACTTGGTGGTGGCATATGGTGTAATATTTTCTGACTCAGACTAACGTTGCAAGGGTAACATTGGAAATTAAAAAACATATCAACCATCACCTGAAGCCATATTATATAGTACTAGCAAAATGACTGTGCGTTGCAACGGGGAGAAAAACTAACTTTTAGTAGAAAATTCAGAACAACCAAAATTTTGCCCCAAAATCTATCGAGCGGCGTTAACCTGGCCTCAATTTGCCTTTTCATCTTAATATTTTGTCTATTACAGTATATTCTTGTGCTAAATACCTATGTGTTGCACGGAACAACAAATGAATACACGAAATCAAAATTATTAACCAAAATGTTTTTCTTCAAGTTTTTTTGTTTGACTCTTTTTATGTATGTCGTACATTTTTTTCCCACCAACCCCAGTTTGTATGAAGACAAGGTGTGTTTCTCCCTGTTTGCTCACTCGTCCCGTTATGTACTGCTTTGTTTGTTATGTGTACCTTCCCATAAGCCTTCTCAAAGGCATGAACTATTTCCAACCCTGATGTATTTTCCGGTTCCAAGGTTTTATGATTCACATACTGCAAGTTATATAGAAACTTAAGCCACGATTTAAATAGATAATAGATAGAATGCTGATGACTTTTTTGCGGGTAGAATACTAATGATTAAAGGATACTGTGCCATGAGAAATACAAGAACTTAAATGATTCGACCAAATAGAACTCAATGGCCAAGGAACATACAATAAAAAAAAGAATTCCAGTAACTGAATGAGCGTCTTTCAAAGGAGAAACTTGTATTGAATTCAAGTAATTTGGTATATGGTTTTCATAAATCTATTCTATTTGACGCTAAGAGATCTTAAAAAGTGTAGCAAGTGTAAATGAGAAGCAACTGGTTGACAAGAATAATTATCCCAGTTCGATCTTTTGTTGCCTAGTCATTCTCCAATAATGTCAGCTGGCCTCCTGGCAATATCACCTTGCTGAACTTAGAGCATGAGATTATTTGGAATTCCACATGGTACTCCACAAACGCAGAAACAATATCATTTTGTCCTACTCCTGTCTCTATGCAACGGAAGTAATTATACAAGGTAAAATCAACTGGTCTGACACCAAGGAAAACATGGTGAAAACAGGTCGCACCCCTAGAGAATTAGATGGAAGTGCAGATGTGGTGTCGCTGATGCAATCGGAGATGCACACAGTGCAGATGCAGCTGCGGCTGCGCTTACATCTAGTTCTGTTTAGTGTAATCCGTGCTCACATAAGCAACAGGTTTATCAGACTCTACAGAACCGGGCACCTTGTGCTTATCATACTTGCCTACTCTTGCCCCCACCCGACGCGGGGCTTCTTCCTTGGTGCCTCGTCGTCAGCCATCTACGGAGCTGCCACATGGCCCGCATCCACAGAGTGCTCTGGGGCATTCTTCTCTGAAGCTGCCCTTGCTGCAGTATATGACCAACAAAAGGTCCAGCAACAACTGCTTTTGTCTCATCAGATCTTGTACTCATCATAATTGTCAAGCGGGCGGCAGGGAGTCACGGCGCCCTTGCACGCCAACGGCCTAGACAACGACGAATCCTGGGTCTGGTTCCAGATCATGGCCCGAGGCATGCCGCGACGCCGACGCCGAGCCGACGTTGGGCGCAGAACCTCCGCTCTATTGCTGTCCGCTCCGAGTCTCTGAGGTCTTCGCCGACGACATCCACCCGGGCGACACCGGCGAGACATCCTCCTGGACCACGCCACCGGTGGGAATCGCGACCGTGCGCATAACATGGATGAAAAGAAGATAAGATGTCGGGAGGAGAGAGAACACGGGCTGAGGCAAGGGGGACGTATGGTGTCGTCAGGCTATAGGGATTCTTTTTCTTATCACGGAACCGAACCGGTACGTTGATCACTTGGCGGTGGCCGCACTGTAAAATCTCATAACAGGTAAAATTGGCAATTTAAAAAACGTACCATCACCTGAATACATATTATATAGTAGAGATAGCAAAATGCCCGTGCGTTGCAATGAGAACACATCAAACCGACATAGTCACTAATTTTTCAGATAGACGTATAACCCCATTTGTATCTATGCCAGCTGCCAGCTCTTGTAATTTCCTGTGTTTTAGAAACAGATAATGTTGCTAACAATTGAATAAGAAATAGGTATGTGAAATTGGAACTTATCCACACCTGATAATATGCACATGAACTCAGCTTTAAAAATTCAAAATTCTGGAACACAGTTTTGTCACATTTAGAACGGATGATGCAGACAAGCATGCCAGTTTCAGGGGCGGACCCACGTTAGGCCGAGTGGGGGCATTGGCCCCCAGTCAATTTTCAGTCGTACGAGTAGATATCAGATCAGATTAGAGCAACGCCCCCGGTCAGCCTAGTGCTAGTGCCCCCAGTCCCTCCGGCCAAGCATTCTTTGTGAAAGCCCAGTAAGAAAAAAATAACTAATAACTTGCTAGCCCAGTTTCTCACATCTCATACTAAAGCCCGTAGGCCTGTATCGTGCATATCATGATTGAGTAACGATGCATCCAGGCGAAACCTCCGCCGCTTCGTCTTTGGAGATTGGAGAAACAAGAGGAGAACAGCCGGGCGTCGTGCCGTAATCTGCTACACTTCTTCCACGAAGCCAGTCGGCCCTGTGCCTGGCCGGCCGGCCGACGCCGCCTCCGCGTCGATACGTAACCTCATCCCCAAATAATATAATTCGGGGAGTATACGTGTAAGATCTCACCTCAACCGAGAAATACAAGGGCTTTTCAGTTTTTTTTTATAAAAATCTTTTTATTCTGGTTATCTTGATTTTTCCGTGTAAAAATCAAATTGAATCCTTACTAGTACGTTTGTCCTCAATTCCGCATTTAATTTTTGTAGCACTAATTTGACATATTAGTACACTACCTGTGACCCAATTTCTTGGATTTGGAAATTTTCTATGCAAATGCAATCCTCAGCTAGCCTGAACAATATATAACCATTCTTACTTTTCTGCTCGTCTGCTACTACTAGTCTACTAGCATATGAATTTATACTTGGCAGCAAAGAAGAAGGAAATAATGAAGTGGTATTTGATTAAGAAACCAACAAGTATAAACCCGACCAGAACCACCACTGAGAGTTTAACCCCAAATGCACCAAGAACTGCAGCCCCCATATATAATTCGTTCGTCCCTGAGTTGAGTGTTGGAGACAATTATTGATGAAGTGATTGTTGATCGTTTTCATAAGGTGAAAAATCCCAGTGGGAGAAATGAAATGTAATGGTTTAATATCTTGCATTTTTCGATATTTATCACCTCCATTAGTATTTGCATGGTCGATAATAACATGTGTTTTCTATTCGCAGATAACAACATTCATTTGCAAGACAAATAATATTCTCATTTTTGCGACATATGAATTATTTGGTATATTCCCTTTTTCAAAAAGGTTTGTTCACTTTATTAGTATAAACTTGTTATATTGGTATCCGATGAAGTTATTAATTATGAAAAACTGCTATATATATCGTTTATAAGCTTATATAGTTATGTGCTGTGATTTTTCTTTCTCAAATTTTTTTTGTTGGTTACATTCCTACACATGGATGCCCCCGGTCCCTTTTTTCTCTGGGTCCGCCACTGGCCAGTTTTACATGTAATTAATCAATTTACAAGTTTCATACAGGAGAGTGAAGACCTCGTTCTACAGGGAAAAAACGTAGAAGAAAATTACCTTGCATGAGAGGAGAACTGGATCCAGCACGGCCGTCTGAGTGGAGGACCAGCTCGGTGCAGCCTGCAGGGCCAGCGTGTAAGGGCATGGCGCTTCCATGGCGATCCACCCTTAACGTGCCTCCGCGGCAGCCCACCCCAACGCCGGCCAGGCGGCCATCTCTCCTCTCTCGCGCAGTAGAGATAGAATAACAACAAATCGAGGAGACAGACGTGCAGTAGGTCGGGAGAGAGCAGAGAGGTACAAGGCAGGCAAGGGCGCACACTGCTCTGCTAATCTCCACCTCTGCTTCCTCCAGCGATGGCACGGGGGTAGCGTACTCCAGATCAGAATTTGCATCTGCAGGATTAGCCTTGAGCGCTCCTCGTAGAGCCGGCCAGAGTTCAGAGACGGGGAGTCCGTGCGAGAGGCGGGCGTACTCCCGATGGTCAACGACCATCACCACCAGAGAACGACACCCAAAATCTCAACTGTTGTCCAAAACAGAAACTGAATCGCAAACTGAAACCCGATGGTAGAGGAGGAAGTCGCCCGGTTTCCGCATGAGCTAGCTCGGGACGGCGACGAAACGTTGCAGCGCTCGGATCCAAGTCGACTGGACTGCAGTGAGCTGGTGGCGGCCAGTTGCCGGGGGAGCTGGGCGTCGGTGGTGGAGGCCAGGTCCATAGCAGGGAGCGGCCAGTGGGCGGAAAGGGTAGCAGGAGTTCCGCGGACCGGCGGCGAGCTGGAGGACCTATCCCGCATGGGAATCGAGCACGGCAGCGATGGTCTTTGTCGCTCGCTCATCCGCCAGCACGGGAGATCGCGGACGGGGGCGTGGGGCTCTGGGCCACGCGAGTTTCCTCGGCGGCGGGACGCAGGTGTTCCTGGCGGACGGAGGCGCGGCGTGGGAGAGGCAGAGCAGGAACGGGTCGTGAGGGGGCCAGCCGTGGACATGGCCGGCGGCGTGAGCATCCATGGCTGTAGCGCGCCGTGGAGGGGGCGGATGCGGCGGCCGTGGCGCTGGTGGTTGTAGAGGAGGCGGCGGATGCGGGGGACCGAGGCGGCGGCAATGCGACCCGTTCCGGTGAGGAAGAAAGTGCGGGGAGGGAGGGGAATCGGGACACGGCGGTGGAGCTCCCTTACACCGGCGGAACGAAGGCGTCGAGGCAATGCAGAGGTAGGATTGGGGATTTTTTTTTCTTATGACGAACCGGTAAATCACTTGGCGGTGGCAGTGCTGTAATATCTCCTAAACGCAAGGGCAGAATCAGAAACTGAAAAAACATACCAACACCTTCTTAAGCCATATTATATAGTAGAAGAGATATTGGTCCGCCTAATACTATGTTTTTCTATGGATCAATGCTTATCAGGCAGGGGTGAGTGTAACCGATGGTCTTGAATCATTTTCCTAAATGTATTTTAGGTATGTTATGTTAGTGTGTTCGCTATGACAATGTCTTGAAATTGGTATGGTGCAATACGATATAAAAGCCTATTGGATCCGCCTAATGCTTTGTGTTTATATAATAATTAATCTTTATGAGACAGTGCACATGAAACTGATGGTTCTGTTGGTTGTCTTTTAAACAAATCTCGGCTTTGCGCCATATGAGTGTAATCGAAGAGGATTGCACTTTTAAATATCTAATGCACACACATATGGCGCAAAGACGAAATAGAGTCATGTATTGACACGGGAAGCTAGCTGAGTTGGATCAGTGTTTTTGAAATTAAAAAAAAAAACTGACCGGTCGGTATTGATTCGGATTAGCACAGCCATCAGCTATGCCCGATGGGCTAGCTCTATTATTTTTTTCTGGTTTCTGTTATCAAGTGCTAGTTGATAACGTGGTAGTTTTTTTTAGTTGGCCCACCTAGTTGACACGCTCGATATTTTCTCTCTATATCTGGTAAATATTCTTTCAAAACAATGTCACGTTAAATATTCTTTCAAAAGAATGGCACGTTAAATATTCTTTCAAAAGAATGTCACGTTAAATCTTATCCATAGACTGTGTCAAAATGTTACGTAACTACTCCGTATTAATCTATGGTTAAATCTGAGCCATAAATAATAAATTATAGATCTAGCCATCTAAACAATTTTGATGATGTGGATTAACGTGGTGTCTTGAAATGCTAACTCATTTTTGCTTTTAGTATATAATAGAAAGAATAGATAGGGTTTCCCCGTTCCATTCATTTTGAAATGAAACGTTCCATTCATTTTGAAATGAAACAGCGCACGGCACCATCACCAGGTTTTACAGCATCCGAGTCCCAGCAGGATTACAGATTTACAAGAACTAGGTTCAGGTTCGAACTTAATTACAGAAACTAGAATCCTGAATCAGGAGACAGTGCTGCAGTTTTCCATGCTTTTTCGTTGATGACCGAGCATCAGGGTGACACCGTCCAGTTGGTGTGGATAGCAAGATTGCAACGATGCTCGTCAGCAGTCAGCGGCGGCGAGAGGAGTCTTGCATCCAAGTGATTCTCAGAACCTCACCACAGGTGCGCTTCAAGACCCTGACACCGCAATCCAGCAGCAGCAGAAGCAGGAATTTGCACAGTGGTCGCCAACGATGAAGCAGCTTAATCATTTCTGTCCAAACGACCTTTATGCTTCCACATGTTGAGGCCTGAAAACAAATAGAGTTACGGATATTCCAAATGCTATTCTTTTTAGAATCCATAAGGAACAAATAGAATCCAAATCAGCTATAATGGGAAGTTGAGTAATTTCAGCAACCAATGACCAGAACGTCTGGGAAACCACAAATTCAAAGAAAAGGTGCTGGACACTTTCTGGCTCAGAACAAAAAAACACAGGTTAGGTCATTCACATGAGGTCTTGTGTGTAAATTATCACGAGTGAGAAGCCTGTTGTTATCTCAGCAACCAGAGAAAGACATGGATGCGAGAGCGGACCTCAACATCCCATAAATGTTCAGAATGAACAGGTACTAATACCCCAAAATTAACAATATCATAAAAAAAGAAGAGAAACCTCAGATTTTTCATACTTCCAGATGCGGGAGATCAGATAGCTGCAGGTTTCGGACAATGCTAAGCAGTTCAAACCACCTATTCATCGTCGCTTGGCTACACACCTCCTAAAAGGTGAGCCTGAAATTTTGGAAAGATAGATGGGTAGACGGGCAGTCCGTCACCAAACTTGATGCAGTATGTACGCCAGCGAGACAAGGGCATGAATGTGGCCGATACCTTGCAGAATCATAGGTGGATCGCGGCGATTCAGGGCACACTTTCAGTGCCAGCTTTAGTTGATTATCTGAACTTGTGGGAGGCAGTAAGGACCAAAGCAGTAGTAGAGGAGGAGGGCGACAGGATACGATGGCGCCTAACAGCAAACGGTGTTTACTCCGCGAAATCCGCGTACCAGGCCTTCTTCTTCGGGAGGGAATGGAGCCCTGCTGCGACGGAACTTTGGTCTGCCAAGGCGCCGCTATCCCTGAAGCTCCATATGTGGCTCGCACTGAAGAATAGGCTGTGGACTGCAGACAGGTTGAGCAAGCGTGGCTTGCAGCATCCCCCTGTTTGCCCGCTTTGCTGCCAAGAGCCTGAAACAGGAAATCATCTCACCCTCCAGTGTTCTTTCTCTCGGGAAGTTTGGTTCCGAGTGTTGGCTGATTATGGGCTGCAGCACCTCGCCCCGCGCAGAGCATCAGTTTGCACCAAATGGTGGCCTGAAGTAAGCAAAGCAGTACCAAAGCAGATTGGTCGGGATGTGAACACCTTGATCATCCTCGTTGCAAGATTCATCTGGCTTGAGCGCAACAGCCGCGTGTTCGACAAGGTAGCAACCATGGCACATGAAGTTTGTCGCAAGATTCGTGTGGAGTTTGAGCAGTGGCGGAGAGCCAAGCTACGTGGGCCTTTGAGAGTAGTCACTTAGGACTCTGTGTGTGTCGTGGGTTGTAAGACTGATCGCTAGTGAATAGTGATCAGTCCCGTGTTCAGCTGCTGTAAAAAACACTCCTTTATATCTTAATAAAGAAGACGCGCATGGCTTATGCGTGTTCTGGAAAAAAAAAAGGTGAGCCTGAGATTAGTGCCATCGCAGGCTTGTGCAATTGTGATATCGGTTTCTGCTTCTATTTTCCGCTTAGGCAAATGCCTGGCTGTACATATTTTTTTGGGTCTTTTGTGTGAACCTTTTTCATCCCCTCTAATAGAATGGTTGTGCTCCTGCCGAGCTTTGGAGACAAATTTGCTAGCTGAAACAGCAAACCTTTCTCAAATCAGTGTGCATGTGCATCACATAAAAGCTCATCAGCTTGACTGCAACCTACCAAATGTGTGAAAGTGCCATGGACAATGTTGCATACTAATATAATAATGCATTGGAAATGCTGTCAAAATATAATATACCTACAAACCTAAGATCATAACTGAGTAAAAGCAATCCGGGGTGAATTCATACCGTAGTGGACTACCCAAAACACTATAAACTGTAAAGCATAAAGTGCAAGAAACTTGCTCCAATTTGTCAATCATGACAAGAAAATCAGCTCTCTGAATCATGCGGTCCACACAGATTAATGATCCCAGATACATGAGAAAGGTCGCACCAAACTGTTGTTCCACAATCAACAGTGCAATCACAGAAATTGGAGAGCTGCAGAGAATGATGGATGCTTTCTTGTCCACAATCTAAGACACAGATGATGACTGACAGATAGAAAGAATAAGATTTCATCAGGAAATCTCCTCATCTTTATAAGCCCCAAGTAACAGTTATACTTGTACACCATTTTTTGGTTCACAACCTAAAAGGTAGACCTAAGTGCGTGCAAAATGGAATCTTGGTTGCTCACCGCCGCAGTTTGTAGAAGTGATTGTAGTTCGCATATCACCACTGCACCTCAGCTAACAGCAGAAATTTCAGTAGCACTATTTACTGTGCATAAACTTTGAGATGCCATCAGGGGTCACCAGTAATCTCCACAACTGCAGGACCCGTCGAAAAAATTCTAGCAACAAGAAAAAAAAACTAGCAGGAGCAATGTGGTTAGCTCTGAACCGTGTCTGTCCCAGGAGCTGAATTTCTCGGCGATCGTCAGGCGGAAACCCAACATCTGCAACACCCGGGTCCACCGAGTTTAATCGTTCGATGGATTCCATAACAGATCAGTATCATCACAAGGTACTAAGGATTTTTTTCCCGAAAAACTTTTAAAGAACACCAAACAGTACGAAACGAATCAACAAAAACGAAAATTACATCGAGATACTTGAGATTCCTTCGTCTTCAACATACATACTGTGTTGACGGCGTGCCGCCGCCGCAGCCGTCTTGACGTTGCTTGTTGCGGACTGGAAGTCATCGAACCGGGCCAAAAAAACCACATCCGCCCCGGTGCCGAAGAAGAAGCATGAACCGCCGATAAATCTCCGTGGCGATCTGAAGAACGCCACCGCCAGAAGAAATACTCGAGAACCACACCACTCCCACAAACTTCTCGACGTCGCCGCCGAGATGGGGTTAAAGCCGGGGAAGAGACTGAAAGGACAATGATGTCGCCTAGAGGGGGGAGAATAGGCGGTTTAAAAACTTTTCCGGTTTAGCCATGATAATTGCGGAATAAAACTAGGTGTTTAAATTAACAAGCCGACGACCTAAATAAACTAGGCTCACCTATGTGCACCAACAACTTATGCTAAGCAAGACAAGCAAAAAGGTGATAGCCATATAGAATACTTCAAGCACGAAGGCTATCACAATGTAAAGTGCATAAGTAAAAGACTCGGATATAGAAATAACCGAGGCACGCGGAGACGAGTAAGTATTCCCGAGTTCCTCCTTGTTAAGGAAGTACGTCTCGTTGGAGAGGTGTGAACCGACACAACGGTTCAACAACCACAAAGGTTTCACCTTCTTCTCCGATGAACCGCACCACAAAGTCTTGGTTCACCTTCCACTATCGGAATCCTTCGAGGCGGAATCCGGAGCCTTTCAACAACAATCCGGGGCACAACCCACAATGGGATCGGGGGCTCCCGAACGGCTTTACAAGTGACCACAAAGGTCCAACCACCACACGGGCGTCTAGTGTCCAATGACCCAAGAGTAACAAGCTCACAAACTTTCAACTTCAACGAATCCTCATGGAGAGCACACCGATGCACCAAATGCAAAAGGCAAGAGCACAAGTGCTCAAATCCTTCACTCTTAAATTCCAACAAAGCAACAAATGCTTATGGGGGAATAAGAGAGGAAGAACAAAGAGGAGAACCACACAAGAATCCAAGATCTAGATCCACTAGGTTCCCCTCACTTAGAGGAGAGATTGATTGGTGGAAATGTAGATCTAGATCTCCTCTCTCAAATCCCTCAAAGATATGCAAGAATCATGGGAGGAATTGGGAGAGGGGCAAGCTTTCAAGGTCAACAATGGAGGTGGGAGAGGGGAAAATTTCGTGCTTGGAAGAGCTGGTCTCTTTGGGGAAGAAGACGGCCTTTTATAGGTCCCACAAAAAAAGAGCCGTTGAAGGAAAAATAACACCGGAGACTCCGACCTAGAGACCAGAGACTCCGGCCCCCCAGAGACTCCGGGGTCACTCCGGACCTACTCCGGACCCCTATGCAGAGAGTGACGTCCGCTGGAACAAAAAACGGAACGCGAGGACCGGAGACTCCGGTCTAGGACCGGAGACTCCGCCTAGGAAAAAACTGCAGCAAAACCGAGCACGAAAACGAAGATATCTTGATCATCCGGACTCCGTTTTCGATGTTCTCGGGCTCGTTGGAATCACAACGAAGAGCTTTACAAGATCATGCAGATAAACATCATAGTCCAACAATGGAAGATAAAACCAAATGGAGAAAGGTAAAACCTCTCTAAAAAGGAATAATCGGCAAACCTCCAAAACCGAAAACGCAACAAGTTTTCCATACGAAATCGTTTTCGGTGAACTTGGGCTTGTCATGAAGATCACAACAAGCACCAAAACCCAACAAGGAGAAAAGCCAAGTAAGAACCAAGAAAGATGAAATGCCAAGTATGCAAAGGTTTGAGCTCTCCACAAAGATGCGATCAAGTTACTCACTTGAGAGCCCCTCTTGATAGTACGCCGTCTATCCTATAACCCGGTCTCCCACTAACACCATGAGACCGGTAAAATAGAAAACCTATCAAGATCATACCTTTGCCTTGCGCATTCCACTTGAGCTCGATGATGACGATCTTGACTCTCTCAAGTTGAAACACCTTTCTTGATTGTGCTTGCTAGCACATGCTTGATGAAGACTTCTCCAAATGCTCCCCCATACTCCATTATGGGAGGGACTCGCTAAGCTCCGTCTTCATGTCTCCTTAATTTACAAGCTTCAATCAAATGATATCTTCCGAGATGCATCATATTGAACTTGCACTTCATCTTCTTCTCTTGATATGTATGATGGCTTGGAGGTAAACATGATTGTCCACTCAATCTTATTTTCCAAGTCATACTTGCAATAAGCTCAACTCTACACATGACCATTCTTCATATAAACCCTTGAAAAGAGCATTGGTCATCATGTCATCTTCAAGAGTCCAACACATGAACTCCTATCTTTTCCTATGGACAAGATCTATAAGAATATCTCAATGTAAACATTAGTCCATAAGGATTGTCATTAATTACCAAAACCACGCATGGGGCAACATGCACTTTCAATCTCCCCCATTTTGGTAATTGATGACAATCCCTTTTACGAGGGTTTATATAATGAATTTAAGCAACCATGCAACACAAAGAGCAAGGATGCAAGAGAACCGCAAGAGAACAAACCCATATTCCCTTAAACCCTCTAAATTTCTCCCCCATTGGCATCGATTGCCGAAATGGGTGAAAAAGTAAGAAGGCCAATATAGTAAGAGCTCCCCCATAATGTGTGCATTTCTCATCATATGAGTGAAATCAAATGCACATATTCAATGACGAATAGTTGGGAGGGAGATCAAACTATATTTAGGATCCAAAGATTGCAAAAAATAAATTGAAAGATACTTCGACAAAAGAAGTAACAATCAACGGATCCAAAAATGTTCTAAAATCAAGAGGGAACTCCCCAAGGTACGTGCACAAATAGGATTTGCATTTCAATATAGTGTGCACAACATGGAATCCTCACTCCCTCCTAGATAAATTCGAACACAAGCACATGCAAGAGAATATAAATGAGAAATGAGGCAAAACAACTTGCAACAAATAAAATGTTTTGCAACATGAGCAAGGAGCGGCAAATATAAGGATGGGTGTGAGATAAAAAGACATTTTAGGAGACTAATACAAGAATGAGAAGCATCAACATAGTCTTTCAAAAGGAGTTGCACATAGTGCATATTATGTCTTTCCCATACCCACACACCAAAGAATAAAGCAAATAGCTCCACAAGCTTAGTAAATGCGAAAAGCATAACACATGAAAAATAAAGCTTGTGCCTTTTAGAAACCACCAAAGAATCAAAAGCAATAAGAGGTGATCACTAAAGAATTGGAATATCAATTAAAGATGTAACTATTCTCATGTGTATAAGTTTCTAAGTAGACACGAATCACTAAGATATGGGTCTACAAATAAACATGTACACACAAGATAGGTACAAGGGTAAAGATCATGATATCCAAGAGGAAGTCATAAATACACCAATAAGATCTTTGCTTAAAAACATAGCACAAAGCCAATTATATCTTAACGGAATATAAATGAACTTCCAACACATACTCACATACTCATCATAGCATCAAAAACTATCCACAAGGGATAAAGGTTAACAAATGGATGCTCCGAGTAAGATAACAAGTATCCCAAAAGGCAAATGATTTTGAAAATTCATCAATGTTGCACATGAGAGACTTTAAGTAGAAAGTGCTAGATTGACATAATTGGGATCGATGAATCATAGAAATGAATATATAGTCCCCTTATATGTAATCATCCCGGCTTACTCACATTTGCAATAAAGACGTTTTGCAAGAATCAAATTAATTGCAACAAAAAGATTCATGCCAAGATACAACCTACACAAGGTTGAAAGCTCGAAATGTATGCATGAGGTAGATACTTGTTACCGAGATAGCATTGGTGATGTAGAAGATAAGAGTTAACCATCATCCAAACTTGGCTCCAATGAACACATGGTGACACCACCTTCCTTGTAAATGAGACAAGCTTCCAATGCTTCTCCAATGTACCTAAAACAAATTCAAGTACAACATGGTACCCAAACTCATTGGGTCCAAAGTAGTTAGAGCAACTACAATACATAGGACAAACTCCACATAAATATGTGCATATTAATGTGAAATTGAATTTCATGCACATCTTAGCCATATAGGATTTGATGGAGTTTATCCTATATATTGGATCAACGAAAGTAAGCATGCCAAAGAAATACATATAGTAAATATGCATGCACAAGACTTTCAAGAACCAAAAGAGATACAATTTGGATAAAACACCAATTAAAACAAGAGAGCACACATTAGTGTGACACGAAAAGAAATTGTCCAAATTATATCAAATACCCAAATCAACACATGATTGAAGATACCAAAATGAAAAGATACCAAATGAAAATATGGTCAAGGAATAACCAAACCCTCTACATTTTTCATGATGGCACAAAGTACCAAGACGAAAAATGCTTGTCTTCAAAGAGACATATCATCGGGATCTAAAACCAATTAAAGACAAATAGTGTTCAAAAACATATAGGATAGCTCCCCCAATATGTGTGCATTATTTATGATTTTGCATTTGAATACAAATGCACACCAATGGGATCATCACACACCATATATATTATACAAACACTAGTCAAATTCAAGAAGAACAATAAGATCCATAGGATACAAAGAAGACAAAAAGAGTTTGATAAAACACATTTTGGCAACAAAATAAGGCAATTCAAAGCAATGGCCAAAGTGAAGATGGTCTACAAATTTCACCACAAAATGAGTATCACTTTTCATGGACAAGTAGTATGGAGATATTTCTCGGTGGTAGGAATGATATTCAAGGCCAACTTCACAACAAATAAGCATATGTCAAAATAGGAATTGAACATATGCTTAGATAGAGATTCTTGACGGCTTCAATTTGATCAACGATCATGCAAAGCACCAAGAAACTCTCTCACACACAAGATCCAAAAGATGAGAGATAAAAGGCATTTAAGCAAAATGGAACTTGTTTGAGAAACATGCCACTAGGAAGAAGATAATTGACAATATCAATTCTAGGTGGCAAACCTCACATCTTCACATTTTCTAGGCTTGTAATATGCACATAGCTTATTACTCCCCCATAATGTGATAATCCATTTATTTGAAAACAAGAGGCAAATAAAACCAACTCAAGAAATTAATGGACATTATAGAATTTGAATTTCTCATGAGCATGACATACCACATAGAGAAAAGATAATATTGATATATCAACACTAAGTGGTATTCTCATGTACACACATATTTAGGATTGTGAAGTGCACAAAGCATATCACTCTCCAAAAATGGATAGTCCATTAATCTCTCAAGAGAGCCAACAAGATAAGATAGCATATAAAAGCAATAAGGCTCAACAACAAGTAAATGGTGTGCAAACCAAAATACACATACTTGATCTCAAGATAAGTAAGTAGAGAGCACAACACTGTAGCGCCCCGACCCGACTGCTATACAATGATACTGGGTCTCCGGTTATCCGATACCAGCAGACACACTATCAAAGCATAATAGAGAGATCAAGACTGGTGGAACAACAGGCACATCACAGACTCTACGACACAAATCATATATTTCAACTATTATAATAGAGAAAGATACCAAATGACAAACAGAGGTCACAGACCCAACATTACGACATGCGGAAGCGAAGTGTGTTGTTCTACACAACAAAATCCAAATATGGCCTAAGAGGCCTCCAAATAAAACATCCAGCGCCAGCTGTTCCGGGATGTCCCAAGCTGCCACCTGGGAACCCCAGACTACTCGTCGACGTCCACAAAGAACCCACCTTCGAGGGCGGTGAAGTCCTCTCCTGAAAATAAGCAAACGACGTTGAGTTCGACGAACTCGCAAGATTAAGAGCTAATATATGCTCGATGATTGGCTCTCAAGGTTTATGGCTGTTTTGCATAAAGCTGATTTTATTTTAAAAAGACATAACTCCATGGCATCGACTAATCAGATTATTTTGAAAAAGGGGTAAGAAGTAACTCTTTCTTTCATCACCTTTCTCAACATCAACCATCATCAACCACTGTACCTGTTCATCAAAGGCACCTCCCCGAATCACCCTCGAGGAAGCTCACCTTGCATTTGTGAGTGGTACCTTTAGTACCCAGTTTTTAATCATTCCGTTAGAGTTATTCTATGATCCTACCTTCACTTCCCAAGTCGTCCATAACCGCGGACACGGCTTTTCGAAAAGATTTATCCCTGCAGGGGTGTACAAAGTGGAAGTCCCCGAAGTCCCGAGGGGCCCCAGCTCCTTCGCCACGCGTACCGTCCGGCCCATTACCTGTACAAATAACTCTCTCCCAAGGAAAGCCGGCTGGGTGGGAGCGGTGTCGACTTCTCCCTCGTTAAGGACTCTCCAGGATCATCAGTGCCGGTAGGACAGGTTTGGTGACTCCTCCAACACCCTGTCCCGCGGACACTCATTTTCCTAACACCATAATCCTCATCTCAGTTCATCCCACCATCATCACGCACGCGCAAATGGAAGCCCGAACTAGAGGACCCTGGCTAGCCCCGCCCGAGTTATTTAGTCTATGAGGGTTCCTGCACTGCGAATGCATAGGCCTCACGTATGGTTGCACGCTCAGTCTTGGTTCAAGAGGTATAGAACTCGCACCTAGGTGGCAAGAATGAGACAAAGCACCACAACCACAGTGGCCTCTCATCCCCACCTTTTAGCATTTTAATATCCATTACCACAATTCTCCACCATCATCTCATTTCGCACCTGTTTCCAACATTGTACCATCATAGTACCTCTAGGCATTTTCGCTAAGCATGGCTAAGCATCAATTAGCATAGCTAAATATTTCATGGCCAACAATACAACCTATGGTATTTAGGAGGGGAAACAGGTAAATGGCATAAGGAACCTTAATGCATTCTATAGGATACTCTAATCCAAACAAAAGACATTTAGAACCGCATGCAATATTATAGTGGAGAAAATATTTGCGGAAAATAGGATAAGATATGCTCAGAGGGGGGATTACGCTTGCCTTGTTGAGGGTACTGGTAGTACGGATCCTCGGGGTATTGTGAAGTAACCCCGGTTGCTTGATCTAACGAAGCACACAACTGAAAAACAAATCAATCACCACACATGTGTACCATGCAATGCACAATCACATGATGACATGACAAGTTTATGCAAAGATAGCATCATTTAGTTTATCTAGCAACATTAAATGGAGAGCCAAATAAGTAGTGCAATTATTTGGAAGCAACCCCATATTTAGCTTAATGACCACGTTGTTCAAACATCTAATACATTACTAAGAGGTGACTCAAATATGCATGAACATGGCATGAAATGATAGGGTTTGTTCCTCTGATCATTTTGGTACCTCAGTTGTAATTTTCCGATTATCGATGAATAATTAGTGAATTAAATAATTATTCGAATTTAATTCTTTTAATCAATTTATGAATAACCTCAAATAGATATTTGTGATCATGATGTGAGATTAGCATGGTTTGATAACATTTGAGCTGCTGATCATTTTGATACCTTACTTGTAATTTTTGGATCAATATTTAATTAGTTATCAAGTATTTGAAATTGTTTTATTTTCCAAAAAGGAAAAATAAAACTGTAGACAAGCCGGTCCACAGCCCGGCTGGGCCGGCTGACAGGCCAGGCAGGCTCCAGAGCGGTTCGGCTCGTGGCCCGGTTAAGGCCGGGCCCAAGGCCGGTTAGGGGCCCGAGAGCAACGGCATGGAGCCCGGCTATGCCGGCTTGGTGGCCGGGCGCGCGAGGCAACGGTGACGAGCGCGGCGGCTACGGCGAGGATCGATGCTAAGCACTAGCGCGAGAGGGGAGATGGGGAGAGGTGCTTCCGCACGGGATGCTCACCATGAACGCGTGTGGAGCAACGACGACGCCAGAGGTGTACCGTGGCGGCGGGAATCGTGCGCGACGAACTCGCCGGAGGAGCTTCGGGCACGGGAAAGAATCGGACGGCGCGGCGGATTTACGTCCTCCCGCCTCGATTCCTCTGGCCAGGATGGAGAGGAGGGCATGGCATAGCTGGTGGTGGTCGGGGGATGTCGGGAGCAGCGGCTACGGTGCACGGTGTGCGACGGCCGGCGGCGGGGAAGCCGAACTTGGCGGCATCGATTAGCAGCAACCCGGCGCGATTCCTTCCGCGTGGAGGGGCAGCCCGGCGAGGCGGAGCTTCCCATGCTCTTCGATTCGTCAGTGGCGGCTCGAAGCGACGGCGACGCGGCGTCAACGGCGAGCTCGGTTGCGAGCGCGTGGGGAGAGGGAACAGGGAGAGAGGAGGCAGGTGAGCGAGGGGATAAGGGAGCAGGGCGGCTCGTGGGGGGCCTCCCTATCTCCTCGAAGCGGCAGGGGGCCATGTGGGGGCACGGCGAGCTCGGGGTCACTGGCGCCATGCCGTGGCCCCAGGAGCTACAGGAGGAAGAAGGGGCAATTCGCAGAAAAACCCCTGGCAGAAATGATTCCCCCACAGATTGGTCCTTTTCTGAATTACTTCCAAAACCTTTTTTAAAACCAGCACTAAATTTGATTTAATTAGAGCACTTAAACACTTTCAGAAATTACGAGATAATTTGTGTGGCCTTTTATCTCATGTGGAAGCTCCACAAAAATTGGCGCCTCAAAAATAAAATGTTTGGAACCACTTTTGTTTAGAGAGGTTGGATATGGCATTTTGCTAAATTCTCCAACACAATTACTTTAGTAATTTTGGATCAAGGCGAAAATATTACTTTGGACCCTTGGAACTACCTGGACAATATAAGAGGTCAAGGTAATTTTCTTTGCATGTTGTGAACTTTGTTGGGAGAAGTTTTGCATGTTGGTTTTCAACATAGCCAAGAATAATTTGTGTGTGGCTTAGCAAATTAAATAGGATGCAATAACACATGCATGCCATGAATCAAACGAGGACACAAAAGTGAAAATTTGGTACTCAAATTTTGGGGCTATTACAATTCTACCCTCCTTACAGGAATCTCGTCCCGAGATTCTTTGTGTAGGAAAGAGGGAGAAAGGGTTACCACGGTACTACACGATCTTCTCTCTTCAGGTGGCTTCTTTCTTGAAGATGTTGATCGATGGCATCATGAAGATCTTCATCGGCTTCACTTCGAGGTCACTAAAAACGTACACCATAGGGAAGAAGGAAACCTTTCCGGAGAGATGAATCTTGGTGAATATACCACGATCAAGTACCTCCTAGTAGAGCTTAGGGAGAGACGTCGAGCATCCCTTGAGTTGACAATTAGGAGACACAAGCGGGTGACTGGAGATTGATAAAAGTTTCCAGTTGGTAGACAACTGTTTCCCAGAGATTTAGAATATGAACTTTGCACAAGGCCTTGAATTCCTGAGGAAGAGTGGTAAACAAGATTCCAACTGTTGAAAAGGTAACTTGTACTAGTCGGCTTGAGTAGAACTTTCCTCACGGAGGAGCATTTCAGATCACTGGAGAAGGATCGGGATGATGGACATGGAGAACTTTAGAAACTCCGGGAACGATAGTATTGGGAACACTTCTTGATTTTTCAGACATCGGGACAAACTTCTTGAGGATCACCAAATATCGTCTCTGATTGAGGGTAAAACCTGGGAAGTGTAGAGATACTTCAGACTCGGCACCGGTAGGAATAGGAAGCTTCGCAATGCATACCAATGGATTACAATTGCTAGGACCCCAAGAGTCAGACTACGAGGTCAAACTCCAAAGGAGGAACGAGATGGCGGAACTCGGGTATTAACAGCTTGTCAGGAGACAGCTGCCCTAATTGGATACCTTGCAGCGAGACACGATTGAGTTCTTGATGGGAAACACCAACAAAGACAAAATAAGTTCTCAGACTTCCTCTCTTTCTGGAACAATTCCATCAGTGGCTTGGATGCATAGATGAAATCTTCAAGGAATGGAGGTAACAACATACCATTCCGAGAATATTCTACACATGCACGATCGAGTTGAGATGATTCGGAGGAAACCAGACAATTCACGCAGATCCATGGCAACATCTTTCTGCAATTGCACGTGAACCAAGGAAAGTCACTTCTAACTCCAGAACACATACCTTGTGAAGACACAAAGTTAGTTCCAACAATTTTCCAATGATAACGCCCAATATCCAATATAAATCTCCTCAAACATGGAGAAGATAAGGAGGTAGTTGATGGGCTCAACAACAAACTTATCCAAATACTCGAAGACTGTAGACTCATATTTCGCCAGGACGAGGCATTAGTATTGGTCAGACAAACACATTCAGGTAGGTAGGTCTGAGTTTGATTTGACGATAGCCCAACTCAAATCAAAGGTTGTAGGATAGTATATCCACTCAGGAGATACCACCTAGCTTCGACACGAACAGACTAGACATCCCTTTGAGAAGGAACTATATCGGGATAGAGCTCTTGTCTTTCAACTCTCCAAGTTGTCGTTTTAAGCTCATCCGACTAATTCTGGATATCTAGCACGATTTTCTTGGAGAAGGGAGTTGTTCAGAGAACCAGCTTACTCATAAGCTCAACATCACGGTCAGGTGACAACCTGGCGATACTTCTGGAAAGACCTCCAGAATATCACAATCCACATATAGGATATCACGACATACCATTCCAAGAATCTTCTGCCTTTGCATTATTGACTAGAATATCACGATCCACCTCTAGGATATCATGACATACCGGTGGATCTTGAGTTCAAGAGAGGATCATGCCTTTCAAGGCACAACGAGGTGGTCTTGGGAGCTTCGGCACGAACCTAGCTCTTTGACCGAGGAAGGGCACCAAAGCCAACTGACTTGGTAGCACTGTCAAACTCAGCTTATTGATTGGCTAACGAATCATGCTAAGCAGGACAATGAATATCCCTAGATTTCCGCACAGTAAGAACTGCTAGGAATATCCGGTAGTTACATCATTACCCACGTCTTATCACTCTGGAGTAATAAGTCACCCGGAGATCGGAGAGTAACAAAGTGTAAGAGCATCACTTCATCAAGAGGATCATGATACTTAGCTCGATACCCTGATATCAAAGAGTGTGACACTCTAAGGTGGAGCAGAACAAAAGCTAAACAAGGCCCTTCTTCTGCAGATTACAATACCTTGACCTGGTCCGAGAAGTGGACAAGGTACTAGAGTTATTCCTCCAAACAAGACGAAAGGGAAAATCTTGATGGACCACAAGAGTAACTTTCATCGGAACATACCAACGCATGGTAAAACCTTACTGCCAACTGACAGACAAAGGTCAGAAAGCAGATCAGAGTAAGAAACATACTCAGGAGAAATCCTAAGATGTTGAAGATGCACCGGTTATTACTCAATTGTGATAACCATGCCCAAAAAGGAGAGATGCAGCGGAGTCATGAACATGAATGGGGGGATTCGTTAAGAGAATTCTGGTCATAACCCAGATGATTCCAAGACAGAATCTCCAGCTATGGCAGAGTTAGAGTTACATAGCCATCCGAGGTGTGGGAAATTAAGGTTCCCATTTACCACACAGACTACATAAAGAACTTGGGTTAAAGGTCAGCTTCATGCGCTACTAGCGAGAGATGCAAATGGTTAAGAAACCACGTGACTCAACACAAGCTAGTTGGCACACTCCGGGACCTTCTGTTCAAGTCCTTGGGTTAAAACCCAAAAGAACGGATTAAGAGATTAAACTGGATAGGAATACAAGGGTTCTTAACCAACTGAGTTGATGGGAATTTTCGTCATACTCCAGATGGTTTCTCGGCACATGAAGCTTCGGATTGTAGCGCGGCGGAAGCAACTGGACACACAACACTAAAGGTCGAACCCCACCCACGTTTCTAATCATTTTGAAGTAACAAACGAGGAGTAAAACCTTTTAAACTCAAATCGAGGTAAGATTGCCCGAGATTAGAGGGTAACCAGATAAGGAGTAAAAAGAATCCTAAGATGGTTTTCACAACTCATTTTTAGGTTAAAAATATTTTCACAAACACTAGACTCAACATCGACCAGTAGAAGGGTTTCCTATAGGCAGTACTGCTCTGATACCAACTTGTAGCGCCCCGACCCGACTGCTATACAGTGATACTGGGTCTCCGGTTATCCGATACCAGCAGACACACTATCAAAGCATAACAGAGAGATCAAGACTGTGGAACAACTGGCACATCACAGACTCTACGACACAAATCATATATTTCAACTCTTATAATAGAGAAAGATAGCAAATGACAAACAGAGGTCACAGACCCAACATTACGACATGCGGAAGCGAAGTGTGTTGTTCTAAACAACAAAATCCAAATATGGCCTAAGAGGCCTCCAAATAAAACATCCAGCGCCAGCTGTTCCGGGATGTCCCAAGCTGCCACCTGGGAACCCCAGACTACTCGTCGACGTCCACAAAGAACCCACCTTCGAGGGCGGTGAAGTCCTCTCCTGAAAATAAGCAAACAACGTTGAGTTCGACGAACTCGCAAGATTAAGAGCTAATGTATGCTCGATGATTGGCTCTCAAGGTTTATGGCTGTTTTGCATAAAGCTGATTTTATTTTAAAAAGACATAACTCCATGGCATCGACTAATCAGATTATTTTGAAAAAGGGGTAAGAAGTAACTCTTTCTTTCATCACCTTTCTCAACATCAACCATCATCAACCACTGTACCTGTTCATCAAAGGCACCTCCCCGAATCACCCTCGAGGAAGCTCACCTTGCATTTGTGAGTGGTACCTTTAGTACCCAGTTTTTAATCATTCCGTTAGAGTTATTCTATGATCCTACCTTCACTTCCCAAGTCGTCCATAACCGCGGACACGGCTTTTCGAAAAGATTTATCCCTGCAGGGGTGTACAAAGTGGAAGTCCCCGGAGTCCCGAGGGGCCCCAGCTCCTTCGCCACGCGTACCGTCCGGCCCATTACCTGTACAAATAGCTCTCTCCCAAGGAAAGCCGGCTGGGTGGGAGCGGTGTCGACTTCTCCCTCGTTAAGGACTCTCCAGGATCATCAGTGCCGGTAGGACATGTTTGGTGACTCCTCCAACACCCTGTCCCGCGGACACTCATTTTCCTAACACCATAATCCTCATCTCAGTTCATCCCACCATCATCACGCACGCGCAAATGGAAGCCCGAACTAGAGGACCCTGGCTAGCCCCGCCCGAGTTATTTAGTCTATGAGGGTTCCTGCACTGCGAATGCATAGGCCTCACGCATGGTTGCACGCTCAGTCTTGGTTCAAGAGGTATAGAACTCGCACCTAGGTGGCAAGAACGAGACAAAGCACCACAACCACAGTGGCCTCTCATCCCCACCTTTTAGCATTTTAATATCCATTACCACAATTCTCCACCATCATCTCATTTCGCACCTGTTTCCAACATTGTACCATCATAGTACCTCTAGGCATTTTAGCTAAGCATGGCTAAGCATCAATTAGCATAGCTAAATATTTCATGGCCAACAATACAACCTATGGTATTTAGGAGGGGAAACAGGTAAATGGCATAAGGAACCTTAATGCATTCTATAGGATACTCTAATCTAAACAAAAGACATTTAGAACCGCATGCAATATTATAGTGGAGAAAATATTTGCGGAAAATAGGATAAGATATGCTTAGAGGGGGGATTACGCTTGCCTTGTTGAGGGTACTGGTAGTACGGATCCTCGGGGTATTGTGAAGTAACCCCGGCTGCTTGATCTAACGAAGCACACAACGGAAAAACAAATCAATCACCACACATGTGTACCATGCAATGCACAATCACATGATGACATGACAAGTTTATGCAAAGATAGCATCATTTAGTTTATCTAGCAACATTAAATGGAGAGCCAAATAAGTAGTGCAATTATTTGGAAGCAACCCCATATTTAGCTTAATGACCACGTTGTTCAAACATCTAGTACATTACTAAGAGGTGACTCAAATATGCATGAACATGGCATGAAAGGATAGGGTTTGTTCCTCTGATCATTTTGGTACCTCAGTTGTAATTTTCCGATTACCGATGAATAATTAGTGAATTAAATAATTATTCGAATTTAATTCTTTTAATCAATTTATGAATAACCTCAAATAGATATTTGTGATCGTGATGTGAGATTAGCATGGTTTGATAACATTTGAGCTGCTGATCATTTTGATACCTTACTTGTAATTTTTGGATCAATATTTAATTAGTTATCAAGTATTTGAAATTGTTTTATTTTCCAAAAAGGAAAAATAAAACTGTAGACAAGCCGGTCCACAGCCCGGCTGGGCCGGCTGACAGGCCGGGCAGGCTCCAGAGCGGTACGGCTCGTGGCCCAGTTAAGGCCGGGCCCAAGGCCGGTTAGGGGCCCGAGAGCAACGGCATGGAGCCCGGCTATGCCGGCTTGGTGGCCGGGCGCGCGAGGCAACGGTGACGAGCGCGGCGGCTACGGCGAGGATCGATGCTAAGCACTAGCGCGAGAGGGGAGATGGGGAGAGGTGCTTCCGCACGGGATGCGCACCACGAACGCGTGTGGAGCAACGACGACGCCGGAGGTGTACCGTGGCGGCAGGAATCGTGCGCGACGAACTCGCCGGAGGAGCTTCGGGCACGGGAAAGAATCGGATGGCGCGGCGGATTTACGTCCTCCCGCCTCGATTCCTCTGGCCAGGATGGAGAGGAGGGCACGGCGTAGCTGGTGGTGGTCGGGGGATGTCGGGAGCAGCGGCTACGGTGCGCGGCGTGCGACGGCCGGCGGCGGGGAAGGCGAACTTGGCGGCGTCGATTAGCAGCAACCCGGTGCGATTCCTTCCGCGTGGAGGGGCAGCCCGGCGAGGCGGAGCTTCCCGCGCTCTTCGATTCGTCGGGGGCGGCTCGAAGCGACGGCGACGCGGCGTCAACGGCGAGCTCGGTTGCGAGCGCGTGGGGAGAGGGAACGGGGAGACAGGAGGCAGGTGAGCGAGGGGATAAGGGAGCAGGGCGGCTCGTGGGGGGCCTCCCTATCTCCTCGAAGCGGCAGGGGGCCATGTGGGGGCACGGCGAGCTCGGGGTCACTGGCGCCATGCCGTGGCCCCAGGAGCTACAGGAGGAAGAAGGGGCAATTCGCAGAAAAAACCCCTGGCAGAAATGATTCCCCCACAGATTGGTCCTTTTCTGAATTACTTCCAAAACCTTTTTTAAAACCAGCACTAAATTTGATTTAATTAGAGCACTTAAACACTTTCAAAAATTACGAGATAATTTGTGTGGCCTTTTATCTAATGTGGAAGCTCCACAAAAATTGGCGCCTCAAAAATAAAATGTTTGGAACCACTTTTGTTTAGAGAGGTTGGATATGGCATTTTGCTAAATTCTCCAACACAATTACTTTAGTAATTTTGGATCAAGGCGAAAGTATTACTTTGGACCCTTGGAACTACCTGGACAATATAAGAGGTCAAGGTAATTTTCTTTGCATGTTGTGAACTTTGTTGGGACAAGTTTTGCATGTTGGTTTTCAACATAGCCAAGAATAATTTGTGTGTGGCTTAGCAAATTAAAAAGGATGCAATAACACATGCATGCCATGAATCAAACGAGGACACAAAAGTGAAAATTTGGTACTCAAATTTTGGGGCTGTTACAAACACTAGCAAGGTACAAAACCTAACACATGCAAGGGTGCAAGCAACTTTCAATGAATATATGGTATAAGCACAAGTTACCGCAAGGAGTAACATTGGATAAAAGATAGAACAAAGTAACCCAAATGACTTGGCTTGAGAGAATATAATTGATGAAGATCCCTTAATTCTTCATGATGTAGCCAAGTCTCCAATGTCCTCCAACAACACCTATTGATCAAGTTTTTGCTTGTTGGTCCCCAACCAAGTTGGGTCCTAAGAGGTTAGTCACAATAGGTTTGGTAACCCAAATGGTTCTTTTCTTGACACCACTTTGAGTACCAACATATTTGGCAAACACATTGCCAACCTTATCCTTTTGAAGAGAATAAACATCATCAACTATAATGGGGTTGGATAAGGTACCATTTGTGCATGAAGAAGCAAGGTGACCCTTCTCATGGGCATAGGTAGCAACATCGACTTCCTCCTCTCTTCTTAGTTGGAATCTCGACTTGAGGAGGAGTAGCTTGATTCTTCTTGGGAAGAGGCCGTTCTTCAACTTGAGGAACTTGAGTTTGAACTTGAGGCTTCTTCCCTTGTTGCTTCTCACTAAGACGCTTCTTCTTCAAAGGGCAAGATCTAACATGGTGCCCTTCAACTTTGCACTTGAAGCAAACAATCTTAGCCGAATCTTTGACTTGTTCTTGGCCCTTTTTCTTCTTGATGATCTTGGACTTGTTCTTGTTTTTGGAGTTGAATCCAAGTCCACTCTTGTCATTGGGGCGTCTTTGTACACTCAACATATTGTCAAGTGTGGACTTCCCAACATGATGCTTTTCCAAGTCTTTCTTCAAAGAAGTGACTTGGGCCTTTAGCTCTTTTAATTCCTCTACATGGTTAGTATCAACACAAATACTAGAGGAAGTAGAAGCTTCATTGTTAGAGCAACAAGGTATGGAAAGTAATTCATCACAAGATGTAGCAACATTGTGAGTGGATGAATCACAAGGACTAGCACAAGACGATATAGCATTAAGAGAAGAAGTTGTGCCATTGTTCACATGAGGCTCACAAGATATTACCTTTGACATACTAGCCTCATGAGCTAACTTTAGCTTGGCATGGGATGCTAGAAGGTCCTCATTAGAGCTAGAGAGCTTTTCATGAATTTCTTCCAATATCCCATACTTGCTAGTTAGCAACTCAAGTTGAGCCCTTAGCTCAACATTCTCCATCAATATAGATGCTTCACAAGAAGTGGAGTTAGTAGCACAAGCATCATTAATATTAGAAATGGAAGAAGACAATTTGGCAAGCTTATCATTCTTAGATAGTTGAGTTTGGAGTTGATCATGAGACTTGATGAGGAGAGAGTGTTCAATTTCTAAAGCCTTGTGAGCTTTGTCAAGTTTCTCTATGTCCTCACTTAGTCTAGCATTGCCAACACCAAATTCAACTTTTTCCTTTTTAAGCACTTTATATTTTGCAATAGAATGATCTCTTTCCTTAATGACTTTAGCAATGATAAGATCATTTGATTCATCAAGAGATTCAAGTCTCTCCTCAAGAGACACTCGAAGCTCTTGCTCTTTGTCACTACATTTGGGAAGAGCACCAAGAACAATCTCACCCTTCTTGGTTAAGGTTTCAATGTCAAAATCTTCTCCATGAGGATCCTCAACCACATCATCACATATCTCGGGATTTGAGGTAGAAGTTACCTTGGAATCCTTAGCCATGAGGCAAACATGATTAATGGGTGAGAAGAATGAAGAATTACTTGAAGCACCATTGAGGTCCATGTCTTGTTCCAACAAATGTTGGGATTCCTCTACATTGTTAGTCATGCAAGTACTAGAGGATATGGAAGCATTATTTTCAAGATAACAAGACATAGAGAGCATATCATCATTAGATTTAGTTAAGCAACTATTACATGATATGCAAGGACCATCAACTCTAGCATGTATGACATTTTGGAGTGCTAGAAGAGTTTAAGTCCAAAGATAGAACATTGCAATGTGATAGAGAAGAAGTATAATCATTAGTAAGTTCACCATCACCAATACAATTTCTATCACCACTCACCATATCATTACCTTGTGACAAATCACATTTTGGTGAAGTGGAAGAAGTTGTGAACTCATCACGGCCGGAGGTGGAGGGAGAACAATCATCCTCAATAATTTTGGAGACTTCATATATATCTTGAAGCTTGGTCCAAAGCTCATGTGCATTTCGAAAAGGCATGATTGAAGCAAGAACTACATCAGTCAAAGCACATATAAGACCATTAGTAACTTGAGTTTCGAGATGAGAGTTTATCTCATCCTCTAAAGATAATTCTTGGAAATCTTTTGGAGGAGATAAACTCACATCTACAATCCTCTTAATATAATTTGGACCCATGGCCCTAAAAAGATTAAGCATGCAAATTTTCCAAAAATCATAATTTGTGCCATCGAATATAAAGGTGGGATTAATTCTCTAAACGACATTTTTTACTCTCTAGGCGGTAAAGCCCAAAAAGAGAGCCCAAGCTCTGATACCAATTGAAAGGACAATGATGTCGCCTAGAAGGGGGGAGAATAGGCAGTTTAAAAACTTTTCCGGTTTAGGCTTGATAATTGCGGAATAAAACTAGGTGTTTAAATTAACAAGCCGACGACCTAAATAAACTAGGCTCACCTAACTTATGCTAAGCAAGACAAGCAACAAGGTGATAGCAATATAGAATACTTCAAGCACGAAGGCTATCACAATGTAAAGTGCATAAGTAAAATGCTCGGGTATAGAAATAACCGAGGCACGCGGAGACGAGGAAGTATTCCCGAGTTCCTCCTTGTTAAGGGAGTACGTCTCGTTGGAGAGGTGTGAACCGACACAACGGTTAAACAACAACAAAGGTTTCACCTTCTTCTCCGATGAACCGCACCACAAAGTCTTGGTTCACCTTCCACTATCGGAATCCTTCGAGGCGGAATCCGGAGCCTTTCAACAACAATCCGGGGCACAACCCACAATGGGATCGGGGGCTCCCGAACGGCTTTACAAGTGACCACAAAGGTCCAACCACCACACGGGCATCTAGGGTCCACGAACCCAAGAGTAACAAGCTCACAAACTTTCAACTTCCACGAATCCTCGTGGAGAGCGCACCGATGCACCAAATGCAAAAGGCAAGAGGGCAAGTGCTCAAATCCTTCACTCTTAAATTCCAACAAAGCAACAAATGCTTATGGGGGAATAAGAGAGGAAGAACAAAGAGGAGAACCACACAAGAACTCCAAGATCTAGATCCACTAGGTTCCCCTCACTTAGAGGAGAGATTGATTGGTGGAAATGTAGATCTAGATCTCCTCTCTCAAATCCCTCAAAGATATGCAAGAATCATGGGAGGAATTGGGAGAGGGGCAAGCTTTTCAAGGTCAACAATGGAGGTGGGAGAGGGGAAAATTTCGTGCTTGGAAGAGCTTGTCCCTTTGGGGAAGAAGGGGGCCTTTTATAGGTCCCACAAAAAAAGAGCCGTTGCAGGAAAAATAACACCGGAGACTCCGGACCTAGAGACCAGAGACTCCGGGGTCACTCCGAACCTACTCCGGACCCCTATGCAGAGAGTGATGTCCGCTGGAACAAAAAACGGAACGCGAGGACCGGAGACTCCGGTCTAGGACCGGAGACTCCAGCCTAGGAAAAAACTGCAGCAAAACCGAGCACGAAAACAAAGATATCTTGATCATCCGGACTCCGTTTTTTATGTTCTCAGGCTCGTTGGAATAACCAACGAAGAGCTTTACAAGATTATGCAGATAAACATCATAGTCCAACAATGGAAGATAAAACCAAATGGAGAAAGCTAAAACCTCTCTAAAAAGGAATAATCGGCAAACCTCCAAAACCGAAAACACAACAAGTTTTCCATACGAAAATCGTTTTCGGTGAACTTGGGCTTGTCGTGAAGATCACAACAAGCACCAAAACCCAACAAGGAGAAAAGCCAAGTAAGAACCAAGAAAGATGAAATGCCAAGTATGCAAAGGTTTGAACTCTCCACAAAGATGCGATCAAGTTACTCACTTGAGAGCACCTCTTGATAGTACGCCGTCTATCCTATAACCCGGTCTCCCACTAACACCATGAGACCGGTAAAATAGAAAACCTATCAAGATCATACCTTTGCCTTGTGCATTCCACTTGAGCTCGATGATGACGATCTTGACTCTCTCAAGTTGAAACACCTTTCTTGATTGTGCTTGCTAGCACATGCTTGATGAAGACTTCTCCAAATGCTCCCCCATACTCCATTATGGGATGGACTCACTAAGCTCCATCTTCATGTCTACTTAATTTACAAGCTTCAATCAAATGATATCTTTCGAGATGCATCATATTGAACTTGCACTTCATCTTCTTCTTCTCTTGATATGTATGATGGCTTGGAGGTAAACATGATTGTCCACTCAATCTTATTTTCCAAGTCATACTTGCAATAAGCTCAACTCTACATATGATCATTCTTCATATAAACCCTTGAAAAGAGCATTGGTCATCATGTCATCTTCAAGAGTCCAACACATGAACTCCTATCTTTTCCTATGGACAAGATCTATAAGAATATCTCAATGTAAACATTAGTCCATAAGGATTGTCATTAATTACCAAAACCACGCATGGGGGCAACATGCACTTTCAGAGACTCCACCACCACCACCTAAACGCCTCCCACCAAAGCTCAATCCTAAAACCAGGGGAACAAAGCTGTCCCACCGATGGGGGCAAGATCTGCCTCGCCTCCATGCCCCGAAGGTCACATGAGCGAGACAGCACGGCGGCAGCACCAACAACAGGCGGAGGAATCCTGGACGTCCAGGCAGACTCTTGTGGGAGTAGGGTTAAGAGTGTAAGCTACCTTAGGGTTTTGGCTGTAAGGCATGGTACCCTGTTGAGGGCCGCCGTTCCGTGTTATATAGCCGATTACCAAACCATCGGGAGGAGATTACAGAGTTGGTTACAATATGATCCGATCCTTATATCATGGATTCGGTTGTGTACTTGACGTACAAGAAATACAGAGAGATAGAGAGATAAGATTACATGATCTAACTAACATCTCTAACACTCCCCCTCAATCCTAACTTTCCTAAGTTAAGATTGCACCTGAATTTAAGCAACTGTTGATTGCCAAGCATCTTGGTGAATCCATCTGCCACTTGATCTCCTGTAGGTATAAACCGAATATCTAGCAGCTTCTGACTTACTCTTTCTCTGACAAAATGATAATCGATTTCTATATGCTTGGTTCATGCATGAAACACTGGGTTTGCAGAAAGATATGTGGCGCCAATATTGTCACACCACAAAATTGCTGAATCAGGATATGCAACTCTTAATTCAGTCAATAGATTATGAATCCACATGACTTCTGTCGTGGCATTTGCCATGGCCTTGTACTCAGCCTCAGTGCTTGACCTGGACACTGTAGGTTGTTTGCGTGCCCTCCATGATACTATGTTAGAACCCAGAAATACTGCAAACCCTCATGTAGACCTTCTGTCATCTGGGCAGCCTGCCCAATCTGCATAAGAAAATGCACTCACATGCATAGATGAACTTCTGGTTATATTCAGACCTATACCAAGTGTATCCTTTAGATACCTCAAGATCCGTTTAACTGCTGTCCAATGTGACACAATTGGAGAGTGCAAATATTGACACCAAGAGCTTGGTATTCACAACTAGCTGTCTCATGTAGACATCTTCCTCAAACCCAGGTGGTCTCATGACACCAAGAGTTTGGGTTGTCTCATGACACCAAGAGTTTGGGTTGTCTCATGTAGACATCTTCCTCTAGAACGCCATGAAGAAACGCATTCTGTACATCTAGCTGTCTCAAACTCCATCCTCTAGAGACTGCAATATATAGAACAATTCGAATGGTTGCAGATTTTACAACTAGACTAAATGTGTCCTCATAATCAATTCCATACCGTTGCTGAAATCCTTTTGCAACTAGTCTAGCCTTATATCTGTCTAGTGTTCCATCATATTTCCTTTTTATTTTGTATACCCATTTACAATCTATAATATTTCTACCTTCATTTGGTGGAACCAAATGCCAAGTTTTATTTTTTTATCAATGCATCATATTCACTATCCATAGCATCTTTCCAATTCTTATTTTTCAGAGCTTCAGATAAATTCTCAGGTTCACCAGTAGTTGTTAGGAGTCCATACCTTGTAACGGTTTAATAATTTACCCATTTAATTTTACTGGATTTTAGCCTGGTAGTTGCAGTAGGCACACCTGAGGTTATAGGTGCAGTTGGCACAGCAGATCCTGCACTTGACGCAGATCATGGAACTGATCCCGGAGCTGATTCTGGATCCGATCCCGGAGCAGATCCCGTGTCGGAAGTGACAGAAGAATCTCTTCCGCCAGTCTCGTCGGATCTTCTGCGGCCATGTTCTTCTTCAGGCCTTCTGCTGGTATGTGCAGAAGATCCAGGCCTTGCGGCCCCGCTTGCATGCGGCGACGAAGCGCCATGATGATGTCGGGGCGACGTGGCGCCCGCTGATTGCCTCTGCTGCGCAGAAGCTGGTGACGGTGACGATGTGGCGTCATGCGACTAGGCTGTGCTGGAGAACGCGTTGTCAGCGTCAGACGACGCTGATCCCGAGGCTTATTCGTGTGGGGACCCCGGACTAGCTATCCGAAATACCCGATTATGCTTAACACAACGATCCCGTGATCAGTCTGTCGTTGCACATAATCCGAATTGGATACCAAAGTTTACATCCATTACAATACCGAATAAAAAGTCTTACATAAATGGTCATTTAGACCAAGTTCTTACATAGGTGCCTTCATGGGCCAAACCAAAATATCAGCGGAAGCTACGGCGTAGTAGACCTCATATTCTAACGAAGACGACCCGACAGGCAGCTGACTTGTGGAGATCCTCAGTTCGCATAGAAGTCGCCATACTCCTGCTCGGCATAGTGCTCCTCCTCGTAGTCTGGCTAGGACAATAGCCAGGGACGAAACCAATATGAGTACATTTGAATGTACTCGCAAACTACCCCAACATGAGTATGCACTAGTTTTGTTTTAACTTACAACTTTTATTTATTTAAAACATCTCTATATCTTTATTGAAAAAGGTAAGAAGAGTTTTATAACTGTTTTTAAAAGAAGTCATCATCTCCTTTGTTTCTCCCAAAAACTCCTCCTCTTCTGACCATGGCTCACCATGGTCCATTTATTTCAACAACTCATACCACTCCATTTGGTATAGCTGTGTAACACCATCCCTGTTTCAGTTTCTTTTTAAACTTAAAAGCTTTTCCAAAAACTTGCACATGATCTTAGGACAGCCTCCCAATTGTCCATATCCGAGGACTCGGCTATTCGAATAGTTTTGACCCTCTGCAGAGGTAGCACGCTTTTAACCCACATCCATCCGGTAACTCATCATGTCAGCCACGTCCCGCCATACAAGGTGTATGCGAAGTTGAGCCACCGACCCTAGCCTCTCCTTTGCTCATGCTAGTATAGGATCCTACCCATATGATAATTCCCATCGACACTTAGTCCGGTTCCTCGTCGGCAACCCTAAGTGTGAGGACTCATATGTTTTTCCCGGCGACCACATTTATGAAGTCTTCAATCCCCCTCCTTATCTTTCCATAGAGTTTGAGCGAGGACCCAGGTCATGGGAGTTCACAAACCATCCCCTCACGCATAACGGAGTCATCTCCGTCGATGAGGTATCCCATACTAATAAGAGCAAATTATATGACTAAGCCCCGTTCCCATATGGGGGTAAATGTGGTCGCACAGATTAAGATTGGTTGTCATAGTACTAGGACACTGTGCACTTTTCATAAACATCATCATCCTCCATTTCTCCACTTCAATACCGACATCTCGGTATTCCATAACCACACAAGTATTTCCAAAGGAGTTTTGAATAAACAACATTGTTTTCCATCCTAAAGTTTCATATAACTACTACATAGGGTGGCAAAATAATTTCCATACACTTTTTGAAAAGGTTTTGTAAACCAGTGGTTTTAAGAGTAAATCATTTGATCAAAGTAGATGCATATATATTTAGGTGCAAGCTCAGAGAGTAGCTTGCCTTGCTCGGCAAAGTGGACTGGATCTTGATCTTCAGGTTCAACAAATTCCCCCTCCTCGATAAATCCAGCAACGTTCTCGTCTAATCGATAAACAAACAAATACAAGCAATCACTAAACTACTCAAACAACATCTCAACATCACAATCCTAAATGCTCTAAATAGCCACTGCATACATCAAACAATACAATTTGGTTTCAAAATTATTGAGTTAAACATTATTTGTTTATGTCCCAATTATGGCAGAAGCTTGTGGAATATGTTTAATTGCACAACTTGAGTTATGTTTTCCTAAAAATACAAACTAAAATTCTACAGAAAGCTACTGATGTTTAGAAGACAACCCAATTTGATTTGGATCAATTGGAGTTACCAAACTCCCTACACAAAGGTTTGAATCCAGTAGCTTAATAATACAGTTTTGGCTACCAAACAAGTTCTGTTGCTCCTAAAATTAAATACTTTTAGGGGTTACTAAACATGACCAAATGTGATCCAACAAAATTGGTCCTCACTCATTTGGGCCAACCATTAATCATAATTAAAAGTTTGAGTGCAGAAGGGTGTTTAAAATTCAACTCAATACTAAACAAATACTACTGCACAAATAATTCTACCAAAATTAGAGAAGCTAACACATGGCAGTACTAAGTTAACAAAATTGGTTTGGAGTCCATTGGACTAACAGAGTATCATAAACAAACAAGTTTAGTTTTTAAACCTTCTGTAGTATTTTTAATAATACTTTTTATTTATTTAATTAAATGACATGAGACCAATTGGGTTGCTTAAACATTTTTATAAGCTTTTCAGAACAATTGAGTTTGATTTATTTGGATTCCTAAATCTCGAGATATTGAATTTACAGTTTGGGTCCAGTACTGAATTCTATAGAAACTAGAAATTCGAAAACCTAACTGTTCTGGATAAAGTTGAAATCCCTGACAGGTGGGCTCCACCAGTCAGTGACTCAACGTGCGCTGGAAAATTAATAAAACCCTGACGAGCGGGGCCCACCCGTCAGTCTCTCTCTCTCTTTCTTTTAACCGAAGCGGTACGCGTCCGTTGGATCGAGATCCAACGGCTCAGGGAC
This sequence comes from Poa pratensis, assembly GCA_947311845.1. Lineage (NCBI taxonomy): Eukaryota > Viridiplantae > Streptophyta > Magnoliopsida > Poales > Poaceae > Poa > Poa pratensis. The sequence continues at coordinate 99,475,549 of CAMZMU010000052.1, forward strand.
GAGTCCATCGGCGACGACCATTTCTGGGCGGCGCCGTGGCTCCAGCGACGGCGAGGTGCACGATTCGCTCACCTGAGAGGGCTAGGGATGGCGGAGATGGTGCAGATCGATGGCGGCGGCGTGGGGGAAGTTCCTGGCTGAGTCCTGCTTGCTGGGACGGCGTCTAGCTCCGGCGACGATCAACTCCTCCTTCTCCGCGGCCATGTGCCAACTCCGGCGACGTCCTGGCGAGGCGTCTGTGCACGAGCAGAGGGGAAAAAGGGGTGGATGAGCATGGTGATATTGGGGATGCGAGTGAGGGCCAAAGAAGTGAGAGGGAAGCAGCAGCACGGCACAGCCGTGTCGTCGCCTACCTCGGGCTGTCGAGCACGGGCACGAGCAGCAGCGAGCTCGCGGCAGCGGCTCCGCCCTCCTGATGGTGCATGGGCGAGTGGAGGGTGTGGTGGAGCAAGGGAGAGGCAGTGGGGCGTGGGGAAATGCGAGGTGCGGGCTCGAGTTTAAATAGGCGCGACGGCGGTGCACGGTGGTCACGGTCCATCGGCGTCCAGAGGGCGGGAGAGGCCGGCGCGCGGTGTCTGGGGGTCCGGGCGTGGGCTAGGGTTCGCGGCGTAGAGGATGTTGTGGCGAGGTGCAGCGAGCTGGGCCAATTTTGGCCGGCGCCGTCCGTTTAACCACGGTGGAGAAACGGGGGACAGCGGCATAATGGCGAGGGGAGAGGCTCTCCTCTACTAGCAGAGGGTGCAGAGGCACGGGGCGAGGGAGTACGCGAGCAGGGGGGCCCTGGGGGGCCTGGGAACAGCGACGAGCGCGCTGCGGCCATGGCGACACGCACGGCGACAGTGAGCTAGGGGAGGTAGACGATGGCACTTTTGCCAAAACCCCCCTGGCTCCTGTACGTTGCTTCTTTTCCTTCTCCTTTCTTCTATTTACTTTTTAGTCCTTCTGTTAATTGCAGTAGTATTCTTGATTTAATTTGAGGCACTAAATCAATTTATAAAAAATTGGCAAAATTTGTGGGGCCTTCTCATAAGGTGCAGAAGCTCCACAAAAATTGGCTTTGCAAAATAAAATGTTTTGAAACATTTTCTTTTATAGTGTTTCAATTATGGCATTTTAATTTATTTCTACTTTGTTTACTTTTGAATTTTAAAACTAGTTTAAAATAGTATTTGAGAGAGATAAGTAGTAAGAATTCAAATAAGGGTTTTCATATACCACTCTTCTGAATTTTTGTTTAAAACAAATTGGATTTTTATACTTGGAGAATTTAGGTGACACACTTGTCACTTTGATTTATTTCTTGTTTCAATTTCTTTGTGTTTGTATTTAAATTTTCAACTCAAGCAAACACATTACAACAACAAGAAATAATGTCACAAGTATAATACACAAGCAACAAGCATAACCAACACATATAACTTAACAAAAGTTTTTGTTGGCCCACATTTTTGGAATATTTCTCTGTTATGAATTTGGGATGTTACAGATCCTTCCCTCCTTAAAATAAATCTCGTCCCGAGATTTGCTAGGCTTAGGTACTAAAGAGGTCTGGGAATTCGCTTCTAAGATAATCTTCGCGTTCCCAAGTTGCTTCTTCTTCAGAGTGGTTAGTCCACTGGACTTTATAAAATTTGATTGCACGTCTTCGGGTAACACGAACATCTTCTTCGAGAATCTTGAGGGGTCTCTCGCGATAAGTCAGGTCTTGGTTCAGGTCGATGGAGAGGTGGTCGATGTTTTTGAAAACATCAGGCTGGTCAGGAACTTCAAGACACTTCCGGAGCAAGGAAATGTGGAAGACATCATGATAATCTCCTAACTCCGGTGCAATTCCAGCTGATAGGATACTTCTCCTCGACGAGGATCTTGAAGGGTCCAATATACCTTGGCGCTAATTTTCCTTTGACATGGAAACGCTGCATTCCTTTAAGGGGTGTCACTCGGAGATAGACATAATCTCCGACGTTGAAGTGAGGTCACGGCGCTTGGTGTCAGCGTAACTCTTCTGACGGGATTGGGCAGTTTTGAGGCGTTCACGAATAAGCTGAACTTGCTCTTCAGCTTCACGGAGGGTATCTGGTCCAAACAATTTGCCTTCTCCGGTATCGGACCAATTCAGGGGTGTACGACACTTCTTGCCGTAAAGGGCTTCAAAAGGGGCCATTTGCAGACTGGACTGATAACTGTTGTTGTATGAGAACTCTGCAAACGGAAGACAATCTTCCCACTTGGAACCATAGGATAGAACACATGCGCGAAGCATGTCCTCCAATATCTGGTTCACTCTTCAGTTTGGCCATCGGTCTGGGGATGATAAGCTGTGCTAAATGCTAACTTGGTTCCGAGGGCTTCATGAAGGGATTTCCAGAATCTTGAGGTGAATTGCGTACCTCTATCAGATACAATCTTCTTAGGCACACCATGCAGGCTTACTATTCTGGAAATATACAAGTCTGCTAACTGAGCTCCGGTATGGTGGTCTTGACAGGTATAAAATGAGCAACCTTGGTCAATCGATCAACGATGACCCAGATTGAATCATGGCCTCGGTTGGATCTTGGAAGTCCGGTAATAAAATCCATTCCAATCTCATCCCACTTCCACTCGGGAATTTCAAAGGTTGAAGCAATCCAGCGGGCCGCTGATGTTCAGCCTTGACTCGCTGACAGATGTCACACTTGGCTACAAAAGAACCAATCTCTCGCTTCATTCCATGCCACCAAAATCTTTCTCGAAGGTCTTGGTACATCTTGGTTCCGCCGGGGTGGATTGAATAAGGGGTCTCATGGGCTTCCTTCAGGATTAACTCCTTAAGTTCCGTGACATTGGGCACACAGATACGATCATTGAATTTCAGCACTCCTTCAGCATCTTCGGTAAAACCGGGTGCTTTGCCGAGGGAGATCTTCTTCCTAATTCCTTCAATGCTTTCATGACCTTTTTGGGCTTCTTTGATTTGATCCATCAGGGTTGGGGCTAACTCCAAATTGGCGAGATATCCATGGCTAACAAGTTCTAGTCCAAAATCTTCGAACTCTTTGAACAAGGCTGGTTTCGGCTTGGATCAAGGCATTCAGGGTACAGGGTTTGCGACTAAGGGCATCGGCAACTACATTAGCCTTTCCGGGGTGATAGTGGATTCCAATATCATAATCCTTGATTAATTCCATCCATCTCCTCTGTCGCAGGTTCAACTCCTTCTGGGTGAAAATATACTTCAAGCTCTTATGATCCGTATAGATCTCACAGCGATGTCCCGCAAGATAGGGACGCCACTTTTTAAGAGCAAGGACAACAGCAGCTAATTCCAGGTCATGGGTTGGGTAATTCTCTTCATGCGGTCGCAACTGCCGGGACAGATACGACACAACTTTGCCTTCTTGCATCAGAACGCAACCAAGTCCGAGGCGTGATGCATCGCAATACACGTCGAAACTCTGGGTGACGTCTGGCATAACCAGGATTGGGGTGGAGGTTAGTCTCTTCTTCAACTCTTGGAAACTATCTTCGCACTTCTGAGTCCATTCAAATTTCTTGTCCTTCTTCAACAGTTGGGTCAAGGCTTGGCTATACTGGAAAATCCTTCAACGAACTTGCGGTAATAACCGGCGAGTCCGAGAAAGCTTCGGATTTCAGTCACACTGGTTGGGGATAACCAGTCAATAATGGCTTGGATCTTCTCGGGTCAACAGAAATTCCTCCAGCAGATACTATGTCCGAGAAATGCCACTTCATTGAGCCAAAACTCACACTTGCTAAGCTTGGCATACAGCTGGTGCTCTCGGAGGGTCTCCAAAACTAGACGCAGGTGTTCAGCATGCTCTTCTTCGGTCTTGGAATAAATAAGGATGTCATCAAGGAATACTACCACGAACTTGTCGAGGTACTCCATGAAAATCTTGTTCATGAGATTCATGAAATAGGCTGGGGCATTGGTCAGACCAAAGGACATCACGTGTATTCAAACAAACCGTAACGAGTGGTGAAGGCGGTCTTGGGAATGTCTGTCTCTCTGATCTTCAACTGATGGTAACCTGTCCGAAGATCGATCTTTGAAAAGACTCGGGCTCCGTTCATCTGATCGAACAGATCCTCGATCTTGGGAAGGGGTACTTGTTTTTAATGGTCACGTCATTTAGCCTGCGATAATCCACACACAGTCGTGTGGTACCGTCTCTCTTGTCCACAAAAATAATGGGTGATCCCCAGGGTGAAGCACTTGGACGAACAAGTCCTTTGCTGAGCATATCTGCCAACTGCTTCTTCAACTCAACCAGTTCTTCCGGATTCATCCGATAAGGCCTTTGGGATATTGGGGCTGTTCCTGGGATAAGCTCAATTATGAACTCAATTTCCCGGTCTGGCGGCATACCAGGTAATTCCTCAGGGAAAACATCTCGGAATAGGTGAACAACACGGATCTCATCTAGGTGGGTCGAGCTATGCTCTCATGGCAGCCTGGTTGGGAGTGATTGGGTTCAGACACATACTCCACTTCTACTTCTTTGTCGGTGGTGATGGATACAGCTCTTCTGGCACAGTCATTCGACCATGGTACTTGGCTAGCCAATTCATACCGAGTATGACATCTATGCCTTGGGTTCCTAAAAATTAGGTCGGCTGCAAATTTTTCGCCTGAAATCTCTATGGCAGTATTTGGACAAAATCTCTTGGTTTCTAGGGTGGAGCCAGGGATTTGTATACTCAAGGTTTTAGTTAGGAAGCCTTCTACTAAACCTCCCTTAGCAACAAACTCCTCGGTAACAAATGAATGTGTTGCACCAGAATCAAACAGAACAGTTGCAGGTACTGAGTTGACAAGGAACGTACCCAGCACAACATCTGGCGCATCCTGAGCTTCTTCAGCATTGATGTGGTGCAGACGACCCTTGACAACAGCACATTTCCGCGGGGTGCGGCATTCTTGCCATTACCATTTCCATTGCGGCCTTGACCATTGTTCGGTGCATGGGGCGCTGAACATTCCTCTTGGGATTGGGGCATTCCTGGAGTAGTGACCTTTGTTGCCACATTCAAAGCAGACAACATTGGCATTGGGGTTGAAGTTGTTGAAGTTTCCTCTGGGACGGTTATTGTCATTGGGGCGGTTGAAGTTGTTTGGGCGGTTAGGGAAATTGGGGCGTGGAGCTTGGGGTGGTCGATAGGCAGGTTTGGGGTTTTGCTGAAAGATACGAGGCTTCTGACTGCTCGAACCTTCCTGAGCATTCATCCTCCTCTTGCGACCTTCAACATAGACTTGCGCTTGGTCTCCAGCTGGATGGCTTTGTCCACAAGTGACTCCAGATCACGGAAGTCATGGACAACCAAAGCACACTGCAGTTCATCATGCAGCCCATTCAGGAAACGTTCCATCTTCTTCTCCTCTTTGTCGGTGTCCTCTGGAGCATACCGAGATAAGTCGGTAAACTCATCAAGATAGCCGACTACATCTCTACTTCCCTGCCTCAGCTTGCGGAATTCATCCTCTTCCTATCAATGAGTCCACCAGAAATGTGCTTCTTGCGAAACTTCTCCTTGAACTCAGCCCAGTTGATGACGTGGTCAGCCTGCTGGAGAGCCTTGGTAGCTTCCCACCAAGCTCGTGCAGGTCCAGCAAGATAGTGGGTTGCATACAGCACCTTTCATTGTCTCCTACAGCAGCAACTTCCAGATTGTTCCCAATGGTAAGAAGCCAATCATCGGCTTCCAGTGGGTGAAGTCCCTTGGAGAAGGTAGGTGGGTTGGTTTTCTGGAAATCGCCTAAGGTGGATCGCTGGTTCTCATTGCCATTGCCATTACCACCATTGTTGTTGTTGTTGTTGTTGTTGTTGTAAGCGGCTGCGAGTTGTTGCAGGGCAGTGAGATGAGCCTGGCGCTCCTGCCGGGCATTTTCACGTTCCTCCATGATAAGCGCGAGAAGTTGGCGGGGGTTGGGTCCGGTGGTGGTGGTGCTGATCCTGATCCTCCCGTATTGTCGCGACGGGGCGGCATCCTGAAGCACACCGGGTATAAGAGGCAAGGCAAGAAAAGTTCGACTAAGGGAAAAGACGATTTCGCAAGTGGTTGATTAATTTAAGGATTATATGAAAATATTTCACACAGATCTAACAAGACAAACATACTTATATTTCACAAACATCACATCAAGGAGTTCACAACAACATCAAGCTTACAACCTCAAGCTTACAACATCACCTTACATCTAAGATACATAGCATCTGGTTTCCAAAAGAACCACTACTTCTACTCGACTAGCGATAGGGGTCAACCTAATCCTGCGGTAGTGATCAAGTCACTCGCCTACTGAGGTGGAACCTCCAGCTCTAACACGTCAGCATCTGACTGGTAGAGTGGCTCCTCGGGATCCTCCTCCTCGTCCTCGAGAACTGCCTCGAGTGGCTCCTCCTCCTCGTCAACTAACTCCTCCTCATCATCCTCCTCCTCACAGTCCATCTCCTCCACAAAGTCATCATCGTCACTGAGGAAAGCGTTGTTCTCCTTGCGGAGATCCTCGCCCTCCTCCTCCATCTCGTCAGTATGGTGCTCTAGATCCTCGATCAGCTGGTCCTGCTCCGCCACCTTCTTGCGGAGCTTCACGATGGTCCTCCTCAGCTGGGCCCTCTTCCGAGAAGAGCGACCTTCTCCTCCAGCAGCTTCTCCTCATTCTCGCGAAGCTCAACGAGCGACTCGCGGTCAAAGCGAAGCTGAATCCTAGTGCGCATCAGATCATCCTGAGTGTGCTGAAGTAAGAGCTCCATGTCCATGATGTAGCTCCCAAACATCGGGTGGCAAGGGGAAGGAGTAGGGTGTCCGTCGCAGTTGCGCCTCCCGTAGAACCGGAAACGGGAGTCTACTAACTCCGCCTTGTGCTCCTCACAAAGTCGGGCTAGCATCCTCTGTGTAGCAGTACAGAGACCGTCAACCCAGGTGGCCTTGGTGGTGAAGACGAGCGTCCTGGAACTGGGAGACTTGATGTTCCTGCGAACTGACGACCTGATGAGCCAGCTCAGCCTTCCGACACCGTGAACATCAATCTGAGCTCCCTCAAACTCTGGAGCGGGGCGACCTAACAGCTTGCTCAACTCGAACAAGTCACTCTCGAACGTCAGCTTGCTATCCTTCTCAAGCTGAACGAACTCGGTCCAGTGGAGTGCCATCTACAAATTTTTAAGCAAGTTTTAAGTTAGTAACTGACGAGTGTATCAAAATTTTAAATGTAGTGAGGCAACAAGTGAGTCGAAATTTAAGTTTAATGAGAAGTGTGCATAATTTTAAGGATACAAAGGAAAATGTAATTTTAATGAGAGTAAATTTTTGCAGAAGTAAGAGGATTGAGATAAGCAGTTTTCGAAAATACTTCACTCCTTTCTTTTAGAAATTAATCTTTTTGATAACATTTGTCTGACGACCATGCTAACTAAGGTTTCCTAAAGTCAGGATGGCTCTGATACCAAGTCTGTGGGGACCCCGGACTAGCTGTCCGAAATACCCGATTATGCTTAACACAACGATCCCGTGATCAGTCTGTCGTTGCACATAATCCGAATTGGATACCAAAGTTTACATCCATTACAGTACCGAATAAAAAGTCTTACATAAATGGTCATTTAGACCAAGTTCTTACATAGGTGCCTTCATGGGCCAAACCAAAATATCAGCGGAAGCTACGGCGTAGTAGACATCATATTCTAACGATGACGACCCGACAGGCAGCTGACTTGTGGAGATCCTTAGTTCGCATAGAAGTCGCCATACTCCTGCTCGGCGTAGTGCTCCTCCTCGTAGTCTGGCTAGGACAATAGCCAGGGACGAAACCAATATGAGTACATTTGAATGTACTCGCAAACTACCCCAACATGAGTATGCACTAGTTTTTTTAACTTACAACTTTTATTTTTTAAAACATCTCTATATCTTTATTGAAAAAGGTAAGAAGAGTTTTATAACTATTTTTAAAAGAAGTCACCATCTCTTTGTTTCTCCAAAAACCCTCCTTTCCTGACCATGGCTCACCATGGTCCATTTTTCCAACAACTCATACCACTCCATTTGGTATAGTGTGTAACACCATCACCTTTCAGTTTCTTTTAAACTTAAAAGCTTTTCCAAAAACTTGCACATGATCTTAGGACAGCCTCCCAATTGTCCATATCCGAGGACTCGGCTATTCGAATAGTTTTGACCCTCTGCAGAGGTAGCACGCTTTTAACCCACATCCATCCGGTAACTCATCGTGTCAGCCACGTCCCGCCATACAAGGTGTATGCGAAGTTGAGCCACCGACCCTAGCCTCTCCTTTGCTCATGCTAGTATAGGATCCTACCCATATGATAATTCCCATCGACACTCAGTCCGGTCCCCGTCGGCAACCCTAAGTGTGAGGACTCATATGTTTTTCCCGGCGACCACATTTATGAAGTCTTCAATCCCCTCCTTATCTTTCCATAGAGTTTGAGCGAGGACCCAGGTCAGGGGAGTTCACAAACCATCCCCTCATGCATAACGGAGTCATCTCCGTCGATGAGGTATCCCATACTAATAAGAGCAAATTATATGACTAAGCCCCGTTCCCATATGGGGGTAAATGTGGTCGCACAGATTAAGATTGGTTGTCATAGTACTAGGACACTGTGCATTTTTCATAAACATCATCATCCTCCATTTTTCATAAGCCAAGTTTCATATAACTACTACATAGGGAGACAAAATAATTTCCATACACTTTTTGAAAAGGTTTTGTAAACCAGTGGTTTTAAGAGTAAATCATTTGATCAAAGTAGATCCATATATATTTAGGTGCAAGCTCAGAGAGTAGCTTGCCTTGCTCGGCAAAGTGGACTGGATCTTGATCTTCAGGTTCAACAAATTCCCCCTCCTCGATAAATCCAGCAACGTTCTCGTCTAATCGATAAACAAACAAATACAAGCAATCACTAAACTACTCAAACAACATCTCAACATCACAATCCTAAATGCTCTAAATAGCCACTGCATACATCAAACAATACAATTTGGTTTCAAAATAATTGAGTTAAACATTATTTGTTTATGTCCCAATTATGGCAGAAGCTTGTGGAACATGTTTAATTGCACAACTTGAGTTCTGTTAGTCCTAAAATACAAACTAAAATTCTACAGAAAGCTACTGATTTGTAGAAGACAACCCAATTTGATTTGGATCAATTGGAGTTACCAAACTCCCTACACAAAGGTTTGAATTCAGTAGCTTAATAATAAATTTTTGGCTACCAAACAAGTTCTGTTGCTCCTAAAATTAAATCCTTTTAGGGGTAACTATACATGACCAAATGTGATCCAACAAAATTGGTCCTAACTCATTTGGGTCAACCATTAATCATAACTAAAAGTTTGAGTGCAGAAGGGTGTTTAAACTTCAACTCAATACTAAACAAATACTACTGCACAAATAATTCTACCAAAATTAGAGAAGCTAATACATGGCAGTACTAAGCTAACAAAATTGGTTTGGAGTCAATTGGACTAACAGAGTATCAGAAACAAACAAGTTTAGATTTTAAACCTTCTGTAGTATTTTTAATAATACTTTTTATTTGTTTAATTAAATGACATGAGACCAATTGGGTTTGTTAAACATTTTTATAAGCTTTTCAGAACAATTGAGTTTGATTTATTTTGATTCCTAAATCTCGAGATATTGAATTTACAGTTTGGGTCCAGTACTGAATTCTATGGAAACTAGAAATTCGAAACCTAACTATTCTGGATAAAGTTGAAATCCCTGACAGGTGGGCTCCACCAGTCAGTGACTCAACGTGCGCTAGAAAATTAATAAAACCCTGATGAGCGGCGCCCACCCGTCAGTCTCTCTCTCTCTCTCTCTTTCTTTTAACCGAAGCGGTACGCGTCCGTTGGATTGAGATCCAACGGCTCAGGGACGAGTCCATCGGCGACGACCATTTCTGGGCGGCGCCGTGGCTCCGGCGACGGCGAGGTGCACGATTCGCCCACTTGAGAGGGCTAGGGACGGCGGAGATGGTGCAGATCGATGGCGGCGGCGTGGGGGAAGTTCCTGGCCGAGTCCTGCTTGCTGGGACGGCGTCTAGCTCCGGCGACGATCAACTCCTCCTTCTCCGCGACCGTGTGCCAACTCCGGCGACGTCCTGGTGAGGCGTCTGTGCACGAGCAGAGGGGAAAAAGGGGCGGATGAGCACGGTGATAATGGGGATGCGAGTGAGGGCCAGAGAAGTGAGAGGGAAGCAGCAGCACGGCACAGCCGTGTCGTCGCCTACCTCGGGCTGTCGAGCACGGGCACGAGCAGCAGCGAGCTCGCGGCAGCGGCTCCGCCCTCCTGATGGTGCACGGGCGAGTGGAGGGTGTGGTGGCGCAAGGGAGAGGCAGTGGGGCATTGGGAAATGTGAGGTGTGGGCTCGAGTTTAAATAGGCGCGACGGCGGCGCACGGTGGTCGCGGTCCAGCGGTGTCCAGAGGGCGGGAGAGGCCGGCGCGCGGTGTCTGGGGGGTCCGGGCGTGGGCTAGGTTTCGCGGCGTAGAGGATGGCGTGGCGAGGTGCAGCGAGCTGGGCCAATTTTGGCCGGCGCCGTCCGTTTAACCACGGCGGAGAAACGGGGATAGCGGCGTAATGGCGAGGGGAGAGGCTCTCCTCTGCCAGCAGAGGGTGCAGAGGCACGGGGCGAGGGAGTACACGAGCAGGGGGCCCTGGGGGGCCTGGGAACGGCGACGAGCGCGCTGCGACCATGGCGACACGCACGGCGATAGTGAGCTAGGGGAGGTAGACGATGGCACTTTTGCCAAAACCCCCTGGCTCCTGTACGTTGCTTCTTTTCCTTCTCCTTTCTTCTATTTACTTTTTAGTCCTTCTGTTAATTGCAGTAGTACTTCTTGATTTAATTTGAGGCATTAAATCAATTTATAAAAATTTGGCAAAATTTGTGGGGCCTTCTCATAAGGTGCAGAAGCTCCACAAAATTGGCTTTGCAAAATAAAATGTTTTGAAACATTTTCTTTTATAGTGTTTCAATTATGGCATTTTAATTTATTTCTACTTTGTTTACTTTTGAATTTTTAAAACTAGTTTAAAAATAGTATTTGAGAGAGATAAGTAGTAAGAATTCAAATAAGGGTTTTCATATACCACTCTTCTGAATTTTTGTTTAAAACAAATTGGATTTTTATACTTGGAGAATTTAGGTGACACACTTGTCACTTTGATTTATTTCTTGTTTCAATTTCTTTGTGTTTGTATTTAAAATTTTCAACTCAAGCAAACACATTACAAACAACAAGAAATAATGTCACAAGTATAATACACAAGCAACAAGCATAACCAAGACATATAACTTAACAAAAGTTTTTGTTGGCCCACATTTTTGGAATATTTCTCTGTTTATGAATTTGGGATGTTACAATTCGCCTGTCGGATGACCATTGGTCTCCATGCTCGTGTCTGGTTGCACCAGATGGTCAATTTGACCATTTTCTTCAGAATTTTCTTCACCTCCTTCTGAATTTTCATCCGAGCTGTAATTTTCTTCATTAACCATATTAGTAGCATTAGCAGGAATAACATGAGCATTAGACATGGAGCATTAGACATATTTGGGGCAACTATTTGTTCCTCCCCTTGCTCCAAATGAGAGGAATCTGGAAGAAGGAGGATTTGGGACCGAAGAAGTGCACCGGCATTGGGATTTAGTTTTGAGAACGGAAAAGATGTTTCATCAAAAATAACATCTCGAGAGATATAGATTCTCCCCGTGGCTATATCCAAGCACCTAAAGCCTTTATGCATGATACTATATCCAAGAAACACACATTGTTTTGAGTGGAATTCTAGTTTTCTAGTATTGTATGGACGAAGATTTGGCCAACATGCACATCCAAAGATACGAAAAACTGAATAATCAGGTTTCTCTTGAATAAGGGTTTCTAATGGAGTGGAAAAATCAAGAACTTTGGTGGGTAGACGATTGATAAGATATGTGGCTGTAATGAATGCTTCATCCCAATACTTAAGTGGCATGGATGCTTGGGCAAGAAGTGATAGTCCTACTTCAACAGTGTGTCAGTGTTTTCGTTCGGCCGAGCCATTTTGTTGATGGGCATGAGGGCACGAAACATGATGAGTGATGCCAATTTGTTTAGAAAAGGAATTGAGTTTCTCATATTCACCTCCCCAGTCTGTTTGCATTGTGATGATTTTATGCCCAAGGCGTCTCTCAACTAGAGCTTGGAATTCATGGAAAATATAAAAAACTTCAGATCGGTTTTTCAACAAATAGATCCATGTAAATTTGCTATAATCATCGATGAAACTAACATAATAATTCTTTCTTCCAACAGAATCAGGGGCAGGGCCCCATACATCAGAGAAAACAAGCTCTAAAGGAACATGAGCTTTGCTAACAGACTTTGGATAGGGGAGTTGGTGATGTTTGCCCTTTTGACACGCATCACACACGGACTCTTTATTTGACTCACTCAAACAAGGTAATTTATTTTGGCTAACAACTCTTTGGACTATGGAGGACGCCGGATGGCCTAGACGATTATGCCACCTTGTAGATGAGGGCTTGACTGCAACTTGAGCTTGCATGATGGAGCTAGGCAATGGATAGATGCCCTCTCTACATGGTCCTCTAAGAAGAACCCTCTTTGTGTCCCGATCCTTGATATAAAAGAAAGATGGATGAAATTCGAGAAAGACATCATTATCATGTGTGAGTTTGTGAATGGAGGCAAGATTTTTTGTAGCTTGAGGAATGAATAGAACTTTGTTTAGATGGATATTTTTGGAAGGAGTGTGAACAATAGAATTACCAATATGACTAATGTCCATACCTGTACCGTTGGCGGTGTGGACTTGCTCATGTCCGTGATACTTCTCACGGGTGGTCAGGCGCTCCAGCTCGCCTGTGATGTGGTCGGTGGCGCCAGTATCAGCGATCCACTCGCCATGGTTGTTGGTGTTGTTGTAGACAACAACAGCAGATCACTCCCTTGGAACGAAGTCGGAGTCGTAGCGGTACCAGCAGTCCTTGACGGTGTGGCCTTGCACGTTGCTGTGCTAGCAGCGAGGACGATCCTCACCACCGCGACCACCGGCATAGGCGTTCCCATGGCCACGGCCATTGTTGTTGTAGTTGCCGAGACCGCCTTGCCCTAGTTGTTGTTGTAGTTGGGGTTGCCGCGCCCTCGGCCGCCGGCATTGCCATTGGCATTGCCGTTGTAGTTTTAGTTGTAGTTGCCACGGCCTCCGCCGCGGCCAAAGCCTCCACGGCCGCCACGGGTTGCGGCATTCGCCGAAGAGTGCGAGGATCCACCTCCGCCAAGAAGATGTTGGCGGTTTTCAAAAGTGAGGAGCTGGGCATAGAAATCACTCACGGTGATGGGAGTCTCCCGGGCGAGTACAGCCGCGACCACGGAGTTGTAGTTGTTGTCGAGGCCGGCGATGAGGTAGGACACCATGTCCTCGCCATCGAGCACCTTGCCGGCAGTGGCCATCTCATCAGCATAGCCCTTCATCTTGGCTACGTACTCAGCCATGCTCATACCTGGGAGCTTCTTGGTGGTGGCGAGGGCGATGCGGATGTTGACCGTGCGTGCCCTTGTGCGAGAGCCGTACATGACGGCGATCGCATCCCAGAGCTCCTTCGCCGTGCTGGTGGTGTGGACATGCGCCATCACCTCCCTTGACAGCGAGTTGAAGATGAACCCATAGACCTCCTGGTCCTGGGCTACCCAGATGGGATACTCGGTGTTGGGGATCTTCTTTGCTGAGTCCCTGGTGCCGACGATGATCTCCGCGTTGGGAGCCTTGGAGGTGCCATTGATGAAGCCCTCCATCAGTGCGCCGCGGATGGCTGGCAACACTTGAGCCTTCCACATGAGAAGGTTGCCTTTTCCTAGCTTCTCAGCAACGCCGTTCTGGTTGACCGGCGAGGTCATACTGGTGGAGTTGGAGGCCATTGGGTTGGGTTGGAGTTTTGCTAGATGCGATCTATGGAGGTAAGCTCTGATACCATGTAAGCTACCTTAGGGTTTTGGGTGAAGGCGTGGTACCCTGTTGAGGGCCGTCGTTCCGTGTTATATAGCCGATTACCAAACAATCGGGAGGAGAATACAGAACTGGTTACAATATGATCCGATCCTTATATCATGGATTCGGCTGTGTACTTGATGTACAAGAAATACAGAGAGATAGAGAGATAAGATTACATGATCTAACTAACATCTCTAACAAAGAGCACAGTCAAGGTACTAAGAATTTGATTGCGCATGTCATCTTAGTTGTTACTAAGCTCTAACATAACTGAATCACATGGCGCAAATCAAGAAATGAGTTTTTCTGATTTTAGATAACACATAATAAAGCAACCAGTTCACGACAGAGTTACTACAGCTTCGCTGATAAAACAACTAGGAAGTAAAGAGTTACCTGTTGGATATATGCCCAAAAGGCAATGTATTTATACATTTGACAATGTATTTATACATATGTATATCTGATTCATACATTATTGATTCGTAATCTCTATGCTATAACTGCAGTGATTTCTAAATGCGTGATTTAGGGAAAAGCTCACCTGGACGTGTAGAGAATATGAATATGTAAAAAGTAGCCTAGTTCTTTTATGGACTAATTCTTAATGCTAGATGATGCGGCTTTTCCTAATCATGGACATAGAGTTTATATCAGCATCAAGGATGGCATATTATTGGACTATAATATGGCTGGGTCATCCAAGTGTTGGTATGCTAAGAGATTCCGTTAAATAGTCTTTTTGTCCTTAGCTTTATCACAGAAAGGTTGTTGTATAACATGTCCTTGTAACCATGAGGTTTTTGGGGTCATGCATACTGGAGGAGTTGCTTTGGTGTTGTCAACCGTCACGGCCGTAATAGGGTGACCATAAAGGCAGTTGCTGGTGGCTTCAAAGGTGTGTGTGTATCCTGATGTTCTGAGATGGAAATTACTCCTCTAGGTTAAGAGAGATACTTCCAGGGCCCGCTCGGTATTATATAGATATCCACTACGTTCTGCAGACAATGCATGGTGAAGTTACACCGTGTGGGATATCATAATACGGCAATGAATAAATGGAACTTACTGGTAACGAGATAGACAAAGATGATGTGAATCAATCCTTGATTGATTCATGGTATCATCACGGATCTATATCTCTGGTGAAATTCAGTGTCGTGAGTAATGGGATTGATATATGATAATCAACAGGTTCAACAGTAGAGTTATTCGCATAACGATAGCAGCCACACAGGACGTCCTTGGAACTGTCACTGGCCGGTGATTGGTTGATACCCAACCAATTATAGCTACCCGTTATAGGACCTGTAGGGTGGACACACTTAAGCTAGGATTGGTTAGTTGTGTTATATGGTTGGTCTGGAACATGGAGACAGTATCATCAGCATGTGATGCATGTAAAATGCATACATGAACTTTGCACTATATCACTCATATTTCAATCATATTTGCATCATATAAGGGTTATACCAATGTTATTTAATGATTTTAGGAAATAAAATAATTGTTTCCTATTTTTATGGAATTAACCCTGCGCAGGCAGAAAACCCTATTTTTTCCTTTTATGTTTCAGGGACCCAAACATCGTCAGAAAAATATGGAAAAATACGGAGGTCATTATTTTGGAAGGAAGAAGACGTAGGAGCGAAGGAATCAAGCAAAAGGAGCCCGGAAGGCCAAAAGAGGGTGGCCCACGCGGCCCCTGTACCTGGCCGCGTGGGGCCCACCATCCTGGCCCTCGGAGCTCCGTAGCCGTCGATCTTTTCTCCACCGCCTTTGTCTTGACCTAAAAATGCCTATAAAAGAAGTCCCACGGCGTTCTCGAAAACAAGGGCTGCCATATCACATAAACACGAAAACGAAGATCTGGAGCTGTAGATTGGAGGGGGAAAACTCCGGCGGGGCGCTGCCGGCGTGGTCTCCATCTTCTCCATCGACATCTCCACCATCTCCATCATGAAGAGGGAGTAGTCCACCTCTGGACTATGGGTTTGTGGAAGTAACATATGTATCTCTCCTCTCTTTGAGCTTCACTAATTAGTACCGTATGAGCTGCTGAACATGATTATGGTCATATATGTAATTCCTATGTGGTGGATCTTTTTGTGAGTTAATATATGTTTGAGATTGCAATGTTTGTTTCAGCTATGCGTATAGATGCATATTATGTACCCCGTTCTTATATACTTGTTATGATCAAGCATGTTTATGAGGGCGTGTGTGGGGTGATGTGTGCATTAGTTGGAGTAACGGGGGGTGGTGAGTGCGGTAAGTTGACAACTGAAATATCGTGATCCACTTGGGTGTTTACCTTACTTTGTTGCCTCACTAGGGATAAACAAAAATACCATGCCACCGGAAATGTGGGTGTGACCATCGCCACTACTCTATGACTAGATCTAGCATGTTCTTATTTTCACTTCATGTGATGATACTTAAAGCTATACTCTAATTTATCTTAATGGCTAAGTTGTTATGATTTAGTTCACATCTTGGTGGAGTATAAGAGAGATTAATAACCAAAAGATCTCTATGTTAGGACGTGATGCCCATATAATTAGTAACTTGATATCAAACTTTGTGTTGCAATCTCATATGTCAACTCTATGTGTCCATTGTCTACCACACCATTAAAAGAGAGAGTGCATTTGTGAAACCATGAACCCCGGTCCATTTTTAATCATAAAAAACACCTTTCAACCACTTTTATCACTTTTCCATTTTCTGCCATTATTAAATCCGAAAATACAAAAACTTTTCCATCTTGCATTCATCATAAAAAACCAAAAATATCATTTATCATTGTTATCATCATCCTTGCACATTCATCCACCACCATTGCATATTTATTTCTTACTTGCATTGCATATTTATCTTGATATCATTCATACACCTTGTGCTTGACAACCACAGGTGAGGTTGAGGACCAAAACAATTAACCTTGTTTTGTAGGTGACCAAAAGAAGGATAGGAAGATAAATCTTTCACTACTGATTCCCCGAGAGTTCGATATTAAACCCTCGAGTCACCCTCGTGGGGAAAACACGTCTTCCACTTACTACACACTCTACACTTGGAGTCTCAACCTAACCCATTTACTTTTGACGCAGGTAAACTACGCACCGGAGATCAAGACGCTCATTGGGCATCAAGCTTGTTTTCTGGCGATGTAGATCAACCTCTTCAAGGGCCATCAAGACTGTTTTCTGGCGCCGTTGCCGGGGAATCATAGCTGAAAAGATTTATCCAAGGAACCTCCTGCACTAGTCCTGTTTTCTAGCGCCGGATTCATCACAACAAAGTCAACATCACCAACTTGTGCTAACACCTAAGCTTGGGGAGGTTGCACCTACGTGAGCATCATCTTATCCATCTTTACCTTCAAAGCAAAATTATTTGTTTTGTCATTGTCATTGCATTGTCTTGCTTTTGTAATTCGGTTTGCATTTGTGAGACACATTTTATTTTCAGTTTTGCATATAAAATAAAAAAATACAAAAAAACTTGCTAAAATGGGAGAAAGAACTAAATTGTGTGACTACACAAACACTCCTAATGATCAATTCATCTCTAAAGCTATTGCCACACCTGAGATTAAAGCTGATAGCTATGAAGTGTCCTAGTTTGTTGAACTTGATAACTAGGGAACAATTTGGTGGTAGTGCTATGGAGGATGCCTCTATGCATCTTCATGATTTTGTTGAAATATGTGACATGCAAAAGTTTAAGAATGTTGAAAGTGATATCCTAAAATTGAAGCTATTTCCTTTTTCACTTAGAGGGAAAGCTAAAGAATGGTTGCATTCATTGCCATCCGGTAGTATTAATTCATGGGATGATCTTAAAGAAGCTTTTATTAAGAAATACTATCCTCCTGTTAAAATTTTGCAAAATAGAAACAACATCCTTTCTTTTAGGCAAAATGAAAATGAACATGTTGCTATGGCTTGGGATAGGATTAAACTTATGCTTCGAACTTGTCCATCACATGGGGTTAATGAATGGACCATATTACACTCTTTCTACAATGGTTTAAACTACATGTCTAGAAACATACTTGATTCTGCTGCTGGAGGTGCTTTTATGAGTAAAACTATAGTTGAAGCTAAAAATATATTGGAAAGCATTTTGCAAAACTATAGTCAATGGCATACTGATAGGGCACCCAATCCTACTAAGAAAGTGAATTCTATTGAGGAAACTAATGATTTGTCATCTAAGATGGATACTATTCTTGCTTTGCTTAATAAACCTAGTGTTGAAAATGTTCCTTTGCAAGAACTAGTTGGTAATAATTCTGAAAATATTGATGTCAACTTCATTAGGAACTATGGTAACAATGGGTATGGGAACAACAATTACAACTCTTATAACAAACCCCCATATGTGCCAAATAAATATGCTACTAGTGGTAATGTTTCTAGTGATTTGGAAAACACCATTAGATCTTTTATATCTACTCAAAAGGAGCTTAATAAGGAATTTATCTCAAGTTTGAAAAACAAGATGCTTTGTTTGAAAGGGTAGATCAGCTTGCTAAGGAAGTGTCATCATTAAAGAGTATCATTACAGCCCAAAAACATGAGGAAACAATTAAGTATTGCCAAGAAGTTATCAATAGGTCTTGGGAACACATTCATGAGCAAGAAAGAGTTGCTAAAGAATCTATTGGGGTAATGAAAGAGAGAGAAGTTGAGGAAGTTAAAATGCTTAGTGAAGTCAAGGATCCTTTGCTTGACTTAGAAAATTGTAGCTTGCATGAACTAATCTCTATCTTACAAAAGTTTGCAAGTGATCCTTCCATCAACACTAATCAAGCTGGCTTTGGTTCCTATATTGCTAATCATGTCTTGAAAGAGAAAATTGCTAGGTACAACCAAGAGGCCATGATACCACCTAAGCTTGGGGATATATGGATTCCCAAGGTACTAGTAACTATTGGAAAAGAGACACACCATGCCATACTTGATCTAGGATCTAGTGTCTCTGTCATGTCTAAAGAACTATATGAAGTGCTTGAATTGAAAAATCTTGAAAAATGCTCTATTGAACTTGCACTTGCTGATGATTCCATTAAACATGCTTTAGGGAAAGTAAGTGATGTTATGGTAGAGTTACATATGACTTTTGTGCCTGTGGATTTTCTAATCATGGACATGGGGAATAAAACCTCTAGTCCTATTATTCTTGGAAGACCTTTTCTTCGTACTACAGGTGCTATCATTGATTCAAAGGAGGGGAACGTGAAGTTTCAGTTCCCACACAAGAAGTGCATGGAACACTTCCCAAGAAAGAGGGAACATCAAAGTTCAAGCTCCCTCATGAGCTTCATCTTCAATAAACAACAAGTAAGAAGCCTAGCTATATGGCTATAAAGAAAGCGCTTTGCGGGAGGCAACCCGGTTATTTTTATGTGTGATTTTCTTTGTGTCCTCTTGCTGTATCAAGAGAGTTTGTTTTTAGTTTAGTTTCTGGAGTTTTTAATAAAGTGCCAAGTTTTACCCATTTTGGTCTTGAAAAGTTGCTTATAGCGTTCGGAGATTTTATTCCTGCACGAATCTGTGCACGGTATGATTTTTAATTCTTATTCTGTAACTCCGAATGAGCTCATATTTGAACTGTAGTTGCAACTTTTCATCCTCTGTATGCATGAATTTTGCAGAATTTTTGGCAAAGTTTGGTAGGGTAGAAAAATACGTTTTGCTGCTGCTGTTTTTCTGGACAGATTCTGTCCCATTTTGTTTTATGCATGTTTTGAACTTTATCTTGAATCTTTTTGATTCAAATGAGTTTATGAGTAGGCATACAACATTATATACTTTCTGGACATTCATATGATGTTTTGTTTAAGGATTATATGCAGCAAGAAACCTATTTGTTTATCACTACTAATGCACCCCACAGAAAAGAAAATGGGAGAAACGGTGTTTTGAAGTTTTTTCACAGGGATTGGAGGAGATGCACCAAGAGTTATCCAAGGATGGTGAAGACCATAAGCTTGGGGATGTGAAGACAACCCCACTGGACCTACACACTCTCGGTTTGCACACGTCTAACTTCTGTTTTTCGATCGAAACACTTTATCGCATAAACTTGGAGCGTCTTTTTGTTTGTTTTTGTTTGTTTGTTATTTTGTGAGACCACCACATTATCATTTATATGAGAAAGAGCTACTGGAAATATGGGTTGAAATATGTTGGATGCTTTTATCATATTGGGAAAAGGGATGTTTGAGTTGATTTTTAATGATACATATAGTTGCATGATTCATGAGCTTGTTTATGAGTAATAATTTGCAAATGCTTTATCAAGAGCTATCACTTATTCATGTTTTGATGCTGAATTTATTTTACTTTGTTTAACATGGATTAGTTAGTTCTATGGACACTCATGCATGCATCTAGATGGTCAACTTTCTCCCTCTTGCTAGCCCAAACATTCCAACAAGCAAAAACTTGTTTCCAACACCTTCAACCAAAGTTATTCCAGTGAGTCCACCATATCTACCTATTAGCTTTATGCTATTCCGAGTATGTATATCATGATATTTGTGTTATCTATACCTCTGAATGAAAATGTTTATGTTATTGATTGTTATGGGAAAAGTTGGTTATATAGCTCTCACGAACTTGATGCACAACTTTATTTTTATTGCATAAATAAAACATGACCCATTGTGATTAATAATATGATGCTAGTGGCTTGATAAATGTCCGAGGTTGGGAGTTAGCCCATATGTGCTGTCACATGCAAAGCTTTCAACATGCTCCTTCATCATTTAGTTGATATCATGTACTTTTGTTTATGGATGCCTATCATGGTGAAATGAGGTGGAAATGAAGTAGTTTAAATGAGTTTGTATAAATGGTTAGAGAGACGCCTGGGCCGCTAATCTAAGCCATGCATCATTCATGGTGGAAATTTACTTACATGCTATGGTGAACCGTCTGTGATGCACCTTATAATAAAAAGCTATTCCAATGGTAAATAAAAAGGGTGTTGAGGTTGTTCATCTTGTTTGTTTGTCTTGTCATTTTGATATGGGCTTGTTCCATATCCTGGGACAAGAGGTACCCCAGTTGACGCTCTTGATGATACTATTATTACTTACAATGATAGAACTTGAACTTGCTTTGTTTCCTAAGTTGAGTAATCATGGTGTAGGTACTTGTATTCAAGGGGCATGAGACACCTAACCTTTACTTTATCAAGCACACTACTCATATTTGCTTTCACATTAAACTTTAATCATTCAAGATGCTATGATAGGGGTAATGAGAGCTTGACACCAAGAATTCCACATTGCAATCATTAACTTAAGTAGAAGAGTTTGGAAGTTAGATGAAACTTATGCATGCTTTACCTCTACTCACATATACATCTTTCCAAAGTGTCCACCTTTTATATTCAGATTTTCATCTACACTCTATGACCAATGTAGGATGTTCTTACTTATCATTATGCATACATGTGGTCCATATTACTATCTTCTATGTTACACTTTGTGAACTATCATTGAACATCCTTGCATTGAATACTTGATATCACTTCATAAACTTTTTGCATATTGCTACCCTTTGAAGAATGAATCATTTGACTCTATGTAGCAGTAGCAATCATCTTTGATATCCATTGTTAGTGATATTGCAAAGCCCATGTTAGTTTTATCACCTTCATACTCGAGGACGAGTATTGGTTAAGCTTGGGGATGTTGATGCATGTAAAATGCATACATGAACTTTGCACTATATCACTCATATTCCAATCATATTTGCATCATATAAGGGTTATACCACTGTTATTTAATGATTTTAGGAAATAAAATAATTGTTTCCTATTTTTATGGAATTAACCCTGCGCAGGCAGAAAACCCTATTTTTTCCTTTTATGTTTCAGGGACCCAAACGTCGTCAAAAATATGGAAAATACGGAGGTCATTATTTTGGAAGGAAGAAGACGTAGGAGCGAAGGAATCAAGCAAACGGAGCCCGGAAGGCCAAAAGGGGGTGGCCCATTGGCCCCTGTACCTGGTCGCGTGGGGCCCACCATCCTGGCCCTCAGAGCTCTGCAGCCGTCGATCTTTTCTCCACCGCCTTCGTCTTGACCTAAAAACACTATAAAAGAAGTCCCATGGCGTTCTCGAAAATAGGGCGCCATATCATAGAAACACGAAAACGAAGATCTGAGCTGCAGATTGGAGGGGGAAAACTCTGGTGGGGCGCTGCCGGCGTGGTCTCCATCTTCTCCATCGACATCTCCACCATCTCCTTCATGAAGAGGGAGTAGTCCACCTCTGGACTATGGGTTTGTGGAAGTAACATATAATATATATATCTCCTCTCTTTGAGCTTCACTAATTAGTACCGCATGAGCTGCTGAACATGATTACGGTCATATATGTAATTCCTATGTGGTGGATCTTTTTGTGAGTTAATATATGTTTGAGATTGCAATGTTTGTTTCAGTTATGAGTATAGATGCATATTATGTACCCCGTTCTTATATACTTGTTATGATCAAGCATGTTTATGAGGGCGTGTGTGGGGTGTGATGGCCCTTGAAGAGGTTGATCTACGGCGCCAGAAAATACTTTGCTGCGCGCTAAGTTGACGAGGAAATATCTTGCGGTGTTGCTTCTATCTCCCCGTCAATGGCGCCAGAAAGCAGTCTTGATCTCCGGTGCGTAGTTACCTGCGTCAAAAGTAAATGGGTTAGGTTGAGACTCCAAGTGCAGAGTGTGTAGTAGTGGAAGATGTGTTTTCCCCACGAGGGTGACTCGAGGGTTTAATATCGAACTCTCGGGGAATCAGTAGTGAAGATATATCTTCTTATCCTTCTTTTAGTTACCTACAAAACAAAGTTAAATGTTTTGGTCCTCAACCTCACCTGTGGTTGTCAAGCACAAGGTGTAAGAATGATATCAAGATAGTTATGCAATGCAAACAGGAAATAAATATGCAATGATGGTGGATGCAATGGTAAATGATATTTTTGGGTTTTTTAATGATGTATGCAAGATGAAAAGTATTTTTGTATTTTCGGATTTAATGATGGCTGAAAATGGAAAAATGGTATATGGTGTTGGAAAGGTGTTTCTTATGATTAAAAATGGACCGGTTCATGGTTCACAAATGCACTCTCTCTTTATAAAGTGGCAGATAATGGAACACACACAGTTAACATATGAGATTGCAACACAGGGTTTGATAACAAGTTACTTAGATATATGGGCATCACGTCCTAACATAGAGACCTTTTGGTTATTAGTCTCTCTTATACTCCACCAAGATGCGAACTAAATCATAACACCTCGGTAATTAAGATGACTCAGAGTATAGCAATAAGTTTCATGACATGAAGTGAAAATAAGAACATGCTAGATCCAGTCACAGGAAGAAGCTTGGTCACCCTCAACCCTTGCAGCATGGTATTTTTGTTTATCCCTAGTGTGGTAACAAAGTAAGGTAAACACCCAAGTGGATCGCGATATTAAGTTGTAAGCTTACCGCACTCACCACTCCCCGTTACTCCAACTAATGCACACGTTCCCCCACACACGCTCTCATAAACATGCTTGATCATAACAAGTAGACAAGAACGGGGTACATAATATGCATCTATACTCATAACTGAAACAAACATTGCAATCTCAAACATATATTAACTCATAAAAAGATCCACCACATAGGTATTACAACGGTGACCGTAATCATGTTCAGCAGCTCATACGGTACTAATTAGTGAAGCTCGAGAGAGGAGAGATACATAAGTTACTTCCACAAACCCATAGTCCAGAGGTGGACTACTCCCTCTTCATCATGGAGACGGCGGAGAAGTCGATGGAGAAGATGGAGACCACGCCGGCAGCGCCTCGCCGGAGTTTTCCCCCTCCAATCTGCAGCTCCTGATCTCTGTTTCGGTGTTTCTGTGTTTGTGTGGCGCTCCTTCCAGAGAACATCGGGGGACCTTTTTTATAGGCGTTTTTAGGTCAAGATGGAGTCGGTGGACGAAAGATCGACGACAGCGGAGCCACGAGGCCCAAATGAGTGGGCCCCACGTGGCCACAGTACCTGGCCGCGTGGGCCACCCCCTTTTCGCCTTGCGGGCTCCGTTTGCTTAATTCCTTCGCTTCTACGTCTTCTTCCTTCTAAAATAACGGCCTCTGTATTTTTCTACGATTTTATGACGACGTTTGGGTTCCTGAAACATAAAAGGAAAGAAATAGGGTTTTCTGCCTGCGCAGAGTTAATTCCATAAAAATAGGAAACAATTATTTTATTTCCTAAAATCATTAAATAACAGTGGTATAACCCTTATATGATGCAAATATGATTAGAATATAAGTGATATAGTGCAAAGTTCATATATGCATTTTACATGCATCAACATCCTCAAGCTTAACCCATACTCGCCCTCGAGTATGAAGATGATAAAACTAACATGGACTTTGCAATATAATACTAACAATGTGATATGGGTTGCCCGATCTTCTCAGTGAGCTGCGGTAGATGGATGATGGTGGAAGATAACTTGCGAGAATCCGACGAACTCTCCGGCTGCTCCCCTGTTGCCAATGCAACAGCTCTTCAACCCAATGGTTATTCGCGACGCCTCACACCGGTTGCAATGTAGCCGCCGACCACGAAGCGGTTTTTGCAATCTACTGATTCCCAGTGGAACAACAGATCACACTCAAACTTTGGTAACAAGAACCTCCAGATCGCAACAAAGTGGAGGGGTGAAATCCTGATCGAAACAAAGGGGAATTCTGATAGATGAATGCTTAGCAATCCAATCTAGGGTTTAATCAAAACGTGGTCTCCCTTTTACAAGTACAGTACAGCCAAATATATATGCGTCCGTGCGTGGCCTCCAAGAGTCCAAGCCGAACACAACTGCTAACTACCTTAAATAAAATATCCTAATTGATTTTTGCTAATTCGGATCAAATAAATCTGCACGCACATGTATGTGGACCTACCCTATTCCCTTCCTTGGAAATATTGTGCGTGCTTGCTCCTTGACCAACATGCATGCAACGCACATGCATGGCATCGATCCTTGGCTAGCATGCATGCACCAAATGCATGCGTACATGCATGGCAGGAGTAGCTCCACGTTCTTTTGCTTCTTGGATGGAGTACGTGAATGTAGACAAAAGCACATGGCTGGGTCCCACTTGAATGCATAGCGATTAGCACATGTACGTAGATGATTTAGCTCTGCCAAGTTCTTGCGTCTTGTGGTCGCCATGTCTTCTGGTCGTCATTCTCGCGTGTCTGCTGGTCGCCGTCCTCCCTCTCCTCCCGCTCGCGTCATTTCGACAGATGCCAAATCTAATCAAATAATAATATAATGATTCAGATAGTATATAATTCTGAGATATCAAAGTATTATTTTTAACGAGGAATAAATTCACCTGATAATAATCATCAGTTAGGCTTAATATTTCCTTCCAGTTTAAACATGAATAATCATTAAAATTCATAGATATATCCTCATCACAATGGATATCAAAGATGATTACAATTGCTACATAAAGTCAAATGATTCATTATTCAAAACAGTAGCAATATGCAAAACAGTTTATGAAGTGATATCAAGTATTTAAGACAAGGATGTCCATTGATAGTTCACAAAGTGTAACATAGTAGCAAGTAATATGGACATTCTTACTTTTGCATACATGTGGTCCATAGAGTGATGATGAAAATCTGAATATGTTTGGTGGACACTTTGGAAAGATGAATAAGTGAGTAGAGGTAAAGCATGCATAAGTTTCATCTAACCTCCAAAGTATCCTACTTAAGTTAATGATGGCAATGTGGTAATACTTGGTGTCAAGCTCTCATTCCCCTATCATAGCATCTTGAATGATTATAGTTTAATGTGAGAGCAAATATGAGCAGTGTGCTTGACAAAGTAAAGGTTGGATGTCTCATGCCCCTTGAATACAAGTACCTACACCATGAGTTACTCAACTTGGGAACGCAAGTTCAAGTTATCTATCATTGTAAGTAATAATAGTATCATCAAGAGCGTCAACTGGGATACCTCTTGTCCTAGGATATGGAACAAGCCCATATCAAAATGACAAGACAAACAAGATGAAAAACCTCAACACCCTTTTTATTTACCATTGGAATAGCTTTTTATTGTAAGGTGTGTCATAGATAATTCACCATAGCATGTAAGTAAATTTCCACCATGATAATGCATGGCTTAGATTAGCGGCCCAGGCGTCTCTCTAACCATTTATACAAACTCATTCAAACTAAATCATTTCCCCCTTATTTCACCATGATAGGCATCCATAGACAAAAGCACATGATATCAACTAAATGGAGCATGTTGAAAGCTTTGCATGTGACAGCACATATGGGCTAACTCCCAACCTCGGACATTTATCAAGCCACTAGCATCATAATCTTAATCACAATGGGTCATGTTTTATTTATAGCAATGATAGTAAAAATATGCATCAAGTTCATGAGAGCTATATAACCAACTTTTCCCATGGCAATCAATAACATAATCATTTTCATTCAGAGGTATAGATAACACAAATATCATGATGAACATACTCGGAATAGCATATAGCTAGTAGGTAGATATGGTGGACTCACTGGAATAACTTTGGTTGAAGGTGTTGGAAACAATTTTTGACTTGTTGGAATGTTTGGGCTAGCAAAAGGGAGAAAGTTGACCATCTAGATGCATGTGTCCATAGAACTAACTAATCATGTTAAACCAAGTAAAATAACAATCAGCACCAAAACATGAATAAGTGATAGCTCTTCAAAAAGGATTTGCAAACTATTACTCATAAACAAGCTCATGAATCATGCAACTATATGTATCATTAAAATCAACTCAAACATCCCTTTTCCCAATCTTATAAAAGCATCCAACATATTTCAACCCATATTTCCAGTAGCTCTCCATATATAAATGATAGTGTGGTGGTCTCTCAAAAATCAAACCAAAACAAACAAAAAGACGCTCCAAGTTTATGCGATAAAGTGTTTCGATCGAAAAACAGAAGTTGGACGTGTGCAAACCGAGAGTGTGTAGGTCCAGTGGGGTTGTCTTCACATCCCCAAGCTTATGGTCTTCACCATCCTTGGATAGCTCTTGGTGCATCTCCTCCAATCCCTGTGAAAAAACTTCAAAACACCGTTTCTCCCATTTCTTTTCTGTGGGGTGCATTAATAGTGATAAACAAATATGTTTCTTGCTGCATATAATCCTTGAACAAAAATTCATATGAGATGTCCAGAAAGTTATAATGTTGTATGCCTACTCATAAACTCAATTGGATCAAAAAGATTCAACTTAAAAGCTCAAAGCATGCATCAAACAAAATGGGACAGAATCTGTCCAGAAAAACAGCAGCAGCAAAACGTATTTTTCTACCCTACAAACTTTCTCGAAAAATTCCGAAAAAATTCATGCATACAGAGGATGAAAAGTTGCAACTACAGTTCAAATATGAGCTCATTCGGAGTTACAGAATAAGAATTAAAAATCATACCGTGCACTGATTCGTGCAGGAATAAAATCTCCGAACGCTATAAGCAACTTTTTCAAACCAAAAAGGGTAAAACTTGGCACTTTATTGAAAATTCCAGAACCTAAACTATAAACAAAGTCTCTTGGTACAGCAAGAGGACACAAAGAAAATCACACAAAAAATAACCGGGTTGCCTCCCGCAAAGCGCTTTCTTTATAGCCATATAGCTAGGCTTCTTACTTGTTGTTTATTGTGGACGAAGCTCATGAGGGAGCTTGAACTTTGGTGGTTCCCTCTTCCTTGGGAAGTGTTCCATGCACTTCTTGTGTGGAAACTGAAACTTCACATTCCCTTCATTTGAATTGATGATGCACCTGTGGTACGAAGAAAAGGTCTTCCAAGAATAATAGGACTAGAGGTTTTATTCCCCATATCCATGATTAGAAAATCCACAGGCACAAAAGTCATATGTAACTCCACCATAACATCACTTACTTTTCCTAAAGCATGTTTAATAGAGTCATCAGCAAGTGCAAGTTCAATGGAGCATTTTTCAAGATTTTTCAATTCAAGCACTTCATATAGTTCTTTAGATAAAACAGAGACACTAGATCCTAGATCAAGTATAGCATGGTGTGTCTCTTTTCCAATAGTTACTAGTACCTTAGGAATCCACATATCCCCAAGCTTAGGTGGTATCATAGCCTCTTGGTTGTACCTAGCAATCTTTTCTTTCAAGACATGATTAGCAATATAAGAACCAAACCAGCTTGATTAGTGTTGATGGAAGGATCACTTGCAAATTTTTGTAAGATAGATATTAATTCATGCAAGCTACAATTTTCTAAGTCAAGCAAAGGATCCTTGACTTCACTAAGCATTTTAACTTCCTCAACTTCTACCTCTTTCATTACCCCAATAGATTCTTTAGCAACTCTCTCTTGCTCATGAATGTGTTCCCAAGACTTATTGATAACCTCTTGGCAATATTTAATTGTTTCCTCATGTTTTTGGGCTGTAATGATGCTCTTTAATGATGAGACTTCCTTAGTAAGCTGATCTACCCTTTCAAACAAGGAGTCTTGTTTTTCAAACTTAGAGATAAATTCCTTATTAAGCTCTTTTTGAGTAGATATAAAAGATCTAATGGTTTTTCCAAGTCACTAGAAACATTACCACTAGAAGCATATTTATTTGGCACATATGGGGGTTTATTGTAGAGTTATAATTGTTGTTACCATACCCATTATTACCATAGTTCCTAATGAAGTTGACATCAATATTTTCAGAATTGTTACCAACTAGTTCTTGCAAAGGAACATTTTCAACACTAGGTTTATTAAGCAAAGCAAGAATAGTATCCATTTTAGATGACAAATCATTAGTTTCTCAATAGAATTCACTTTCTTAGAAGGATTGGGTGCCCTATCAGTATGCCATTGACTATAGTTTTGCAAAATGCTTTCCAATATTTTTAGCTTCTACTATAGTCTTACTCATAAAAGCACCTCCAGCAGCAGAATCAAGTATATTTCTAGACATGTAGTTTAAACCATTGTAGAAAGAGTGTAATATGGTCCATTCATTAACTCCATGTGAGGGACAAGTTCTAAGCATAAGTTTTATCCTATCCCAAGCCATAGCAACATGTTCATTTTCATTTTGCCTAAAAGAAAGATGTTGTTTCTATTTTGCAAAATTTTAACAGGGGGATAATATTTCTTAATGAAAGCTTCTTTTAGATCATCCCAAGAATTAATACTACCAGATGGTAAGGAATGCAACCACTCTTTAGCTTTTCCTCTAAGTGAAAAAGGAAATAACTTCAGTTTTAGGATATCACTTTCCACATTTTTAAACTTTTGCATGTCACATATTTCAACAAAGTCATGAAGATGCATAGAGGCATCCTCCATAGCACTACCACCAAATTGTTCCCTAGTTATCAAGTTCAACAAACTAGGACTTACTTCATAACTCTCAGCATTTATCTTAGGTGTGGCAATAGCTCTTGTGATAAATTGATCATTAGGAGTGTTTGTGTAGTCACACAACTTAGTTCTTTCTCCCATTTTAGCAAGTTTTTTTGTATTTTTTATTTTTTATGCAAAACTGAAAATAAATATGCAAGCGGAATATGATATGCAATGACACTAACAAAACAAATAAATTGCTTTGTAAGTAAAGATGGATAAGATGGTGCTCACGTAGGTGCAACCTCCCCAAGCTTAGGTGTTAGCACAAGTTGGTGAAGTTGACTTCGTTGTGAGATGAATGCGATGATGCACACCCTTGGATAAATCTCTCAGCTATGATTCCCTGGCAACGGAGCCAGAAAACAGTCTTGATGGCCCTTGAAGAGGTTGATCTACGGCGCCAGAAAACACTTTGCTGCGCGCTAAGTTGACGAGGGAATATCTTGCGGTGTTGCTTCTATCTCCCCGTCAACGGCGCCAGAAAGCAGTCTTGATCTCCGGTGCGTAGTTACCTCCGTCAAAAGTAAATGGGTTAGGTTGAGACTCCAAGTGCAGAGTGTGTAGTAGTGGAAGACGTGTTTTCCCCACGAGGGTGACTCGAGGGTTTAATATCGAACTCTCGGGGAATCAGTAGTGAAGATATATCTTCTTATCCTTCTTTTAGTTACCTACAAAACAAAGTTAAATGTTTTGGTCCTCAACCTCACCTGTGGTTGTCAAGCACAAGGTGTAAGAATGATATCAAGATAGTTATGCAATGCAAACAGGAAATAAATATGCAATGATGGTGGATGCAATGGTAAATGCTATTTTTGGGTTTTTAATGATGTATGCAAGATGAAAAGTATTTTTGTATTTTCGGATTTAATGATGGCTAAAAATGGAAAAGTGGTATATGGTGTTGGAAAGGTGTTTCTTATGATTAAAAATGGACCGGGTTCATGGTTTCAGAAATGCACTCTCTCTTTATAAAGTGGCAGATAATGGAACACACACAGAGTTAACATATGAGATTGCAACACGGGGTTTGATAACAAGTTACTTAGATATATGTGCATCACATCCTAACATAGAGACCTTTTGGTTATTAGTCTCTCTTATACTCCACCAAGATGCGAACTAAATCATAACACCTCGGTAATTAAGATGACTCAGAGTATAGCAATAAGTTTCATGACATGAAGTGAAAATAAGAACATGCTGGATCTAGTCACAGGAAGAAGCTTGGTCACCCTCAACCCTTGCAGCATGGTATTTTTGTTTATCCCTAGTGTGGTAACAAAGTAAGGTAAACACCCAAGTGGATCGCGATATTATGTTGTCAGCTTACCGCACTCACAACTCCCCGTTACTCCAACTAATGCACACGTTCCCCCACACATGCTCTCATAAACATGCTTGATCATAACAAGTAGACAAGAACGGGGTACATAATATGCATCTATACTCATAACTGAAACAAACATTGCAATCTCAAACATATATTAACTCATAAAAAGATCCACCACATAGGTATTACAATGGTGACCGTAATCATGTTCAGCAGCTCATACGGTACTAATTAGTGAAGCTCGAGAGAGGAGAGATACATAAGTTACTTCCACAAACCCATAGTCCAGAGGTGGACTACTCCCTCTTCATCATGGAGACGGCGGAGAAGTCGATGGAGAAGATGGAGACCACGCCGGCAGCGCCCCGCTGGAGTTTTCCCCCTCCAATCTGTAGCTCCTGATCTCCGTTTCGTTGTTTTTGTGTTTGTGCGGCGCTCCTCCCAGAGAACATCGGGGGACCTTTTTTATAGGCGTTTTTAGGTCAAGACGGAGTCGGTGGACGAAAGATCGACGGCAACGGAGCCACGAGGCCCAAATGAGTGGGCCCCACACGGCCACAGTAACTGGCCGCGTGGGCCACCCCGTTTTCACCTTGCGGGCTCCGTTTGCTTGATTCCTTCGCTCCTACGTCTTCTTCCTTCCAAAATAACGGCCTCTGTATTTTTCCAGGATTTTATGACGACGTTTGAGTCCCTGAAACATAAAAGGAAAGAAATAGGGGTTTCTGCCTGCGCAGAGTTAATTCCATAAAAATAGGATACAATTATTTTATTTCCTAAAATCGTTAAATAACAGTGGTATAACCCTTATATGATGTAAATATGATTAGAATATAAGTGATATAGTGCAAAGTTCATG
The DNA here is from genome assembly GCA_947311845.1 of Poa pratensis. Classification (NCBI taxonomy): domain Eukaryota; kingdom Viridiplantae; phylum Streptophyta; class Magnoliopsida; order Poales; family Poaceae; genus Poa; species Poa pratensis. The sequence goes on from CAMZMU010000052.1 coordinate 99,507,270, forward strand.
TATGCATTTTACATGCATCAGGGTGATGTGTGCATTAGTTGGAGTAACGGGGGTGGTGAGTGCGGTAAGTTGACAACTGAAATATCCCGATCCACTTGCGTGTTTATCTTACTTTGTTGCCTCACTAGGGATAAACAAAAATACCATGCTAACGGAGATGTGGGTGTGACCATGCCTCACTTGGGTGTTTATCTTACTCTATGACTAGATCTAGCATGTTCTTATTTTCACTTCATGTCATGATACTTAAAGCTATACTCTGATTTATCTTAATTGCTAAGGTGTTATGATTTAGTTCGCATCTTGGTGGAGTATAAGAGAGATTAATAACCAAAAGATCTCTATGTTAGGACGTGATGCCCATATAATTAGTAACTTGATATCAAACTTTGTGTTGCAATCTCATATGTCAACTCTATGTGTCCATTGTCTGCCACACCATTAAAAGAGAGAGTGCATTTGTGAAACCATGAACCCTGGTCCATTTTTAATCATAAGAAACACCTTTCCAACCACTTTTATCACTTTTCCATTTTCTGCCATTATTAAATCCGAAAATACAAAAACACTTTTCCATCTTGCATTCATCATAAAAAACCCAAAAATATCATTTATCATTGTTATCATCATCCTTGCACATTCATCCACCACCATTGCATATTTATTTCTTATTTGTATTGCATATTTATCTTGATATCATTCATACACCTTGTGCTTAACAACCACAGGTGACCAACACAATTAACCTTGTTTTGTAGGTGACCAAAAGAAGGATAGGAAGATAAATCTTTCACTACTGATTCCCCGAGAGTTCGATATTAAACCCTTGAGTCACCCTCGTCGGGAAAACACGTATTCCACTTACTACACACTCTGCACTTGGAGTCTCAACCTAACCCATTTACTTTTGACGCAGGTAAACTACGCACTGGAGATCAAGACTGCTCATTGGGCATCAAGCTTGTTTTCTGGCGCTGTAGATCAACCTCTTCAAGCGCCATCAACATGGTGCTTGCGTGATATGACATACCTTGTCAAGAGAGAAAGTTTGAGAGAAACTTTATGATAGAAGTTACTGTCACGGTCGGATTTATTCCGAGGAGGTTTATATATATGAAGGATATATTTGTCCGGAGTATTTTGTCGGCGGGCACTAGGTGTCCCGGATCATATGAAAGGAGTTTCATATGATAGGTAATTAATTCGGTGAATATTCTGTAAAAGGAAATATTCAAATAAGAATTAATTAGACAAAGTATTATTTAATTATATGTTAATTAAACATTCATTTATTTAATTGATAAATAATTACGGGAAAATATTAAAAGGGCCACACCACCAAGTGGTGGTGTAACATCCCAAGTTTTTCAAAAAGTTGAAAAATCAGAAAAATTTAAAACTTTTGAAAACTATTATGTATTTTGCTTTGAAAAGAAAAATCATGCATGCATTCATCATCATATAGCATTGTTTGCATTTGGTTATTTCAAAAGTGGGGAATAAATTTTCACTTGAAAACATATTTAAGAAAATATATTATTAGAGCAATTATGCTCCAATTTTTCTTTTGACCTTTATATATTGTTTTGTTAATGTTTGCTTGTGGTTTTATTATATTGGTTGAAATATATTTATTTTTGCAAATGTTATCTTGTGGTATTTAAGTTCTATTTAAACCATATTTGATTGTTTTAAAAACCTATTTTTAAATTTGACATAAAGTGTAAATAAGCAATTATGCAATACTTTAAATTTGTATTTTTGAAATGCTTTGTAAAAGTATGTTTGAATATTTTAAATGACAGATTTTGATTTTACAAATCTTTCAAATTTGGTTTGACTCAATTCCGAGTTCAAAATCAAAAGTTATAAATAAAAAAGTGAAAAGAAAAGAAAAAGAAAAAAAGTTTTGGCCAAGCTGACCAGCCCAGCCCAACAACCGCGCGTGCGTGTATGTCCGTCGCGAAGCAGGCCGAGTTTCGGCCCATCCGCACCCTCTCTCTTCTTTTTTTTGGTTTCTTTTTTTTCTTTTTCCTGGAAACGAAGACCAACTCCAGAACGGCGTCCAGAACACGATTTCTTCCTGGATAATCTCCCGATTCCGTTCAAATTTGTTGCCCCCTCTCCAGGAAATCTCCCCCATATAATACCCCACTCCCGTGTGTCAGCCCAGTAAGAATCAGGGTGTACTGGGCCAGGCCTCTATAACCCTCAACACTCGGCGAGTGAATCTCGCTAAGGACCAGGCCTGCAAGCCTGGGATGCCCGCGGGGCAGAATCGCCTCGCGGAGGCCTGAGGAGGCAGCTAAGGCCTGTGGAGCCTCTACTCCGCTGCCTCCTCTCCAAGGAAGTTTTCCCTGAAGGGAAGTCAACGCAGAATCCTCCACAGGGCGTTCCCGCCCACGCGAGGGTTCCTTCACTGTAAAGCAAGCTCTGCGGAGCGCACATGGCTTCCGCAGTGGCCGCAGAGTGACCGCGCCTCTGCGCAGAGTGACGACGGAGCTGCAGTCCCACTTTGGTGATAAAGGAGTCAACAAAGCAGGGGCAACGGCGCAGACCACCAAGCTTTCCTCTTTGGTGATAAGGGAGCAGGCCGGCGCTACGCGCCGAACGCGACATCACCGTGGATGGACGGCGGCCTCTCTGCTGCGGCCTCAGCTTTTGTGCCCATGGACCGCGCTCATGGACGCCCAAGCAGCGGTACACAGAGCTCCCGACCGTTGTCGCCATGTGGTAGCCCCTCTGCTGCACAAGGACAGGGAGGAGGCCCGGGGCGCCTATAAAAGGAGCTGGTGCACCACCCTAACAGGGATCGAACACATTTTTACTCCTAGTCTAGCTACTTGCGCGCAAGGGAGAAGAAGACAGTAGTTTCCCTCCCCTTGTACGCGCCATTGCCACAACTGTGCCCTCGGCAAGCACGCTGTACTGTAACCTCTACAAGCAGCAATACAGACAGGCAGGACGTAGCGGTTTTACCTCCACAAGAGGGCCGTGAACCTGGGTACACGCCGTGTCTCTCTCTGCCGTGATGTCCCTCCTCTGGAACGACGAGCAGCGTCGCCGCGCCGGATGAGGGTTGATTGATGTCGTGTTCAGCCCCTTACACGAACTCTCTTCGCGAGTGTGACTGCCCCTGTTCTGTGGGAGTCGTTCTCCGACAATTGGCGCGCCAGGTAGGGGGCTGAGGCGCGCATTCAACCTCCATCGACCTCAACGCCATGGCGGACACTCGCGCTGCTCGCGCCAACCGACGCGCGTCAGGCCGAGCTAAGACCGAGCCCGTCGTCCACGCCGCCAGGCCACGCGGCCGTCCGCGCACCAACCGCGCTTGGGGGCGCACTACTGCGGAACCACGCGTGGAGCACCCCGAGGATGAGGACGACCGCTACGACGAAGACGTCGACCACGAGCACAGCGAGGACGCTGAGTCCTCGCATCCGTCTCGGCGCCAAAGCGCGTCCACGCTTGGACGCCCGGCGCCCAGCCCAAACACTGCGCTGCTCATGGCAGCAGAGCTCTTCCGCTACCGCCCCACCGCCGAAGCGCACGACAACTGGCTTGGCCGTCTCCAGCACCTCGTCGACATCGCGGCTGCGCCGCGCGCGGTTTCCAGCACCTTCGCGCTCCTGGTGCACCACAACTCCGGGCGCGCAGGCACCGCCGCGCATGGAGCGCCTCTGCCTCCGCCTCCGCCAGGACCACCTCCGGCTGCGGCAAACAAAGCCGCCTCTCACGCGTCCTCGCCGCATGATTGTCAAATCGTGCAGCGGACGCCGCCGGACGCGCGGGTGGAGATGGAGCGCCAGCGGGACCTCCTGAAGTGCATCGTCGAGGAAATTGGCCAGGCCGGGCGCCAAAACCGCAGAGCTCTCCAGGGCGGTGTGGCCACGTACGCCACTGGCTGCACGGCCTTCACCCGCAACCTGCGCCGCGTCGTCTGGCCGCAGAAGTTCAGGCCAGACCTCCCCAAGGGCTACGATGGCACGAACAACCCCATCGAGTTCCTGCAGCTCTACACCACCTCCATCCAGGCTGCGGGAGGAGACGACAAGGTCATGGCGAACTGGTTCTCGCACGCCCTCAGGGACTCTGCCCTGTCGTGGCTCCTGAACCTCCCTGAGGACTCTCATCGACTCCTGGGAGGACCTCTGCAAGCAGTTCGTTGCGAACTTCAAGGGCACGTACGAGCGCGCCCTCACCTACAACGACCTGCGCGCCGTACGCCAGAAGTCTGGCGAGACTCTCCGCAAGTACATCCAGCGCTTCAGCCAAGTCCGCAACAAAATCCCCAACATCCCTGACTCGCACGTCATTGCTGCCTTCAGAGAGGGCGTCACCAACCGCAGGATGCTTGAGAAGCTCGGCATTCATGATACCCTCTCCTCTGTCGTGAAGCTCTTCGACATCGCAGACAAGTGTGCCAAGGCTGAAGAGGGTCTCCTCTTCACCAAGGTGGCCTCTGCAGATGACCCCCCAGAGGGATCCAAGGCCCACAAGAAGCGTGACGAGACCAAGCGCAAGCCTACTGCTGTGCTGGCTGCTGAGCCCGGCGCTAAGCACGCTCGGGAGGACTCTGCAGAGGATGGCGAGAAGAAGGTCGACAACCGTCCCTTCTGCATCTACCACAATAGGCGCGGCCACGCGACGGAGAACTGTTACGACCTCAAGCAACTGAGCAAGAAGCGTGAGCAGGAAGAAGGCAGCGGTGGTCGCGGCAGAGGCCGTAACTACCGCAAGGGCGGACGCAAAGGTGGCTACCAGAAGCCTCAAGGGACTCAGGCCAACGCCGCTGAGAAGAACAACAATCTCCCTGACGAGGAGCCTGGGGGCTACCAGGCCCTAGAGGCGCCATGGCGTGCATCCTCGGCGGGGCTCAGGCGCCCAAGTCCAACAATCAGTTCAAGCAGTGGAGAGTGCGGCCACCATTCCTGCGCGCGCACCCTCGCCGGCAAGGTCTTCAGGAGCGGTTTCTACTGGCCTCAAGTGCTTCAAGATGCCGTCACCATCGTTCAGTCTTGCGATGCATGCCAGTTCCACGCCAAGCAAGTCCATCAGCCTGCACTGGGACTCCAGACCATCCCGCTCTCCTGGCCGTTCGCGGTCTGGGGGCTGGACATCTTGGGACCCTTCCCGAGATCGCAAGGGGGCTACCGTTTCCTCTTCGTGGCTGTTGACAAGTTCACCAAATGGGCAGAGGTTGAAGCGGTGCGCACCATCCCTGCCAGGGCAGCCGTGAAGTTCATCAGAGGCCTGGTCTGCCGCTTTGGTGTGCCAAACCGCATCATCACCGACAATGGCTCACAGTTCACCAGCGGCATCTTCAGGGCTTACTGCGAGAGCCTCGGCACCAAGCTCTGTTTCGCCTCGGTAGCTCACCCACAGAGCAATGGTCAAGCCGAGCGAGCAAATGCTGAGGTCCTCAAGGGCCTCAAGACGAGAAGTTTCAACCGCCTCAAGGGCTATGGCAAGGGCTGGATCGATGAGCTCCCCTCCGTGCTCTGGTCCATCCGCACGAACCCTACAAAACCCACTGGTGAGACGCCATTCGCCCTGGTGTATGGAGCCGAAGCAGTCCTCCCCACAGAGATCAAGCACGGGTCCGCAAGGGTCCTTGCCTTCAATGAGGACAATCAAGAAGACCTCCACAACGACGACCTGCTGTTCCTCGACGGGTTGCGCCGCCAAGCCGCCCTCAGAGCGGCAAAATACCAACAAGACCTGCGACGCTACCACAGCCGCCACATACGTCCGCGCACTCTCGAGACAGGCGACCTTGTCCTCAGGAGGATCCTCTCCAGGGAAGGTCTCCACAAGCTCTCGCCCATGTGGGAAGGCCCCTACAGGGTCGCGCATGTCGCCAGACCTGGTGCGGTGCGCCTCGAGACGGAGGACGGCATCCCGGTCAAGAACCCTTGGAACATCGCGCATCTACGCAAGTTCTACCCGTGATCTCTATCACACCAGGCATTTTTTGTCTCTAGAGGAAAGCGCACAGCTTCACCTCCAAGCTTCACAAAAGCTTCTCTCTCTGAGGGCCAGTCCCTCTGAGCTCTTCCTGTAACGTGCCGCCGCAGGCCGTGAAGAGTCTCAGCCACTGAATGTGGTCCCCATGCCTCGACATGGAAACTTTATCTTGGCAAGCCCAAGTGTAACGAACCAATTCGTTTCCTAGTGAAACATTGCGCTGCGGCGCCGCTATGTAATATTTTGGGGGTGAGTTTTAGTTCTCGTTACTCTGTGTTTTCATTCGCGCTCATATCTTTCCCCTTGCGCACCTCGCGAGCGGGGGCTGAGTACGGTGACTGTGCCTCGGGAGCATCCCAGCAGCACCGCAAAACCCAAAAGGATCCGAGCTCTAACACGTGAGCACGCTCTCACGCCTGTTACCTCACCAAAGAGCTCTGGCCCAGGGGCTTGCTCCCAAACCTGCCACCTCACCTAAGGACCTTTGGTACTTACTCTCCTCGCGAGGCACCCATGAGGAAACCTATAAGCGCGCATGAGTTTCTCTACCATGTTTGCTTTGGTTCCACCTCTAACCTACACAGGGAACAAGAGTCCCCCCAAGGCTCGTGGAGTCACGCTCCAGACCCAAAGAGGGAAGCACATCTTCAGGGAAATCAACGCCCTCCACGAGGGCAGAACCTCGCTAAGCTAAGTCCTGCGCTTACACCTCAGGCGTTGTGTTTTTCCTCTCACGAGCAACTTCCGTCCCTCGGGCGGGTATTTTCTCCTCGCATTTCATGGACTGCTTGAGCGTCAAAGGGGAGCCCTCGAGCATCGCGACTCGAGAGCTCTTACCTCTCTAAGCCTTAAACACCCCCCGGCCTTGCTGAGTCATTGCTCTGGCATACCGTAGTGGCGGAGTCATAGCGCTAAGAGACGGGTCCTGACGACGTAAAGCGAAAAAGGCATGGAATAGGGATAAAATGCCCGTCGAGGGGCACACGCACATTGCAGCACAATAAAGTGTTTTACAGACCATCACAAATGAAACAAAGTCTTTAAACAAAGATAACTTGCGCCTCAGGCGCGACTTGTGGCAGGAGCAGCTTAAGCGGAAGTCTTGGCGGCCTCATCCTCCTCAGCGTCATCTCCCCCGCGCTTCCTCCTCGGCGTCTTCCTCCTCGCCAGAGGCCGGCTCTTCAGCGACCCTCTTGAAGCGGTTGACATAGTCGTTGATCTCCTCCCGCAGCGAGTTGAAGAGGCGCGTCTCGGTCTGAGCATCCCCCATGGGCTCGGTCACGGACTCGAAGTCGAAGCATGGATATAGGCGCTTGAGGTTGACGAAGACGCGCTCGACCGCCACCAGCAGGAGCTTGCGGCACTCCTCGTCGACAACATCGTCGAGTTCCGCCACAGGGCCCTCAAGGACGGAGAAGAGCTGGTCGAAGTAGGTCAGATACGTGGCAACGTCGGCGTTCCCGTGGACGGGGACGGCAGGAGCATCCACCCCCAGCTTCGCAGCAAGAGCGTTCCCGCGCGTCACCAAAGATCGGAACATACGCTCCCGCTGCTGCGTCAAGACCCGTGCCGCCACCGCGCTCTGCTCAGCCTCCTCGACCCTCTCCACAACAGGGGCCACCTGCGCATTCAGCTCCTGCATGTCTGCCATCAGGGCTGTGAGGTCCTGCTCCGAGCGCTCGAGGGCCTGCTCCGTGCGGAGATTAGCGTCCTTGGCGCGCTTCAGCGAGGATTTCAAGTTGGCGTTCCACTCCTCCAGCTGGCGAATGCGCTTCCCGAGCTCTCTGCGCTTTTTCTGGAAGCCGTCCTCCTGCTTCTTGAACTTCCCAGCATACTCCCGGGAGACGGCCTGTGTGACAGCAGTGCGGTACTCTTTTTGCTTGGTGAGGGCCTCCGCCTCTGCCTCCTTTTTCTTCTCGGCAAGCTTTTGGTTGGCTTCTCCACAAGCTCCCGGTGCCGCTCCACCTCCTTGTCGTGCTTGCCCATGGCCTCAGCCAAGCTGCTCTCGCGGGACTCCAAGGCCTCACGCTCTCTGTTCATGTCAGTTTCCGCCTGCTCCAGTTTCTCCTCACGCTTGAGCACCTCAGCTTCGCGTGTCGTCATGGCCTGCTCGCGAGCCTCCAGCGACAGACGATGCTGCTCCAGAGACTTCCTCACCACCTCAGCTTCAGAAATTATCTTCTCCTCGCGGCTGGCCAGCTCCTTGCGCTGGTCGGCGAGGGAGGTCTCGATAGCCGCTCGGTCGGAGGCTGCAGCCTGGCGCTCCGCCACAGCCGCCTCCCGATCCTCTGCAGCCGCCTTGCGCTCCGCCTGGACCGGCGCCAAGGCCTCTTGCGCCTCGCGCTCCGCGTTCTCGCGGATCTCCTGGGCCTGCCGCGTCGCCTCGTCGCGCTGCGCCTGAAGAGCTTGGTCGTCAGGGCCACTCCGCCGCCTGACTTCGAAGAAGCGGGCCCAGTCAGCAGCAAGGGCGTCATACCTCCTGCCAAGCTCCGCCTCCTCAAGGGCAAGTTGGGTCTCTAGCCCGTCTAGGGTGCCCCTCACCAAACGGAGGGCAGCTTGGCGGCTCGCGCCGCTCCGGCTCCGGTCGCTCAAGACCAAGGCCCAAGAGCCCTCACGTGGCGCAACGTCCTCCGCCCCAGCGCCAGCCTCTGGTGCAGAAAGCACAGTGCTTGGACCAGGGTCAGCACGGGGCCACAGGAGCGGGCCCCCACCGTCTTGTGCGTCGTTGTTCTCCACGACGACCTCCTCGTGGGCCCGGGGGCTGGCGAGGGAGGCCTAGCCACCAGAGGCTCAACCGCAGCCTCGCCTGCTGCGGCCTCAGAAGAAGTGGCCTCCCCTCAGGCTCGGAATTTGGAGGGGGCGGCGGAGGAGTTCCCTCCTCCATCTCGACGTCGCGCCTCCCGGCGTCTGTGTGCTGGTCCCCGCCGTTCCACGGCGGGTGTCTCTGGGGGCTCCAGAGGAGCATCAGGGCGCGGCGGCGACGGAGTCTTCGCCGCCTCCTCAAACTGACTCTCGGCAGGAGGTGGCGAGGCAGTTGCTTCTTCAAGGGGCGTCTCCCCACAGGCCTCATGGCCTCGTCAACAGCCGGGCCCGTGGTGACTGTCACCACGGGCTCCTCAGTCTCCTCTCCAAGGGGCGCTGTAGGCCCCTCAACAACGGTCGTAGCGTCGCGCCGCACGTCCGCAGCCTTGCGGAGTCGGCGACGCTTCGCATGAACCAGACCCCTGATAATCAAGACAGTGAGATCCTCGAGAAAGGCAAGAACTCTCGATAAGCAAGAACGAGTCAAGAAGAAGCAGTACTCACCCAGATGACTTGGCGCGGGTGTCCACCCACACCTTGTTGGCGGAGCGCCGCAGGCCTGTTGAGGCTCCAGCGCTGGGCTCCTCAGGGGCCGCCCCAGCTTTCCTCTTGAGAGGAGTGCTCTCCAGGCTTCTGGCGGCCCGGTCGTGGATGGCCTTGGTGCGGGGCTCGCACCGCTTTGCCGCGGCCTCCGGGCCGCTATCGTCCCCGTCTTCGTCTTCTTCTTCTGTGGCCCGTCGTGACGGGGCCACCACAAAATCCTCGTCCACATCGGACGATACCTCCAGGATCTCCTCCTCAGGGGCCGCCTGCTTTGAAGAGCTCGCCTCCCCTAACGAGGGGTTGACTCCTCCGGCGCGGCGTCAGCTTCGGCGTCTGAAGCAGCAGAGGACTCGCCAAACAAGTCTTCCTCCACCACAGGCGCCGCAGCCCCCTTCGCCTCTTCTCCCTCCAAGCCCTCTGGCGTGAACGTCGGCATCATCTCCAGAACTGCGAGGCGCTTCTTTGGAGTGAGCTGGTGGAGGGGCCTCAGGTGCTCAGTGCCCGGAACAGGGATCTCCGGGGCGATGAAGAGCGTGCCTAAGATGGAGGCGACATCGTCTGGCGCGTGGGCGCTGAGGTGCAAGCGCATTGGATCTGCCGGGCCGGAGTACATCCACACCGGCTTCGTGTGCGCCTGGAGGGGAGCGATGCGCCGCCTCACGAAGTCCTCAGCGACCATCTGCCCCGTGAGGCCAGCCTCGCGGACGAGCTTCATGCGCGAGACCAAGTGGGCAATCTTCTGGTGCTGGAGCTTCTCGCTGGACCAATTTGAGTTCTTCAGCGGCGGCGCCTCAGGCTCATCGAAGAAGGCATTCCGCTCCTTGGCGTCGACGAGGACCCACTTCTGGCGGAAGTCCTCCACCTTCTTCGTCACCCTCGTAACGGCCTTGTCGCCATCCCACGACATGGGGATGTAGACGGCGCCCATCCCGTCTGCGATGCGGAAAGACACGCACCCAGACCGCTCGCCGGGCGCCGTGTTGCGGAGCGCGTAGAAGCTCCGGAAGAAGGCCACGGAGGCATCACTCCCAGATACGCCTCGCAGAGATAGGCGAAGATGGCGAGAATCAGGATGGAGTTCGGGTGGAGGTGCAGGAGCTGGATCTGATAGAAAGCCAGCACCTCCGCAAGGAAGGGAGAGAACGGCGGCACCAAGCCAGCGAACAGCGTGTGGACGAAAATGGGGTACCACCCCGCCGCCAGCTTGCCGAAGCGCGCCGCCTTGACGCCGCTGGCGCCATGCTCGTTATTCCTCCCGGCGACGAGGACCTTCAGCCTATCCAGCGCCTCCGCTGTGGAGACGCGAGTGCCGATGAGAGCCGGCGCAAGCTCCTCCTCCCGCTGCGCTTCAGCGGAGGCCTCCACCATCGCCGCCTTGCCTTTCTTGGGGCCCATGGCTCGCGAAGGAAGGGCGGCGGAAGAGCTCGGAGAAGAACGGAAATCGCCGGAGTAGTGGAGCACCGGAGGTGTATGCGAGAAGGAAAAGGCGTAAATGCGGCGGAACTGCTGCCGGCACAGCCGCGGCAGCCTTTATATCACCTCAGAGCGGTTTCCGAGGCGTCGTGGGTCCCACCACGACGCCCACCTCCTCCGGAGAAGCCGAGACGCACCAACCGCTCGCCACGTGTCTCGGGCCGGCCGGACACTTTGGGCCCATGACGCTTCGCCTGCGCCCCCTGGACCGCGTCGTGCCCGTCATGGGCCCGGGGGCTACTGTCAGCCCAGTAAGAACCAGGGTGTACTGGGCCAGGCCTCTATAACCCTCAACACTCGGCGAGTGAATCTCGCTAAGGACCAGGCCTGCAAGCCTGGGATGCCCGCGGGGCAGAATCGCCTCGCGGAGGCCTGAGGAGGCAGCTAGGGCCTGTGGAGCCTCTACTCCGCTGCCTCCTCTCCAAGGAAGTTTTCCCTGAAGGGAAGTCAACGCAGAATCCTCCACAGGGCGTTCCCGCCCACGCGAGGGTTCCTTCACTGTAAAGCAAGCTCTGCGGAGCGCACATGGCTTCCGCAGTGGCCGCAGAGTGACCGCGCCTCTGCGCAGAGTGACGACGGAGCTACAGTCCCACTTTGGTGATAAAGGAGTCAACAAAGCAGGGGCAACGGCGCAGACCACCAAGCTTTCCTCTTTGGTGATAAGGGAGCAGGCCGGCGCTACGCGCCGAACGCGACGTCACCGTGGATGGACGGCGGCCTCTCTGCTGCGGCCTCAGCTTTTGTGCCCATGGACCGCGCTCATGGACGCCCAAGCAGCGGTACACCGAGCTCCCGACCGTTGTCGCCATGTGGTAGCCCCTCTGCTGCACAAGGACAGGGAGGAGGCCCGGGGCGCCTATAAAAGGAGCTGGTGCACCACCCTAACAGGGATCGAACACATTTTACTCCTAGTCTAGCTACTTGCGCGCAAGGGAGAAGAAGACAGTAGTTTCCCTCCCCTTGTACGCGCCATTGCCACAACTGTGCCCTCGGCAAGCACGCTGTACTGTAACCTCTACAAGCAGCAATACAGACAGGCAGGACGTAGCGGTTTTACCTCCACAAGAGGGCCGTGAACCTGGGTACACGCCGTGTCTCTCTCTGCCGTGATGTCCCTCCTCTGGAACGACGAGCAGCGTCGCCGCGCCGGATGAGGGTTGATTGACGTCGTGTTCAGCCCCTTACACGAACTCTCTTCGCGAGTGTGACTGCCCCTGTTCTGTGGGAGTCGTTCTCCGACACCGTGCCATCCGTCCCCGCAAAAATCACAAACCCTAGCCTCGAAACGAGCTCGATTTCGAGCTCGGAATCCGCCGCCGCCACCACCACCATTGCCGCTGCACCAGAGCTCTCGCCGCCGTAGATAGGAGCAAGGAGGAGGAGGGCCGAGGGAATATTCGAGCTCGCCGAGATCGCCTCCGCCGTTTGCCGCCGTCTCCCGAGTCCTGGGAGCAGCCTAGCGTCGCCGCCGTCCACGTCCGACCCACTGTCGCCGTCGTCTTCTCTGCTTCCGGTAAGAACAGCACCGATCCCAGCTCGTTTTCATGTCAGCCATTAGATCTTGATCCAACGCCTCAGATCTGTTCACTTAAACGAAGGGGTACCGGCCTATCCGGTGAAGCCACGTGTATTATTCTTTTTCTATTCTCGTTTTAAGATTTCAGAAAACATATAGATCTTATAAAATTCATATCAAATCAACCGTAACTCCGTTTTCAATGTTTTTGTACTCTATGGATTCGTATGAACGTGTAGATTACGGTAGAATAATAAAAACATATATTTTAGTCGTGCACTAACTTTTTATTTACAGAAACATATAAAACATTATTTTATTAATAGTTATAAATCTATAAGTCCATAATTTGTAAATGAAATATTTCTGGAAAGCTTCTGACCTTTAGATTATTTTAGCATGTTAGATCTAGACCGTTAGATCTGTTGCATGACTAAGATTAGATCCGTTAAATGAATCGGTACAAGCGAATCAGAAGCGGCCACGTCAACGCCTCGTCAGCCGTCAGCGCCAAGTCACGCCTCGTCAACGCCACGTCAAGCCCAGTCAGCATCCAGACAGCGCCAGCGTGGAGGAGATTTTCTCTGTTTTATCTTTATTTGGCGATTTTGCAGAAACGTCCCTGGAACTTAGATCTATCAATAATTTTTATTGGCTCGGCCAAATTTTGCAAACTTTATATTTTTGGAAAGCTTATGACATGTAGAAACTTTTGGAATAGCTAAATTTATGTTTTGACAAACTCAAATTGGTTCAATTTTAAAAATGGTTGTTTAAGTAAATTTGACTTAACTTAAATTTAAAAATTGATTTTTGGGCAAATCCAATTGCTTTAACTTTGTTTATTTAATACTTGGCCGTAGGAATATTCTACCAATTTTGTAAAAGTATTTTTATTATGATTTTTGTAATTAATATTGATAAATGGCTTTTAGGTGTTATTTTAATAATTAAAATTGATTAAAATTATTTTTCTTCATCTATTCGACTAATAAAATGACTTAGTCATATTTTGATCACTTTAGTTACAAAAAGTACTTAGAAATATTTTGCCTCTCCAAACAAAGTAATTATTTTCTTAGAAAATATTTGATAATTATTTGACAACACTTTTCCTTAGAAATTTTCTTAGAAAATTTCAACACCTTAAAAGTGCTAAATCTTTTCCTTAGAAAAATTTAACATCCTAAAAACATAGTTGTGTTGACAAGTGTTTGTCCTTAGAAAATATATCAACTATTGTTTTAAAGTATTTTCCTTAGAAAAATACCAACACCTTATTTTATGAACTTTTACTTAGAAATTATTTTGACTTATTGTTTGACCTCTTTGGTCCTTAGTTATTTTTGGAACATCTTGTTTGCTTGCATTTCCTTAGAGCATTTACATAAGGATGGCATGCATAATTAAGTCTTCAGTATTATTTTATACTTTTCACATGACTTCCTCCTTAGAAATTTTGAGGATGCATGGTAGATCTCTTGACCTCTCTAGTCAAAACCACTAAGTTAGAAATTAGTGGAAACAATGAAGAAACGAAGAAGGACTTAGCTAGAAAACAAGACTCCAGAAGCATCTCCAAGAAGAAAGTACTTAGAAGAAATCAAGAGGAAATTCATGAAGACCAACCATCCTACCTTTTTCTAAGTCTTTCTTTCCTTTCTCTCTTTTCTTCCTGCTTCTCTAAAATTCCATGGTGGCTAAGTTACATTCAAGATCAACCTTGTTCCAACATCATCAAGTCTTCAGAATCAACAAGTCCACAAAGTGCAATGAAGAAATCACATCAAGTAAAACTACAATGAAGCAAGGAGAAGAATTTTAGAAGACCAACTACTTATTCTCTTTTCATCTTCTTTCTCTCTAAGTTTTGTCTCACTTTGGACATAGACCAAGTCCTTGGTGTTTAAGACTAAGTTCATAGAGTGCTATTTGAAGATCAATGAAGCTGCAAAGGAGTTGAAGAATTATTCGAAGACCAAACTTGTGAAGACTTAGAGTAGCCTTACAACCTTCAAGTGGAGGTTTTATCAAATTTATTTTACTCTATCTTGACCTTGCCTTAGTTGAATGGGATAATGTTATTTTGTTGTCTCCCCCTTATTTTGTTTTGCTTGTCTTTCATACCACATTTCTTTGTATCATCCTGCATCGCATGCACATCATAATTTTTCTAAGTGTTGCATTTATGATTGTATGTTTATTTGTGGTTTGTTTGACTTGTTAGAAATTCCGGAGAGAGACGAAAGTGGTTGCAACTACTACCACTACACTACTGTTTGCCAAGGCAAGTGGCACACCCCCATAAATTTCCTAAGTATTTTTATATGCATTACTTAGTGTATTTCCCTATATGCATGTGTTGGATAGTATTATTGCTATATGCTAAATCCACCATACCTTTACTTTAGTTGTGTCTAGAATTCCCTTTGATAACTTAGTAGAATATTTGATGCTATGCAAATGTGTTTTTTTTAAAGCTTAATTCTACTAAGTAATTTATCACCTGGGTGGACTTGGTTATGAAAAGATGATGGAAAGGTTGAGTGTCATCTCTTAGGGGTGACCTCTAAGGGATGGTCACTTGTGGTTGCCACCCAGGGTATTAAGGGGCCAATGTTTTCTCTAAGTGAAGATTGCTTACCGTGCAACCATTAGTCATATGGGCTCTGACTTGATGGATTAAGTTGCGTGGACTCGTCCCGTCTTGACAGGTGGTGGTAGATGGTTAGAATGGGAACGGGTCAAGGCGGCATGGGATGAGGAAATGCTTCTGAAAAGTCTTGTCTCAACTCTCTCCTTTTCCTTAGCACAAATTGAGTGCTTGAGGATAGTTTGGGTTAGTTGGGTCTAATGGTGAAAGTGCACAACCTCTGCAGAGTTTAAAAACTAAGTACTTAGCCGTGTCCCCGGTTACGGACAATTTGAGCAGCTGATCAAGGATTCAACGGAGGCTTCATCATTCCAATTTCGAAAGTAAAACTTGATGGTGAACAAGGGTAGATGAGACTATGGTCTTATACCATATCGTCTCCAACTTTTGAAGAAAATGTTTTACAAAGTGTTAGGCAAAATTGGCTTTTATGCAAAATAGCCTTGAACTCCACCAGCCAAATATGCATATAGGCTATAGAGTTATTCCATTAAGTGTCCACATAGTGTCACTTGCCAGATCCATTTTTAATGGTTCTGACCCACTCTGTTGCAAAATTTTATTTGTTGCAGAAATTTCTGACGATGAGTAAGGTTACGTTTGGGTTTCGAGTCTGCAACCAACATGTTTTCGCCTGTGGCACATGCAAAGGATGAGGACTCCATGAAGATTATTTTTCCGCTGCTTTACTCTATCAAGCTAGCTTTATGCTATGCAAGTTGTAATGAACTTTATTTTACCAAGTCTAGATCATTCGATGTAATAATGATACTTTGTTGTGATACATCTTAAACTGTGTGTGCAAATGAAACGATCCAGGGGTTTGCACTATACACAGGTACCTTGCCATATTTTAAGTGCAGGTACGCTACAGGTGGTGGGCCAAGAAGCCACCAGGGGGAGGCGCCCCCCAGCCAAACCCTAGTGGGCCGCAAGGCCCATGGCAGGGCAAGGGGGCGACGGCGTCGGCCATGTGGCGGCCGACCTAGGGCAGGCCCCACCCACCCTAGTTCGATTCGGACCAAGGGTGGGCCCCACCCACCGGCCGCATCAAGGAAAGGGAGAGGGGAGGGGAGAAGTTGGAGTCCTACTCCAACTCCCCTCCTAGGCCGAATTTGGCAAGGGGAAACTTTCCCCTTGTCCAAGTTGAGTTGGACAAGGAAAGGTTTTCCCCTTGCCCAAGTCTCCCTACCCCTTGGGCTCCTTTATAAACCCCACCCCTCTAGTTGTGGAGACAAGCAATTGCTCACAATTTAGACACCAAATAGACAAGAGAGAAATCTCGCGTCAGCTCTCAAGTTTAGATCTCTTCTAGTTGGATTAGAGGGACCTCTAATTAGAGGCGACCTATCCAATTAGACTAGATCTAATCTCTCTCTCTCTCCTTCTCATGTGTTGAGATCTGCACCTTCATATACATCAGCAGACCACAAGCTTGGACGGCGAAGCCCTGCTGAACCTTTCCACTGTACGTGTGCAAGCTCTCGGAGGGGTTCCTCGTCATAGACGTTGCACCCTTCAGCTGTTGAACAAGGTGGTGAAGCAAAGGAGAAGAAGGCGTCGGAATCTCTCTACCAGGCTTGGTTGAGAAGAGACCGCATACAGCTACATCGACTACGTCATCAACACGTTCTTCCGCAATCTACGGTGTTGGTAACGTATACTAAACTATATCTTTGGATCTTCGTATTCGCATGTATCTTGATAGTAGATCCTGGAATAGGGTTGCATAGCAATACGTGAAAATTTTAATTTACCTTACGCGCAACCCAATAGTGATATCAGAGCCGATCTATGCGTAGATACATGATTTGATCTAGAGCACATGGTATGTGCAGGCACCGCATAAGTTTGTGCGGGTATGTTATTGAAGAAGTTGCTTCTAACATTCAGTTTATTTATGGATGCTTCCCAATATATCACTTTAAGGATTGTTTCCGATGGCATAGTTAGATCTTTATGAACTTCTGGCAATCCGCGGACCTTCCGGCTGCTCCTAGTATGCTTGTTGGCTCCAACGAAGTGCTTCAGTAGCTTCGGGTCTATCTATAGTTGGATTCGTTGACTTGGTGGTGGAAAGGGCATGTGGACTAGGTCCACACGGGGTTCACACGCACCAGTGAAGTTTAGATTGGGAGATGGAACGTTTGCATAACGTTGGGCCCTCAGTCACCTCGTAAAGTCAATCTAGCAACATGAATAAACATGCTTAGTGAGGACCGTAGGTTTCCGGTTGTCCCGTTGATCCTACAAGCCACGCTAAAATATGCAAACAAACGTTAGAGGAACGTCTAACTCTGTTTTGCTGGACATGTGATGTGGTATAGTCATAAAATATTATTTTGTTGACTAACCCTTTTTGTTGTGGCCGGCGTGCCGTTCTTATTCATCGAGCCATGGTGGTAGTGGAGGATAGGAGAAGGCATGCAAGTGTCGTGAACCTCGACGTGGCCACGCTGATGGAAGGTGCCACCAGTGATCGGAGCAAGAAAGACTACACTACATCACACAAGTGTTAATTTACTAGTGATCGTTTTATATGTGTTTTTTCTTGTTCTTCCCTTGATTGCGCAGTAGTATGATTATTAGGTAGATTCCTCGGTAGATTCCAAAGTTTAATTACTTAAAGCTAAAATAAAAAATATCAAGGAGTTCGTGCTCATCCAATCGCTGCACCGTCAAACCGGATGCTTGTTGTCGTGCGACCTGTATCCAGGAGTAATGTGCACCAAGGGTTCGGGAGGCGGGCACGGACCGTCCTAGCAGCAATAGCGATTGGTTGTCTTAACGTCCAGGCATAACTAGTTATGAGTTCGGAGCACTACATCGAAAGATGAAACAAAAATCACGGCAGGAAGTGATTGGTCTTTTGACCTACCCCTTCGTCGTATTTGAAGACATGTATCCATGATTCAAGTACTGAGGATTGTGGATTTCATAATACACTAAGTTGATCCTGAGGAATATCAATTTTAGTGGGAGCACTTTACATCTATTATATATTAAAAGTAGATGATGGGCTAACCAGAAATTAGAGAAATCATCTAGAAATTACCACAATAATTAGAAACATCTGGCCGTCTAATTGATCCACCGAGAAAATATAACCACTCGATCATCCGGAGATGAAACTTAAAGAGATTTACCCACCTCTGCCACGCGTAAGTATTTTTATTCTCGTGTAAATAACGTTTCGCTGAAAAGAAATAGAACCCTGATAACCTCTTTCCAACGCATCCATGGATGCCTACTTAGGTCAGACGCGCCGCCGGCAACAAGATTAGCTAGGAGCTGGAGAGCTTATCCTCCCTCCTCGGCCAGCAGTCCACGCGCGCGGCTGATGCAGAAAAAACTTCCGATCGACCGGAGATGATGCTAATCTAGCGACCTGCAGATCTTGCAGATCACGCACGGCCTGCTTGCATCATCGTGCCTGATCGCCGATCAAGCTGAGGAAATTCCGATCCATGAACTCCATGCATCCAGAACTAAGGGAACTTGAGAAGAAGTACGTCAGTGCGACCGGCCGTCCGAGCGCCCAAATCCCAAGGCGGAAGTATGATGGAAATCTATATGATCGATCGAGCTCTACTGATGAATGAAGGCAGCAGATCAAGAGGCGTACCAAGATAGCTACATATCGATTCGTCTTGTAGCAGATTGGAACCTGCAACACACACCGACACACGCGAAACATAGGAAGCAAATCTGGCTTGATTTGTTGGTCATTTAGCTAGCAACGCTCAGGTAAGAGGCAGGTATTACTTTTATGGATATACGTACAGTTGAGGAGGGATTATTTACATCAATCTATAAAATTTGGTGCTTAGAGAAATATGTCGGTTGATTCTCTTATCGTCATTCTATTTTCTGTCAGTACTGTCCTCTTCTTGGTTTTTGACTCGCCCGAGAATCAAGCTGATTTGTTGCGTGATCAGGTAGAGATTCAAGGCTACAAACTTGCGGTGCTGCTGCGGTCTGAGTAGTGCTGATCGGTGGAAGTTGCATAAATATAAGTTAGCTTTGCAAAGGTCAAATTTAGCCTTACCTACTTATTTCCCCATCAGTTAGATAATATACCTTTGTAACCATGCAATTACGCAGGTTAAGCTTCCAATTGTTTACAGTATTATTTATTTTTTACCATATTTTAGTTTAAGAGTATTTAGTTAAGTCGTTTATCTCTGTTTTTTGTATGGCAACATGGTAATGTACAGCCATTTGTCCAGATATATAGGTGGCGCAGCTATACAATTAGTTTAAGAAAATTAATATAATGAGTTAAAATATAATACCAATAACACGATATTGTAAAGCATATTCGTGCTCATCCGCTCGACTATTTTTGTAAGTATCACTGAAGTTCGGGAACATAGTAGCTATGTAGTCAGAGCATAATTAACCTACAGTGAATGAAGTCTGGGATAATCCATTTTTACAAGATAGTTTCCTGTTCTTTTCATCTGCAGGGGTATATGATTCGGTCAAATATGGAATTCATTCAGTTGCGCATAAAATAGATGAGTTGAAGTTGGAGATATCCTTTTACTTGGTCGCTTGAGCGAAGAATTTAAAAGTTTCCATGCCTTCAGTAAGGGGTTTTAAAGTCTGGGAGAAATATATTATTACAATGTGCGGTATTCATGTCACTAAACACCTGTGAAACCAAAAATAGTGATAGAAGTTTAACAGACTAGACAATATCATGTGTCATGCACTCAAACTCTCAACGTGATCTATATTAGTACCATGCAAGAGCACAGATGCATAGATGAGATCTAGGTGCAGCTGGTATGCCTCTCGATTGTCTGGTCGTCTCCCAATTTATTTTTGCGTCTCCACATGCATGCTTGCCAGGGACAAAATTAACAAGATATTAAGTGAAGGCAAGTACACCCTCCAAGCTAACACAGGGCTGAAGATACCGGCCGGCCAACCGTACACGGCGTCAGCAGCAACTTGCTGCGCGTAGGCAGGTTGTTGATCGATTCGCTTGCTGTTCCTTGCATCTACACATTTTATTTCGATGGTTTGCGTTGAAAAAATTGGAAATCTAACTATACATTTATCGATATCTTACTTTCTTTTGTAATTAATAACATGAACATTTATCCTGCTATGGCCTCAGACAGTATGACACCCACACCGCTGAACGTGCTGACTACAAGAACTGGGGCATGGACAATCAAGATCAAAGTTTAAAGGCTTTGGGATACAATTAACTTATTGACCAATGACCATATTAGCACTGATACGATTTTAAGTTCTAAGCTCAGACGTAGACTACAAACAGAACAACCTTAAATGGTGAAATAGATATACTATACCCAATGTAATTTGTAAATAGCTTACCGATCCATGGAGTAGCAAATCATGAGCTAAAACCAAAGGTATGTCTACCAGTGATGCTCCTACGTAGTATCAACCAAAGTGTCGGGTTATGCAATGGTACAAAGATGGCAAAATGCAACTTAGGAGAAGATTCATCGTGGGAAACATAATTACAGGAACTCATGTGGCAAAAAAGGTATATATTCCAAGAATAGTTATGTCACCAACATAATCAGCATGACCATTCAGTTTTAGAAGTAGACAATATCCTATTTGAATGTGCTTCGCTATGACAATCAGAAAAGGCCAGGGACATAACCTCTAAAGATTATATGTACCTTAACAAGTTTTCACACACGCACAACTATATGTAGTATTCTCGAGAGAGACAAAAAGAATAGGCTGCGAGTAATGTTCAGTGAGAAGATAGAATAAAAGATGATACTGTCAAAAACACATTCTACAAAGAAATTTTCTAAAGGTATGGAAAAATGAGAACATTTTTATATTGCGACTATAACTAAAGCATCCTACAAACCTTTCAAAAAAATATCATGAGAAAACATATTATATACATGATAGTAACTTTCAGTCCAAACATGACTTACATATATCTACAAGTGGCGGACGCCAAGTTGAACTCGATCGGTTCAGGTAACAAACGTCACCGTGGTCCAGCCATAAATCAAATAAATTCTATTAGTTTTACCCCTACAAAACTATTAAAATATGTAAAAATAACTAAAAAATCATATTACCTCTTAGTATTCAGTTATATGCTTCTTAATAATATTACCAATTTATGGTCCATATAATAAATAATAAATGACCATAAAGATGTTGCCCGCGCATGTGCGCGGGCCACTGTGCTAGTTTAGTTTTAAATTTAGTACCAGAAAATAATTATGAACATGTCTAAGTGAACTTAATTGCTATAGATCAATGGCTAAGATAGCACCCACATTTAACCTTGGACCACTGATTGAGAAGAAACCCTTGACTGCAAATGGGAGCAATTATGCTGATTGGATTCGCGTCCTAAGGATTGTTCTTAGGAACGCGAAGAGTGAGTATGTTCTAGATGGGCCTCTGCCACCCATGCCGGCAGTGGAGGCGCCACTGGCTGAATTCGAGGAGTACACCTTGAAGAGTGATACTGCCATATCGGTTCAGTGTCTCATGTTGACATGTATGGATCCTGAGTTGCAGAAGAAGTTTGATAACACTTCTGCATACAACATGATTGTCGCACTCAAGGCCATGTACCAGACTCAGGCTAAGACTGAGCGTTATGAAATAACGAAGACATTGTGGTCATGTCACATGGCAGAAGGAGGCTCTATGAGCGAGCATGTAATCAAGATGTTTGGTTATGGTACGAGGCTTGAGGCGCTGGGATTTCCAATTCCAGCCGAGCTAAGTATAGATTTGGTGTTGGCTTCCCTCCCCCCGTCTTACAGCGGTTCCATCATGAATTACAACATAAATGGGTTGGAGAAGACACCAAATGAGCTGCTTGCAATGCTAAAAACTGATGAACCTAGCGTGAAGAGGGAGAACAATCAAGTTTTGATGGTTACCCAAACCGCAAAGTTCAAGAAGAAGAGAACAAAGAAGTCTAAGCATGCTAAGGCATCAGATAAGACTACTACTACAACTCAAGAGGAATCCGAGTGCTTCTTCTGTAAAGGGAAGGGACACTGGAAGAGGAACTGCAAGAAATTCCTGGCTCTGAAGAAGAAACCTTCTAAGGGCAAGAAAGGTATAAGAATTATACCTAAATGATATTTGTCAATCTTAATAGTAACTCTGGAAATATCGATTGCTAATTTATTATGCAATGATATAGGAGATACGGCAAGTAAGATGACGGAGGAGTAAAGGTGGTGATGTGCGTCAAGCTCGGCGCATGAAGTTTCATCCACAAGATGAAGGCATCTCCAATTTACTTTTCAAGTTTTAGTTTAAGAGATTTGAGGGTTTTACCCTAAGGTTATTTTGTAATAGGATCGCATTTATGGCGATGAAAGTACTCTTGTGATTTTGTGAGATTTTATCTCTCGTTTATCAAAGAATATTTTGGATCAATCCCTTCGTAGATTATCAAGTTACAAATCTCTTGAATTATGGAAATATCATTTGTTCTAAGATATATTGTGAAGTTGTTGATACCACCTTCGTGTGGCACTATTGTCTCAAATAGATCATAGTAATATGATGGAAGGATTTTGAGATATTGCACATAGTGAAGTTAATCAATGATGAGTTTTGAGATAGTCAATATTTTATTTGATATCTTGGGACTACACAATATTGTTTTAGAAATATTGTCTTAGTAATATGATGAATGGAAATTTATTTCGATTCATGTATTTGATCAAGTTTGATTAAATAATTGCTAAGAAATTGTTGCTTGCAGAATTATTCCAAGAAATCCAATTACAGTATTTATTGCATTGTTTTAATTTTAGCACAAAGTAAAGTCTTTAAAGGAAATCATGTCATAGTCTTGAAAGATAGACATAAAGGGACATGATAGATTTAGGTACTTGGAATTTCTGAAAAGAGGTTCAGTCCTAAAATAAAGAAGACTTAGGAATAGTTGTCTTATGAGTTGTGTCGGAGTTTTGAAAGATAAACATAAGAAGACACAAAGAATTTGGGACATTAAAGTTTTATGAAAGATTGAAACTTGATCCTAAAGGAGGAAGATAAATAGAGATTTATTTTGTTGGTTGTTCCAATAAGTTAATTGGAAATCCTTTTGTAACCACCACATAAGTGACAATGTTTTGCCACTAAGACATATGTGATTCTTGAGGAATTTATTCTAAAGAATTCTAGTGGGAGGATAGTGAAATCTTGGAGAGATTATTTGAATCTTCGGAAATAGTTATCAGATGTTGTGCAAGCGGAAGCAATTCCAATTGACAAGTCTTTTAAACTAATACCGAGAGTCTATGCATTTAATGCATGACGTCTTGTCAAGATAAATTCACTTAACCAGAATAGTGTAACATATGAGTTTCTAGGAAACTTAATATGTCAAAACAAAATAAAGAAAGGATTGTGCTAGAATAAAGATCCCAATAGATTATGACTTAGATGTCATATAGAAATTAATATCATTGTTGTTGAGTTATGATAAACTCAATAAGGATCTTTTTGTTAGACGAAAAGATGATCGCAAAGTTGTGTTGATCAAAGGAAAGTTTTATGATAGGAAGTTATATGAGATATTGACAAAGACATATTCCTTTTCAAAAGGAAAGATGGATCGAGGTTGTGTACATGTACAGCTCGAGGGTCTTTGACAATTGAATATAAATCAAATCATAAAAGGAATATATTTGTCTAGGACAAATAAATGATATTAAAAGAGGAAACAAGAAACAAAGTTTTGTTTTGAGTTTCAAGAAATAAAGGAAAGTCATAGTTTCATTTAAATCAGTGGGAGCTTAGTTATATTATTCGAGTTTGAATAATGTAATTTTACAGATTGTTTTGTTTTGATACAATGTGTAGTGTTATTAAAGGAAATTAATAACATGCATATTTGGAACATATTCATCACATATATATGGAAGTTGCCATATGATGAGATATAATGTTGCGGAAATTTCATTGAGGGTGTTTTGAATATTATTCAAAATACGAGAGAATGAAAATTATCGTAAAGTTTAAGGAAATTCATGTGCAAGAACCATGGCTGTTTCATACGGTGGTGAGCATGATCAATTGATTTGAAATCTTGATCATAAAGGAATTTCTTAAGATGTGAAATTTTAAGATCAAAACAAAGTAGTCAAACTTAATTGTTGACAAGTTGAATTTACTAAAAGTTCAATTGACTCCAATTAAGATGAGGATTCTCCATAAGGTGTATTTTGAAGAAGTTACTTCAAAAGTGAGAAATACTCATAATGTAAGAGTTGCATTGGAAAATCTTATGAGATAAGTATAAAGGTTAAGACAAGGATTAGATGACAGAATTTTCTAAATTTTGTGCATCACAAATGATGGGTATGTTTATGTAAAACATTGAGTCTATATTACGAAATCTACAACAAGTGGCAAAGACAGTGGGAGCGTAAAACTTCCATGATGAAGGGTTGTCTAGGTGTGGTTCTTTACGAAGAAAACAACAAATTGGTAAAAAAATGAAATTGTATTCTTAGTAAAGGTTCCAGGGTTTCGCCTAGAATAGCCAGGCTACAAGTGATCATATGATCAATTGAGGTTATGCATGAAAAGATGGATATCTTTTGCATAAGAAACATAAAGTTCACATAGTCACCATTAGGGACTAAACAGACAAATGTCAACCACAGAAGGGTGAGCATGAGAAAACACCGAACATCTGTCTAGATGTTGAACTTATGCAAACTAAACATTGCCAGTTTGTGCAAGTGGGAGACTGTTGGATATATGCCCAAAAGGCAATGTATTTATACATGTGACAATGTATTTATACATATGTATATCTGATTCATACATTATTGATTCGTAATCTCTATGCTATAACTGCAGGGATTTCTAAATGCGTGATTTAGGGAAAAGCTCACCTGTACGTGTAGAGAATATGAATACGTAAAAAGTACCCTAGTTCTTTTATGGACTAATTCTTAATGCTAGATGACGCGGCTTTTCCTAGTCATGGACATAGAGTTTATGTCAGCATCAAGGATGGCATGTTATTGGACTATAATATGGCTGGGTCACCCAAGTGTTGGTATGCTAAGAGATTCGTTAAATAGTCTTTTTGTCCTTAACTCTATCACAGAAAGGTTGTTGTATAACATGTCCTTGTAACCATGAGGTTATTGGGGTCATGCATACTGGAGGAGTTGCTTTGGTGCTGTCAACCGTCACGGCCATAACAGGGTGACCATAAAGGCAGTTGCTGGGTGGCTTCAAAGGTGTGTGTGTATCCTGATGTTCTGAGATGGGAAATTACTCCTCTAGGTTAAGAGAGATGCTTCCAGGGCCCGCTCGGTATTATATACATATCCACTACGTTCTGCAGACAATGCATGGTGAAGTTACACCGTGTGGGATATCATAATACGGCAACGAGTAAATGGAACTTACCGTTAACGAGATAGACAAAGATGATGTGAATCAATCCTTGACTGATTCATGGTATCATCACGGATCTATATCTCTGGTGAAGTTCAGTGTCATGAGTAATGGGATTGATATATGATAATCAACAGGTTCAACAGTAGAGTTATTCGCATAACGATAGCAGCCACACAGGACGTCCTTGGAACTGTCACTGGCCGGTGATTGGTTGATACCCAACCAATTATAGCTACCCGTTATCGGACATGTAGGGTGGACACACTTAAGCTAGGATTGGTTAGTTGTGTTATATGGTTGGTCTGGAACATGGAGACAGTATCATCGGCATGGTGCTTGCGTGATATGACATACCTTGTCAAGAGAGAAAGTTTGAGAGAAAGTTTGTGATAGAAGTTACTGTCACGGTCGGATTTATTCCGAGGAGGTTTATATATATGGAGGATATATTTGTCCAGAGTATTTTGTCTGCGGACACTAGGTGTCCCGGATCATATGAATGGAGTTTCATATGATAGGTAATTAATTCGGTGAATATTCTGTAAAAGGAAATATTCAAATAAGAATTAATTAGACAAAGTATTATTTAATTATATGTTAATTTAATATTCATTTATTTAATTGATAAATAATTACGGGAAAATATTAAAAGGGCCACACCACCAAGTGGTGGTGGGCCAAGAAGCCATCGGGGGGAGGCGCCCCCCCGGCCGAACCCTAGTGGGCCACAAGGCCCATGGCGGGGCAAGGGGGCGACGGCGGCGGCCAAGTGGCGCCCGGCCTAGGGCGGGCCCCACCTGCTAGGTCGGTGCGCCACGGTGGGCCCCACCCGCCCTAGGTCGGTTCGTACCAAGGGTGGGCCCCACCCGTTGTCCGCATCAAGGAAAGGGAGAGGGGAGGGGAGAAGTTGGAGTCCTACGCCAACTCCCCTCCTAGGCCGAATTTGGCAAGGGGAAACTTTCCCCTTGTCCAAGTTGAGTTGGACAAGGAAAGGTTTTCCCCTTGCCTAAGTCTCCCTACCCCTTGGGCTCCTTTATAAACCCCACCCCTCTAGTTTTGGAGACAAGCAATTGCTCACAATTTAGACACCAAATAGACAAGAGAGAAATCTCACGTCAGCTCTCAAGTTTAGATCTCTTCTAGTTGGATTAGAGGGACCTCTAATTAGAGGCGACCTATTCGATTAGACTAGATATAATCTCTCTCTCCCTTCTCATGTGTTGAGATCTCCACCTTCATATACACCAGCAGACTTCAAGCTTGGACGGCGAAGCCCTGCTGAACCTTTCCAGTGTACGTGTGCAAGCTCTCGGAGGGGTTCCTCGTCATAGACGTTGCACCCTTCAGCTGTTGAACAAGGTGGTGAAGCAAAGGAGAAGAGGGCGTCGGAATCTCTCTACCAGGCTTGGTTGAGAAGAGACCGCATACGGCTACATCGACTACGTCATCAACACGTTCTTCCGCAATCTACGGTGTTGGTAACGTATACTAAACTAGATCTTTGGATCTTCGTATTCGCATGTATCTTGATAGTAGATCCTGGAATAGGGTTGCATAGCAATACGTGAAAATTTTAATTTACCTTACGCGCAACCCAATATTACCAGGGCCGGCAAACCCCACAGCAAGCCAGAAGACCAAACGAACTACAGTAAACTCATCATATCTTAGTTTGAGCTCGCCGTAGATCACCTTTAGAGCGCTTGATAGATCTAGAGGGGGCCTCTTTGTTGTGCGCCTTGGAGACATTCGCCCACATATGAATAAACCAGAGTTTTAAAGATGAGCTCCGAAGGGTGTTTAGGGATGATCCCCTCGATGGTCAGTTTATTGCGAGTAACCCGAATAACCCGAAAAAGCACCGAAACCAGCAAGCTAGTCTACGCCGCTGCCCTAACAGCAGATGTAAATTAGCTAAAAATTGGGGGAAGTTGGCTGGCAACTAGTTGCACCCAAACAACCTCCGCACCACACTCCAAACCAGCTTAGCAAACACATAAGAAAAGAAAAATGTGAGTCATCCTTTACCTTTTTTTTTTAGACCAAGGGCATTTATTACTTAAAAGGTTTAAGCATTACACCCGGCCTCTGCATAGCTAAGATGCACACAGCCACAGGCATCCTTTACCTCGCCACACACAACACAAAAACCATCAGAAGGCCCATGGCATGTGGCCAGTTGTTTTTTAGCAGGAAGTCGGCCCAAAGAGAGCTGCTAAATGAAAAATTTAAGCTTTAGCGGTAGTCTGCCCCCCCCCCAGCGGCCCCGCACGTGAGACAGTTTCGATACATGGCAGCCAAACATAAGACTCTAGAGGGCTCCAACATGGGCCCTCCGCAGGTAAACCTCATCTAAATCAGTTAGGAGGGCATTCCATTGCGCAACCCCTTCTAAATCCAACGTACGGCGAAAAGTGATGTCGCTCTCCTGGGCAAACACTCGCGCAACCGAGATGTCAGGGCTAGAGCAAGTAGCAAAGAGGCGCGGGTAGGTGTCTTTGAGAGGCCTCTTACCATGCCACCAATCTGACCAGAAGGTTGTACTAGTGCCGTCTCTCGTTATGTGTTTAGCCCCCAACTTAAACCAGTGTTTGATCTCGTTTAGACTCTGCCATAATTGGGATCCCTGATGGGTCTCATTAGCGAAATTATTATTAGCTTTCGGGTACTTAGCGGGCACCAGCTTGTGCCAAATAGAGTTGCCATCATAGTAGAGCTTCCACACCCACTTAAGCATTAATGCAATGTTCTTGTTCTTAGTGTTTGTCAGACCAAGACCCCCACAATCTTTTGGACAACACACCATCGGCTAGTTGATCCAGTGGAATTTCCACTTCGACCCTGAACCTTTATGATTATGAATTCGTAAGTAAAACATATACAAATAACTGAGATATTTGAACTCAAAATATGACTTTCACTCGGTCATAACCAGCAGTTACTTCTGTTGTTTCGAGAATTCTGAAATAACAGGTAGCCATTATCAGAGCCTAGACATCACACACCATCTAGGAGTGAACAAAACATCAATTTAGATGAATATTAAATGCTCCTTTTTGTAGAAATAGGGAGAAGCCCCAGCCTCTGCATCACGAGGATTCGTACAACTGTTTTATTACATATTTTGAAGTATCAGGTTCCACGAATTACAACTCAAAGATCATAAATAGTAGCGATGAACAGTAGCCAGCGAAAAACAAGAGGAATGAAACACTTATGCATCACTTAATCTATTCAAAATCTGCCAGCCATCGAAGTTGTAGGATGCCCGAGCGACTAATACGTCTCCAACGTATCCATAATTTCTGATGTTCCATGCTTATATTATACCAATTGCTACATGTTTTATATAAACTTTATATCATTTTTATGCATTTTCTGGGACTAACCTATTAACAAGATGCCACAGTGCCAGTTCATGTTTTCTGCTGTTTTTGGTTTCAGAAAAGTTGTTCTGGAAATATTCTCGGAATTGGACGAAACAAAAAGCCAAGTTCCTATTTTTCTGACACGTACACGGAGTCCAAAGGAGGGCCGTGGGCCGCCCTCACCACGTGGTGGCGTGGTCCCACCTCCTGCCGCGCCGTGACGTGGTGAGGGGCCCACAGGTCTCCACCGACGTCGCCCCTTTGCCTATATATTCTTCTATTCGGAAAAACCCTAGACACCCGAGTCAATTTCCATGAAAAGTTCCAGAGCCGCCGCCGCCGTCAACCCTAACTCGGGAGGGTTCTGAAGCTCTTCCCGGCACCCTGCCGGAGAGGGGAATCATCACCGGAGGGCTCTACATCGCCATGCCTGCCTCCGGAGTGATGTGTGAGTAGTTCATCCTTGGACTATGGGTCCATAGCAGTAGCTAGATGGTTGTCTTCTCCTCTTGTGCCATCATGTTTAGATCTTGTGACCTGCCTATCACGATCAAGATTATCTTATTGTAATGCTACATGTTGTGTTTGCTGGGATCCGATGAATATTGATACTATGTCAAGTTAAATACTGAAATATTATGTCTATGCCATTTATGATCTTGCATGCTCTCCGTTGCTTGTTGATACTCTGGCCAAGTTGATGCTTGTGACTCCAAGAGGGAGTATTTATGCTAGATAGTGGGTTCAGTCTCCATTTAATCTGGGGGAGTGACAGCAACCTCTAAGGTTGTGGATGTGCTGTCGCCACTAGGGTAACCTAATGATGCTTTGTCTAAGGATAAATGTGTTGTTTACATTATGCACTTTACTTAATGCAATTGTCTGTCGCTTGCAACTTAATACTGGAAGGGGTGCGGATGCTAACCTAAAGGTGGACTATTTAGGCACAGATGCATGCTGGATAGCGATCTGTGTACTTTGTCGTAATGCCCAAATGAATCTCATAGTAGACACTACTTGCACATGCATTGTTATTATGCACTTTCAATATTGTCATTGCCCAGCTGTAATTTGTTTACCCAGCATGTTAGTTATCTTTATGGAGAGACACCACTAGTGAACTGTGGACCCTGGTCCATTCTTTTACATCTGAAATACAACCTACTGCAATCAATGTTCTCTTTCATTCTCTGTAATTAAACATCATTTTCCATACCACACTTTTAATTCTTTGTTTTCAGCAAGCCGGTGAGATTGACACCCTCACTGATTCGTTGGGGCAAAGTAGTTTGATTGTCTTGTGTGCAGGTTCCAAGTCAACCGCCAGGACCTCCCCTTCGATGCAAGCAAGTTTTTTGCGCAGTTGACACCTTGAGAAGTGTCTTCACCTCCTACTGGATTGATAACCTCGGTTTCTTACTGAGGGAAGACTTGTTGCTACACTCATCAAACCTTACTCTTGGGGTCTCCTAACGAATGTGTGGTTTACACGCATCAAGCAAGTTTTCCTGACGCCGTTGCCGGGGAGACAAGGCACTTCGGATTTAGCAGAATTTTAACCACCCCATCAACAGCTCCATGTTTTCTGGCGCCGTTGCCGGGAGGTCAAGCCTTCTGCAAGGGGAGTCTCTCACTTCCAATCTCTTTACTTTGTTATTGTCTTGCTTAGTTTATTTTTATTTTGTCTTGTTTGCTCTCTTTATCAAAAACACAAAAAAATTAGTTACTTGTTTTTATTTTGTTATTTCGGCCTAGTCTTTTTTTGCTAAAATGAGTACTCCTGAGAACACCAAGTTGTGTGACTTCACTAGCACAAATAATAATGATTTCATATGCACTCCTATTGCTCCACCTGCTTCTAAAGCAGACTTTTATGAAATTAAACCTGCTCTATTAAATCTTGTTATGAAAGAGCAATTTTCTGGTGTTAGTACTGATGATGCTGCTGCCCATCTTAATAATTTTGTTGAACTTTGTGAGATGCAAAAGTATAAGGATATAGATGGATATTATAAAACTGAAATTATTTCCTTTCTCTTTGAGAGGAAGAGCTAAAGAATGGTTGCTATCTTTGCCTAGAAATAGTATTGATTCATGGACTAAATGCAAAGATGCTTTCATTGGAAAATATTATCCTCCTGCTAAGATTATATCCTTGAGAAGTAGCATTATGAATTTCAAACAATTTGATAATGAACATGTTGCCCAAGCATGGGAAAGAATGAAATCTTTGGTAAAGAATTGTCCCACCCATGGACTGACTGCTTGGATGATCATCCAAACCTTTTATGCAGGACTAAATTTTTCTTCAAGAAACTTCTGGATTCGGCTGCTGGAGGTACCTTCATGTCCATCACTTTGGTGCTGCAACAAAGCTTCTTGATGATATGATGATTAACTATTCTGAGTGGCACACCGAAAGGACTCCTCAAGGTAAGAAGGTAAATTCTGTTGAAGAAACCTCTTCTTGAGTGATAAGATTGATGTTATTATGTCTATGCTTGTGAATGGTAAATCTCATGTTGATCCAAATAATGTTCCTTTAGCTTCATTGGTTGCTCAAGAAGAGCATGTTGATGTGAACTTCATTAAAACAACAATTTCAACAACAATGCTTATAGGAATAATTTTGGTAAACAATTATAAGCCTTATCCTTCAAATAGTGGTAATGGTTATGTCAATTCCTATGGTAATTCCTACAGCAATAATAGAAGTGTATCCTCTGATCTTGAAGCCATGCTTAAGGATTTTATTAGTACACAAACTGCTTTTAATAAATCTGTTGAGGAAAAGCTTGGTAAAATTGATGTTCTTGCTTCTAAGGTTGATAGCCTTGCTCTTGATGTTGATCTTTTGAAACTAAAAGTTATGCCTAATGATGTTAAAGAGAACAAGACTTTTGCTACTGCCAATGCTATCCAAGTTAAAATTGACAACAATATTAGGATGTTGGCTGAATTGCATGCTAGGTGGGAAAGAGAGGATAAAATTGAAAAGAGAATAGTATAGCTAGAGTTTGTACTATTACCACCACTAGTAATGCTAATGTTTCACATGCTAGTAAGCCTCCTACTATCAATGGTAACATAATTGGTGTTGGCAATGTTTCTACTACCTCTGCAAAACGTTTAAAATTGCCTAAAACCACTGAAACTGTTCCTGATAAAGTGCTGAAATTTTTCGAAATATGGGAGACAATGGTTCCTTACCATTGACCATAATGATTTTGATTTTGATGATTGTAATATTTCTGAAGTAATTATGTTCTTGCAAAAGCTAGCTAGAAGTCCTAATGCTAGTGCTATTAATATGGCTTTCACAAAACATATTACAAATGCTCTCATACAAGCTAGGGAAGAAAATTAAAACATGAAGCTTCTATCCCTAGGAAGTTAGAAGATGGTTGGGAGCCCATCATTAAGATGAAGGTGAATGATTTTGATTGTAATGCTTTATGTGATCTTGGTGCTAGCATTTCTGTTATGCCTAAGAAACTCTATGATATGCTTGATTTGCCACCTTTGGAACATTGTTATTTGGATGTTTATCTTGCTGATAATGCTATGAAGAAACCTTTGGGAGAGTTGATGATGTTCTTATTATGGTTAACAATAACCTTGTCCCCGTTGATTTTGTTGTTTGGACATTGAATGCAATGCATCTTGTCCTATTGTTTTGGGAAGACCTTTTCTTAGAACTGTTGGTGCCATTATTGATATGAAAGAAGGAAATATAAGGTACCAATTCCCACTCAAGAAAGGTATGGAACACTTCCCTAGAAAGAGAATGAAGTACCTTTTGATTCTATTATTAGAACAATTATATGTTGATGCTTCTTCACTTGGAAACACTTGATTTTCACTTTCTGCGCCTAGCTGAAAGGCGTTAAAGAAAAGCGCTTATGGGAGACAACCCATGTTTTATTTCTGTAATTTTCTTTTTCTTTGAGTCAAGGAGCTTGCTTACTTCTGTAACAACTCCTTTGTATCTTTATTTTATTGCATTGTTGTGCCAAGTAAAGTCTCTAATAGAAAGTTGATGCTAGATTTGGATTTCTGCGCAGAGACAGATTTTTGCTGTCCACCGTTTTGAGCTGTACGCACTCCAGAAAAATCAAAAATTCTGAAAAAATTCAGGCGTGATCCTCATATATGTACGCAACTTTCATTAGTTTTAAGTTTTCGATCTGAGCAACTTAAGTGCCTCGAAAAAATTCGTCTTTACAGACTGTTCTGTTTTTGACAGATTCTGCCTTTTATTTTGCATTCTCTCTTTTACTGTGTTTGAGTGGATTTCTTTGCTCCACAAAATATCAGTGGCTGTAGCTAATGTCCAGAAGTATTGGAGATGATTGTGTCATTACAGAACATGTGAATTTTTGATTATGCACTAACCCTTAATGAGAATTACTTTGAGTTTGGTGTGAAGGAAGTTTTCAAGGATCAAAGAGGAGGATGATATGATATGATCAAGAAGAGTGAAAAGCCTAAGCTTGGGGATGCCCCCGTGGGCACCCAAGCATATTTCAAGAAGACTCAAGCGTCTAAGCTTGGGGATGCCCAAGGCATCCCCTTCTTCATCAACAACTTATCAGGTCATCTCTAGTGAAACTATATTTTAATTCTTTCACATCTTATGTGCTTTACTTGGAGCGTCTGTGTGCTTTTATTTTTGCTTTGTTGTTTTCTTTTCTGAATAAATTGGATCCTAGCATTCTTGTGTGGGAGAGAGACACGCTCCGCTTTTTCATGTGAATACTCGTATTCTTCACTTATATTTGTTGAGTATTCTTACTAGCTACTGCAATGCTTTTAGCTCCTGTTTTTCATGCATCTCTTGTTCAGAGCTGTTAGTTCTTGTAGAGAAGTACTCTCTTGTTTCATTGTTGTATTATTTGGAGAGTTTTATGTTGAAATAAGTTGATTGGTGTTTGGTTGGAAACAGAAAATGCTACATGTGGTAGATGGTATATTGAAAAGACATACTCATTCTTGTAGATCATTGTCTTGGATAATTTGATGCTTTGCAATTGTTTTGAGCTCTCAAGTAGATCATGTTTAAGCTCTTGCATCATGTAGTTAAAGCCTATTAGTGGAGAACTACCGTAGAGCTTGTTGAAATTGGTTTGCATGTTTGTATCTCTAAGGTCTAGATATTTTCTGGTAAAGTGTTTGAGTAACAAGGAAGACAGTGTAGAGTCTTATAATGCTTGCAATATGTTTTTATGTAAGTCTTGCTGTACCGTTGATATCCTGTGTTTGCTTCAAACAACCTTGCTAGCCTAAACTCTGTACTGAGAGGGAATGCTTCTCGTGCATCCAAACCTTGAGCCAAAACCCATGCCATTTGTGTCCACCATAACTACCTATTATGTGGTATTTCCTGCCATTCCAAGTAAATACTTCATGTGCTACCTTTAAACTATTCAAAACTTTATTACTCCTTATTTGTGTCAATGTTTTATAGCTCATGAGGAAGTATGTGGCGTTTCTCTATCACCTTGTCATTTACTCATGACAGACTTTCACCAATGGACTAGTGGCATATACATCCGCTTATCCAATAACTTGCAAAAAGAGCTGGCAAATGGGGTGCCCAGTCCCAATTAATTACAACTATAACTGCTTAATTCTCTTCACATGTTTTGCCAATGATTTATCAAAGCAAATTTCAAAGTGTTAAACATTATCAAATAGGCACTCCTCCATGGTATGTGATTGTTGGAAGGCACCCGAGGATTCGGTTAGCCATGGCTTGTGTAAGCAAAGGTTGGGAGGAGTGTCATACCAATTTATAAATATGCATGTGTAAACAAAAGAGAAGAGGGATGATCTACCTTGGGTAGAAATAACGTCCTTCATGGGAGCCGCTCTTGAAAGTCTGGGTGATAAGGGGGATAGAGTGCCCACTGCCATTCGTTGACAACAACAAACACCTCTCAAAAACTTACTTTATGCTCTCTATATGATTTCAAAAACTTAAAAAGCTCTAGCACATGATTTAATCCCTGCTTCCCTCTGCGAAGGGCCTTTCTTTTACTTTATGTTGAGTCAGTTTACCTACTTCTTTCTATCTCAGAAGCAAACACTTGTGTCAACTTTGTGTGCATCAATTCTTATATGCTTACTTATTGCACTTGTTATATTACTTTGTGTTGACAATTATCCATGAGATATACATGTTGAAAGTTGAAAGCAATTGCTGAAACTTAAATCTTCCTATGTGTTGCTTCAATGCCTTTTATTTAGAATCTATTGCTTTATGAGTTAACTCTTATGCAAAGCTTTTTGATGCTTGTCTTGAAAGTACTATTCATGAAAAGTTTTTGCTTATATGATTCAGTTGTTTACTCTTTATCTATTTGTTAGCAAACTATAGACCATTGCCTTGAGTCACTTCATTCATGACATGAGCCTTGCAATATTATTTGATCAAGATTGTGTGAAAGCATGTCTCCTCAGAAATTATTTTGTTGTTATCGTTTTACCTACTCGAGGACGAGTAGAACTAAGCTTGGGGATGCTTGATACGTCTCCAACGTATCATAATTTCTGATGTTCCATGCTTATATTATACCAATTGCTACATGTTTTATATACACTTTATATCATTTTTATGCATTTTCTGGGACTAACCTATTAACAAGATGCCACAGTGCCAGTTCCTGTTTTCTGCTGTTTTTGTTTCAGAAAAGTTGTTCTGGAAATATTCTCGGAATTGGACGAAACAAAAGCCAAGTCCTATTTTTCTGACACGTACACGGAGTCCGAAGGAGAGACGAAGGGGGCCGTGGGCCCCCTCACCATGTGGCGGCGCGGTCCCACCTCCTGCCGCGCGTGACGTGGTGAGGGCCCACGGGTCTCCACCGACGTCCCCCTTCGCCTATATATTCTTCTATTCGGGAAAACCCTAGACACCCGAGTCAATTTCCACGAAAAGTTCCAGAGCCGCCGCCGCCGTCAACCCTAACTCGGGAGGGTTCTGAAGCTCTTCCCGGCACCCTGCCGGAGAGGGAATCATCACCGGAGGGCTCTACATCGCCATGCCTGCCTCCGGAGTGATGTGTGAGTAGTTCATCCTTGGACTATGGGTCCATAGCAGTAGCTAGATGGTTGTCTTCTCCTCTTGTGCCATCATGTTTAGATCTTGTGAGCTGCCTATCATGATCAAGATCATCTTATTGTAATGCTACATGTTGTGTTTGCTGGGATCCGATGAATATTGATACTATGTCAAGTTGAATACTGAAATATTATGTCTATGTCATTTATGATCTTGCATGCTCTCCGTTGCTTGTTGATACTCTGGCCAAGTGATGCTTGTGACTCCAAGAGGGTATTTATGCTAGATAGTGGGTTCAGTCTCCATTTAATCTGGGGGACTGACAGCAACCTCTAAGGTTGTGGATGTGCTGTTGCCACTAGGTAACCTAATGATGCTTTGTCTAAGGATAATGTGTTGTTTACATTATGCACTTTACTTAATGCAATTGTCTGTTGCTTGCAACTTAATACTGGAAGGGGTGCGGATGCTAACCTGAAGGTGGACTATTTAGGCACAGATGCATGCTGGATAGCGGTATGTGTACTTTGTCGTAATGCCCAAATGAATCTCATAGTAGACACTACTTGCACATGCATTGTTATTATGCACTTTCAATATTTCAATTGCCCAGCTGTAATTTGTTTACCCAGCATGTTAGTTAACTTTATGGAGAGACACCACTAGTGAACTGTGGACCCTGGTCATTCTTTTACATCTGAAATACAACCTACTGCAATCATTGTTCTCTTTCATTCTCTGCAATTAAACATCATTTTCCACACCACACTTTTAATCCTTTGTTTTCAGCAAGCCGGTGAGATTGACACCCTCACTGATTCGTTGGGGCAAAGTAGTTTGATTGTCTTGTATGCAGGTTCCAAGTCATCCGCCAGGACCTCCCCTTCGACGCAAGCAAGTTTTCTGGCGCAGTTGACACCTTCAGAAGTGTCTTCACCTCCTACTGGATTGATAACCTCGGTTTCTTGCTGAGGGAAGACTTGCAGCTACACTCATCAAACCTTACTCTTGGGGTCTCCCAACGAACGTGTGGTTTACATGCATCAGTGACCGCCTCAAGCCGGCCACACCCAGAAGCCACTTCCTCTCGTTGCTCCAATGGGAGGAAGAAAGACCACACGCCAAGTAGGGATGTAGCCTTGTAGATAACCTGCAAATTATAAAGAAAAGGGTACGAGTGCCGTTGCCCACAACGAAATGACCACGGAAAAGAAAACCATCTTTGACAGCCAGAAGACCTTTCCAAAAAAGGAGAGTCTATAATGTATTGGAAACCAATATATTTAAATGGAAGTGATCCACATTCACAACCAAAAATATCCTTATAGGCGTTCACTTCGTCTTGTGCTTTACCAAAACAAAATATCAAGCTCTTATGAAAGTTAATTTTCAGATCAGATAATTGTTCGAAAATGCATATGATAAGCTTCATGTTAACAGCTTTCTGTAAATCATGTTACAAAAAAAAGAATTGTATCTTCCGCATATTGTAAAACTGATACACCCCCTTTCGCAAGATGAGGCACCAGTCCACCGACCTTTCCCTCATCCTTCACTCTATTAATTAAAATAGCAAGCATATCTGCTACAACATTAAAAAGATTAGGGGATAGGTGTTGGAGATATGCCCTAGAGACAATAATAATTAAGTTTATTATTTATCTCCATGTTTATTATTAATGTTTGTATCTTTATGCTACAACTGTATTGGGTACTTGTATAGCAAATACAACGTATGCAAGAGGAAAACCTCCGATACACGTGTAGAGATGCGAACGAAAAAAAGTTCCTGGTCTTGTCTCTAAGACTAGCCTATCTTGTTGCTCGATGATCATGTTTTCCTGATCATGGACTTTGTATAAGTCATTCAACTATAGGAGTGGATTATCGGAATGATAATCGCACTAAACCGACCCACCGTATGATCTTGCTATGAGACAAATCGTCGACGATGAAATAGCGATTGATCATCTATTTAGTTATCATTAGCTAGATCCCTATGCTATGAGAATATCTTGTGACCGCTTATTCGACATTCGAGCTTTGATTTCCATCAAACGTCTTGCAGTAACATGGACTATGATAAGTGGCTTTTGGGCTTGAACTAGAATATGTATTGGAACAGAGATCGTTCAAGAATGACACTTACTCCTCCAGACGATGGAGAGATATATCCTCTAGGCCGTCTCAAGTATTGTTGTTGTCACGCAATCGTCTGGCCAGACACAAGCGTGATTTATCACGGGACAACATATATATGGAATGAGAAAAGAGAATGATATTGGTACGAGAATAATATGTGTTATGGTCAAAGGGTTTGATCACACTAGAGCACATTGTCTCAATCTCGAGATATCATTGGTATCGTGTACGTAAGGGGATTAAGCGTAATGGTTAACACACAGGTTCTGTTGTTCATTCACAACACAAGGGTGCCAGTACGAATGCCTAATCTACTGCTGGTTATTGTTTGGTAAGCTCCCAAACAATACTTTGTGATTGTTGAACCTTTCGGGTCACACGCTTAACCTGTAGGTCAATCTTTGATTGAGAGTAAAGATGTAGTTTTAGTGGGAATGAGATTGTGTCGGAGTAGCTCCGATGTCACTGGACTTGTTCCGGTGAATTATAAGTTAGAGAGAATGCGGACATCTAATGTCCCGGGATGATAGTAATAGTTTCTATCATCAGCGGATTTAATCCGAGTGCTTATGAAGAAGGAAATATTGTTCCGATGTTTGTCGGCGGATACTAGGTATCCCGGTTCATATAAATATGAGCCATATGATAAGTAATTAATTCTTGGAATTTTCCGTAAAAGGAAATATTCATTTAGGAATTAATTAGACAAAATAATTAATTATTTATTTAATTATATGGGAAGAATATTAAATAGACCCACCAAGGTCATGGTGGGCCAAGGCGCCGTAGAGGGGAAGTCCCCCCCCCCCATGGCCAAAACCCTAATAGGCCACGTGGCCCATGGGGGGACGGCGGTGGCATGAGGCGGTGGGAGGGGGAAGTCCCCCTCCAATCCGAGTTGGAGGTGGGGGGTCTCCTCCCCCTTTCCTTCTAGGGTGAGCCGGTTTAGGGGGAGGAGTCCAACTCCTCCACCCAATCCGAGTTCGGGTGGGGGAGGGTCTCCTCCCCATCCTTCCTTATTTGGGAAAGGCAGGTTTGGAGGGAGTAGTCCTACTACTCCCCCCAATCCGAGTTGGGGAAGAGGATGGATTCCTCCCTCCCTTCCTTGGCCGGCCGGCCCAAGGGGAAGGGCTTGGCCCCTTCCCCAAGTCCCTCCACCCCTTGGCCTCCTTTATAAGCAACCCCAAGCCCCTAGGGTTTGAAACAAGAAACACAATATTCAAAGCTCTCACTCTCTCTTGTAGATCTCATGTGTTGAGAATTAGACGTCTCTAATCTTCTCATATAGATCTAATCTAGTTGATTAGATCTACCACCAAAACTACGCCGCAAGGCTGACTCTCTTCACCACATGCTAGTAGCTAGGCGGTGAACGCACGGGGTG
Source organism: Poa pratensis (assembly GCA_947311845.1). Taxonomy (NCBI): domain Eukaryota; kingdom Viridiplantae; phylum Streptophyta; class Magnoliopsida; order Poales; family Poaceae; genus Poa; species Poa pratensis. The sequence goes on from CAMZMU010000052.1 coordinate 99,546,594, forward strand.
GGTTGACACGGTGTATGTGTGGATACCGCTAGAGCGGGATTTGCGCAAGTAAGTTCGTTGGACAACAGAACAACTTCATCAAGGTCTACATCAACGACGACGTACGGCAACAATCTCACCTCCCGGCGTGGACGTGAGATTTTTCATCAGGCTTCACCGACATCCACTTCGACAAACACAAGATCTTCCGCAAGCGTGTTTGTAAGTATTCTGGATCATCGCATTATGGGATGCAACGTACCTTCATAGAATAGATCTTGGCGGTAAGGTTACGGATAAATTTTAAAGTTTTTCCCACAACCCAATAGTGGTATCAGAGCCGATCTATGCGTTGGTATGATTTGATCTAGAGCACCAGTTGGTGTGAGCATTGCATGGTTCTTGCATTAAGTTTATTTTAGTTGCTTCCCAAGAAGTTGTACATCATATTCCACGGCAGTATTGGCAAGATCTTTACGAACTTCTGGCTATCCGCGGACCTTCCGGCTACTCCTAGTATGCTTGTTGGCGCCAACGATGTGCTTCAGTAGCTTCGGGTCTATACCCTTAGTTGTGGACGTTGATGTATATACGGACTGGGCCTGAGGGTTGGACGCCTCACGGGGGTCACGCGCACATGTGATCGTTTAGATTGGGGTTCTGCAACGTTTTCGTAATGTTGGGATCTCAATCACCCCGCAATATTAATCTAGCAACTAGCCTAAACGTGCTTTAATACGTAGGTAGTGACGGTAATTCCGTAGAGCCTACAAAGCCACGTAAAACTTGCAAACAAAGCGTTAGATACGTCTAACTTGGTTTTGCAGGATTGTGTGCATGTGTTTTGGTATAGCTATTTTGTTACGGTGTCTTAACATGATGGTGGGAGCCAAAACAATTGATCGAGTTCGTCATCGACAATCAAGCGAAGAAGAGTTTGTCGTGGAGACCGGGAGGAGGCGCCAGCATTGCGTCGGCGACGTGTACTTGGCGAGTTTTCGGTATGGTAATTTTCCTTCGGGAATTTTGCCGTGACCGGGAATAATGAAGATGGTGATCCTCAAGGACGAGCGCCAAGACTTCCGAGAATAACAAAGGCTATACCAAAGCACATGAATTATTATTAATTGCCTGTGATGTTTATCCTTTGTTGTTTGCACCTTGATTGCGCAGTAGTCGTTTATTAGGGTGAATCCTCATACAAAATCAAGGAGATCGTGTTCTTACCAACCGTGGCACCGTCAAACCGGATGCTTGTTGCCGTACGACCTGTATCCAGGAGTAATGTGTACCAAGGGTTCGGGGGCGGGCGCGAACCATTCTAGCAGCCAGTGTAGGTTGGTTGTCTTGACGTCCAAGCATAACACAACCATGAGTTCGGAACACATCCGTCGAAAGACGAACCGGAGTTGTAGCTGCTGCAACTAGCATAGTGCTTACCGATTGGCCGACGGACATGACATGTATCCATGCTTGCTTCGTAGGGCAATCGGGTCCTGAATCACTTAGTGCAATCATGAGGATTATTGGACTTAGTGGGAGCATATCTTAGATTCATGTTTGATTGAATTAAAGTAGTGCATTAAAATTAGTAATAAACTAAAGTCTAAATAAACTTGTTTTGTTGTAGATTATGGACCACTTTGAAAAGTTCCATTTCAATCAGATGTTGAGTCGTACACCATTAGCTGCAAATGGAAACAACTTTGGAGAATGGTTTCACCACATGGTCGGTGCTCTCAAGAGCGCAGGAAAAGTTGATGTTCTGACTCCCATAGATTCACATGATGAAAATCATGGTGGACCTCACATGTTCTGTGATGAGTGCATTGTCAAGGAGCTCATGCATGCTTGTATTGAACCACAGCTGGGCGGTCTTTTCGAAGACATGCGTCCCTTCCGGTTGATGGAAGTATTGAAAGCTAGGTTCATACATCAAGTACGCGCTGAGCGTTACAATCTAAGAAGGGAACTGATAAACATTCATCTTGAGTTGGGTGAACCCATTCAAATGTTTGAAATCAGAGTTACCAAATTAGAGGAGAAACTTAGACAAATTGGATCTCCAGTTGGTCATGAGTTTCTCTGTGACATTGTACTAGCGGCACTACCACCTGCATATCATGCCTTCGTGGCGATGTACAATCGCATGGCGGATGAGTGGCCGGTTCAGATGTTGTTTGCCTTGCTTAAGGAAGCAGAAGCTGATATTCAGAATGGGGATCTTAACTGGACCAAGACAGGTATAAGAGTTATACACATTGACATAATTTCAGCAATTATGATCATTGGTATTGGATACTAATGAATGCTCGAACTTGCACCAGTGGCAGGTACTTTGGAAGGAGCTAATGCTGGAAAGAAGAGGAAATTCTGGGAAGACGTAGAAGTTACGATTGTAGTGTAACTTTGCATCCTAGAAGAAGCACAGTGGAAGATCGCATTTTATGCAAAAGTGACCACTATGTCTTCAATCCAAGTCAATGAAGAAGATTTACACTAGAACTTTAAATAAGAGTTATTTTTAGTTTGATCATTATGTAATGAATATTTTGTATTCTGGAACAAGTCATTGTTCGAATTATAAAGTATGTGTGGAATTCCAAGTTTGGAAATTCAAAGTTTATATCTTCTTTATTGTGTTATGTCATTAATTATTTGTTTGTTAAGTCTTTATTGTTTTGATTCAAGTTATTGCTTAAAGTTTTAAGTAATAAATAAAGTTAGTTTAGTCTTTAATTTGGAGTTATACTTTTTGTTGGTTCTCTTTGAGACTCTTAAAGTTATCTCTAAATTAAATGGATAAAACTAAAATCACAAAGTGTCATACACTTGGAGAAATTCGAAATTCATAAAGTGCTAGGCATTTGATGAAAATCGAAATCCACAAAATGCTAGGCATTTAGTAGACTCGAATTTGGCAAAGTGCTAGGCACTAGTAAATTTCGAGATTTACATAAAGGAGTGGAATCTACCCATTAATTCAATTCTATTGAGGAATTAATATGAAGTTGCATATTAATGAAATAGAGTTAATGAAATTATTGAAGTTTCAATGTTTCATAAAATTCAGTGGGAGAGTGTGAGAATCAAAATAAAGGAATCAAAGGAATTTGATTAAAGTTGAAAGAAAGGACTTAATAAAATATTGTAACATTATTGACGAAAGAAAATTATTTCTTAGTCAATATTACTTATGATGGATTTTGGTAACTCGAAATCATCATGGTAATAAAATCTTTTGCAAGATAAAGATTAAAAGGAAATGTTACAATGTCTTGCTTAATGTGTTGTGAAATTAGAATTCCAAATTACCCACTAAAGTAAATAGATATTTTGTTTGATATCTTGGGATTTGTGTCAATTATAACTTAGAGTTATTTTGATAGTAAGTTCCATATTTTTCAATTAAGGATTTAAAGTTTTAAGTTCGAATTGAAAAGGTGTTTTGCAAAAGTCCAAAATTGTTATTTTGGCAAGTGACTTCCACACATAATTCTAAATGCTTGTTGACTTTAGAATTGGAGAAAAGTGTCTTCTCATGAAAGAGAGTGGAAATCATAATACTAAATTAAGGCTGAGAGTCTTTGGGCAAGTGTTAGAATGAGAAGGGAAACATGCAAATGTTTCCATATCATTACTTTGTCCAGGAATACATGTAAGGTATACATGGTTCGAATTAAGTATTAAAGGAAAAATCATGTGAGGAATTTGATGATTAAATCACTAGGTGATTGAAATCATTTAATGTCCAGGAACATGATATAAGCAAAACAATTACAAGCAAATAAGGAACATTCATTAATGACATTTGTCATAAAAGGAGTTCAAGAAAAATTCATGAGACTCTAAGATCCAATCTTGAGAGTTGTTTGGATGTGATGTAAAATCATGTGCATGAATATTTCATAAAGAAAGGACATATGAATATCTAATATTCATAGAGCTAGTCTTTATTTTTATCAAGGACGAATAACTGATAGTGAAAGTTGCAATACTTTTCATATCAATTGCTTGATGCTGTTATTGAACTAAAGTAGCAATATATTGCTAAGGATAATTAGTTTGGATTATGAAAATAATCTAGATAATTATGTTATGAATGTTTGAAGTCAGTCGTATTAATGAGTAAGAATTCTATTCTTTTCATTATATAAATCGAAGGGACTTAAAAGACAGTGGGAGCTGATATTATATTTATTGAATAGGCTAGGCCGAATTAATAAATATATAAATCTCGTGATTTAAAGAGTTTAAATAAAAGGTCAGAAAATGTCTTATTAAAGTTTTGTCTCTAAGATAGAATTTAATAAACATGAGTATGAATGTACTAAAGTGCAATTCGAAAGGTAATTTCGAATTGTGTCTTGAGTCAAAGAAATTTGATCAAGAATTCATAGCGTGATATTTGCAAGATACCTTGACCTTCGTAGTCCTGGATGAGCGAATAGAGAGGAATAAGATCAAATCATATTTAATGTGATTTTGCTTATGACATTGCATATATAGTACATAAAGCCGGAAAGTTTCCAAAGTGCTAAACTTTTATAAAGTTTTGCCACCGGCGTTAATGAGAAATTCTTAATAAGGATATTCTCATAAGAGCAGTTAATTAAGATTGTAATTGATCATATAAAGGTTTGGTAAAAGAACCTGATGGTGAGATTACAAAAAGGAGAACCAACAAGGTAGATTTTGTAAAGCTTCAAATAGTGTGTATAGAGAAGTTACTCGTATACATATTTGTGGTGGAATTATGAAATCAAATTTTTTCTGATAAATGTTTTTTCAAATGATAAATACTAAGTGTTTTGATTTTATCAAATACACGTGTATCTTATGAGTGGATTCTACAACAAAGATAGTTCATCTATCGAGGATAGTTGCGTCATTGATGTGAGACGTCATGATAAGCAAGTTATTGGATGAGTCATTACTCAGGTGAGGTTTCTATAAAGATGGTATGATAATATCAACCGGTATTATTAATGCTACTACGGAACCGGAAAGGCCCATATCCAATTCCTAATATATCCGACTTACATAGTCAAGTTTGGCATGTGAGGTGATAAATAAAGTTTATGAACTTTGGTTGGATCAAAGTGCTTTCAGATCCGCATGCGAAAGCGTGAGTGGCACCTTAGTTCCATTTGGTGTCATGTCATCATGCTAACTAGAATCATTATTGTTTCTAGTGCAAGTGGGAGACTGTTGGAGATATGCCCTAGAGACAATAATAATTAAGTTTATTATTTATCTCCATGTTTATTATTAATGTTTGTATCTTTATGCTACAACTGTATTGGGTACTTGTATAGCAAATACAACGTATGCAAGAGGAAAACCTCCGATACACGTGTAGAGATGCGAACGGAAAAAAGAGTTCCTGGTCTTGTCTCTAAGACTAGCCTATCTTGTTGCTCGATGATCATGTTTTCCTGATCATGGACTTTGTATAAGTCATTCAACTATAGGAGTGGATTATCGGAATGATAATCGCACTGAACCGACCCACCGTATGATCTTGCTATGAGACAAATCGTCGACGATGAAATAGCGATTGATCATCTATTTAGTTATCATTAGCTAGATCCCTATGCTATGAGAATATCTTGTGACCGCTTATTCGACACGAGATTTGATTTCCACCAAACGTCTTGCAGTAACATGGGACTATGATAGGTGGCTTTTGGGCTTGAACTAGATAATGTATTGGAACAGAGATCGTTCAAGAATGGCACTTACTCCTCCAGACGATGGAGAGATACATCCTCTAGGCCATCTCAAGTATTGTTGTTGTCACCCAATCGTCTGGCCAGACACAAGCGTGATTTATCACGGGACAACATATATACGGAATGAGAAAAGAGAATGATATTGGTACGAGAATAATATGTGTTATGGTCAAAGGGTTTGATCACACTAGAGCACATTGTCTCAATCTCGAGATATCATTGTACGTAAGGGGATTAAGCGTAATGGTTAACGCACAGGTTCTGTTGTTCATTCACAACACAAGGGTGCCAGTACGAATGCCTAACCCACTGCTTGTTATTGTTTGGTAAGCTCCCAAACAATACTTTGTGATTGTTGAACCTTTCGGGTCACACGCTTAAGCTGTAGGTCAATCTTTGATTGAGAGTAAAGATGTAGTTTTAGTGGGAATGAGATTGTGTCGGAGTAGCTCTGATGTCACTGGACTTGTTCCGGTGAATTATAAGTTAGAGAGAATGCGGACATCTAATGTCCCGGGATGATAGGAATGTTTCTATCATCAGCGGATTTAATCCGAGTGCTTATGAAGAAGGAAATATTGTTCTGATGTTTGTCGGCGGATACTAGGTATCCCGGTTCATATAAATATGAGTTATATGATAAGTAATTAATTCCGGGAATTTTCCGTAAAAGGAAATATTCATTTAGGAATTAATTAGACAAAACAATTAATTATTTATTTAATTATATGGGAAGAATATTAAATAGACCCACCAAGGTCATGGTGGGCCAAGGCGCCGTAGAGGGGAAGTTCCCCCCATGGCCGAAACCCTAATGGGCCACGTGGCCCATGGAGGGGACGGCGGCGGCATGAGGCGGTGGGAGGGGGAAGCCTCCCTCCAATCCGAATTGGAGGTGGAGGGTCTCCTCCCCCTTTGGTGAGGCAGTTTGGGGGGGGGGGGGGGAGTCCAACTCCTCCACCCAATCCGAGTTGGGGTGGGGGAGGGTCTCCTCCCCCTCCTTCCTTGTTTGGGAAAGGCAGGTTTGGAGGGAGGAGTCCTACTCCTCCCCCTAATCCGAGTTGGGGAAGGGGAGGGACTCCTCCCTCCCTTCCTTGGCCGGCCGGCCCAAGGGGAAGGGCTTGGCCCCTTCCCCAAGTCCCTCCACCCCTTGGCCTCCTTTATAAGCAACCCCAAGCCCCTAGGGTTTGAGACAAGAAACACAATATTGCAAAGCGCTCTCTCTTGTAGATCTCATGTGTTGAGAATTAGACGTCTCTAATCTTCTCATATAGATCTAATCTAGTTGATTAGATCTACCACCTAAACTACGCCGCAAGGCTGACTCTCTTCACTACGTGCTAGTAGCTAGGCGGTGAACGCACGGGGTGGGTTGACACGGTGTATGTGTGGATACCGCTAGAGCGGGATTTGCGCAAGTAAGTTCCTTGGACAACGGAACAACTTCATCAAGGTCTACATCAACGACGACGTACGGCAACAATCTCACCTCCCGGCGTGGACGTGAGATTCTTCATCAGGCTTCACCGACATCTACTTTGACAAACACAAGATCTCCCGCTGGCGTGTTTGTAAGTATTCTGGATCATCGCATTATGGGGTGCAACGTACCTTCATAGAATAGATCTTGGCGATAAGGTTACGGATAAATTTTAAAGTTTTCCCCGCAACCCAATAATAGGTGGCCTCCTTGACGCATCCCTTTTTTGTCTGAAAATGGTGGCCAATATCGTCATTAACCCTTATTCCCACCGACCCGAGCTGAACAAAATTTTCAATCATCCTACACCAAAGTTGATCAAAACCCTTTATTCGTAACGCTTGTTGTAAAAAAGACCATTAAATGCTCCTAATACCCACAGAGAAAACCTATTCCGTGCTGTTTCTGAAATCTGGTACAGCTGCAAAGAAATAGGCATAGGAAGAGCTTTACAACTCTGATTGACCGCTCAAAACAATCGTGGGAACAGGCCTAAAAAACATTACACATATACCATCTAGGTATTCGAAAATGGGCATTACACCTGATACTAATTCGTCAGGCTGTAAACGCAAGGAAGATGGCTTTCTCGAGAGTGATAAAAAATAACGGTGGCTGATCTGTTTCTGCTTATTCATTTTCCCAGTTTGGCAAATGCCTGTCTGTACATATTTTTTCGGTCCCTTCTCACAGAATGCAAGTACAGCGCTCTTGCCGAGCTTTGGGGACAAATTTGCTAGCTCGGAAACAGCAAACGTTTCTCAAATCAGTGAGAATGTGCATCACAGGAAAGCTCATCAGCTTAACTGCAACTTACCAAATGTGTGTAACAGTGTAAGTTCCAATGCCATGGAAAATGTTGCATACTGCTATAATAATGCATTAAAAATGTTGTCAAGATATAATTTACCTACAAAGTAAGATCATAATAATCGAGTAAAAGTAATCTGGCCTAATTCATGCCGGACGTGGACTACCCAAAATACTGTAAACTATGAACTGATAGAAACTTACTCCATTTTGTGGAGCATAACAAAGAAATCAGCTGTCGGAGTCATGTGATCTACATATTAATGATCCCAGATACATGAGAATGTCGCGGTAAAATTCAGTTCACAATCAAGAGTGCAATCAGAGCTGCAGAGAAGTCAATATGGTACTGAAGGCACAAAACCAATTTGAAGCAAACGATATCCATTTCATTCATATGAGAGTTTAATTACATCATAGAAGTCCATGATCCCGGACTTGAGGGTTACATTGGGATGATGCATCCTTGACTAGCTAAGCAAAGAACTAATACTAGGGACTCAAGAAACTTGGTGGCCGGCTGGAAGGGGCCACTCTTCATCACTTGGTCGGTGGCATGGCCGTCACCTGGTCCAAGGCGATCCGCATGGGAGAATAGTGAGCTTTGCCCTTGTAGACCACTTCAACGTAGCCATCCTCCAAGTCGGAGACGACGACTGCGTGGTTCAAGATGACGAGACGTTGCCCCGTTGGCAGGGTCCCTGCCGGCGTGCGCATCTTCACGGTCATGCCCTTCTTGATCGGTGCGGACGAGGGCTTCTTGGTGTACTTCATCTCAGCTCCGGTTGTCTCGTGCTCGTGCTTGGTTCTTGCGGACAGCTTAGTGACGGCAGTCGAGGCAGTGAGCTTGGGCGCCTTCATCGCGAACCTTGGGGTCGGTGCTTCTCGGCGTGGCATCGTCAACCTCTTTGGAGCTTCTCCGAAGTCTATGTAGACGATCTTCCTATCAGCGCCGGGTGCTCCGGTCGGGATGAGCACTCGTGGGATCGGAGGCGAGGCTTTCTTGACAGAGGACGCGTTGGCGAGCTTCTGGGCCGCAGTGCCGGCGGACGGGATCAGGCGCGTCGGCGGCGGCGCGGCAGAGGACTTCTTGACGACTCTTCCCTTGACGACGTTGATGGCCTTCCTGCGGCGCTCCAGCTCACGACGGATGTCGTTGTGCGCCGCGGACGAGCGCTGCGCCATGAGAGCGGGCATGGTGATGGCTTCGGATGGGAGGAGGGTTCAGCGAGAGGAGAGGGTGCGGCCAAATCGCAGGGCGGTACTAGGCTTATATGGAGTGGGGAAGGTCGCCGCGAGGTGCAGCCGGAGTGGAACTGGGAAGCGTGGATGCCAAGCAGAGCGACGCCAGAGCTATAACTCGATGGCAATGGCGGTGGCGCGTTTGAAGTTTTCATTGGATCGGTGGAGTCCGACTCGCGCGCAGGTAGCGAAGTGCGGTCGCGTGGATACCAAGCTCAGTCCCAAGTAATTGGACACGGGAACTTCAAACGCGCTTCCGCTATCCGAGTTCGACTCATACTCGACACAGGAACTTGCCAAAATACGCCTCATACTCGGACCGGGAAGCATTGAGCCATGTCGATCGATGCCAAGTGCTAATTTCCAAACAAGAGTATAATTCGAAAAAGCGCGAGATTGAATTTTAGCAAGAGTAATTCGTAACAGGAAATAAAAAATCTAGCAGGAGCAATGTGGTTAGCTCTGAACAGTGTCTGTCCCAGGAGCTGAATTTCTCGGCGATTGTCGGGCGGAAACACGACATCTGGGACACCTGCACCCACCAAGGCTAATCGTTCGAAGGATTCATAGCAGATCAGTACCAGCATAAGGTACTAAGGATTTGATTGCGCATGTGCTCTTAGTTGTTAGCTCTGAAAAAACTGAAAAAACACAGTCACAGAGTACAAGTCAAGAAAATGAGTTTCTCTGATTTCAGACATGAACAAATGCTTTCGATACCAGGAACATGTAAGAGCATGATGGAGGGGAATTGAGCGAGGAATGAAGACGTCTCCTGGCACGTCTCTCGCGAGAGCACGGAGCTCTGGCAATGGCGGATCTGAGGGCCCACCGGCGGCCGCGGCCGCCACGATTCCCCCCGACCCCACTCCGGCCCCAAGCGCTCGAGCTACCCCACCCTCTACCTACGCGCCATGGACTCACCGGAGGCCTCCCCTGCTCCCCACAAACGCCCCCCTGTTTCCTCCTCCGCCAGCGCACAAATCAGGTCCTTCGGCGGCGAGGAGACTGACGCTGGCGTTCCGCGGAGATGGAGGAGGGGATGCGTCGGGCAGCGGCGCGACAACGGCCTCTCAGGGTGGACGCGGAGGCGAATCTCCTCGGTTCACCCTCAAGTTCGGCTCCGTCGAGTACGACGCCGGCGACCCACGGCATTTGGAGAGCGAAGAGGATGCGGGGAATCAGACAAGCTCTGGTCAAGTCCCTAGCCCCATCTCCGTGCGGGCGAACGGGGAATCGGAGGTGCAGACGGCCAGCATCGCGTCTGCATGTTCTACCCCGGAGCGGCGCCACCCTCCCCCGAGTAGAAATTGCGCCTACATTGACCTCGATCATGGAATCGAAGCCGGAGGTGCGATTGGATTTCAAGCTTCTGCAATAGGCCCCAATCTGCAGCTCCAGGTTTCCCTCAATAGACAGCAATCAGTTCCAGTCGTGAGACCCCGCAGTTACAGAGGTGCCACGCCATGGATTGGTCAACCTCAGGGTAGAAGAATCAGGTTGCAGCTGGAGGATTCGCAGAGAAGAAGATATTGCTGTTCGTCTGAAAATCATTTCAAACAGCAACCTGGACTGGACCTCGGAACTGCAGTCAGGAGACCTCCAATCGGCTGCAGTACTGCTCAAGCTCAGGCAAGCAACGTCAATGATGCCTTACCTTTGGCAAGCCAATTTGCTGCTGCTAGCAGAAGTTGCAGTGCAGGTACTGAAGCTCGACTGGTAATGGGAGGTGCTAATCGGGTTTTTCATCAACCTGGACATCCATCCAGGAAGAAAGCAGAGCAAAAGCGGGAAAACAACTACCAACAGGTTTTGAGCAAAAGTAATGGAGGGCAATTGTGGGATTTCCCTCAACAAACCCATGCCTCACTTACCACTGCGGAAAAAAAGCTACCCAGATCTCTACTCGTGTGGATAAGGAAAGATCTGGTAGACCGGAGGACCTTCTCTGCGGAGGATTGTGCTCCGGTTTCGCTGAGGGATAATACTCATGTCCCGATCCGCAGGTTGTGTCTAGATCCCAAGGTCTATTCTACTACGAGGGCAGAGGTTCTTGCTGCAGTTGAGATGGCAGAATCAATCAGGGGAGAGGCAGAGGGAAGATAGGAGGTGGGCGGGGGAACTTTAGGAACCCTAACCAAAATCCCCCGCCTCCTTTCAACTACATGCCTCCACAGCAGCAACAGTTCATGCCCTTCCCTCCGGCGCCATATGGTTTCCCTACGTGGGGCCAATTTCCTGGGCAGTTCCCACCGCCACCATTTGCTGGTCAGTTCCCCATGCCTTGGATGCAGAATAATATGCAAGGCGACTGGCACAGGGGCGGACCCACGTTAGGCCGAGTGGGGGCATTGGCCCCCAGTCAATTTTCAGTCGTACGAGTAGATATCAGATCAGATTAGAGCAACGCCCCCGGTCAGCCTAGTGCTAGTGCCCCCAGTCCCTCCGGCCAAGCATTCTTTGTGAAAGCCCAGTAAGAAAAAAATAACTAATAACTTGCTAGCCCAGTTTCTCACATCTCATACTAAAGCCCGTAGGCCTGTATCGTGCATATCATGATTGAGTAACGATGCATCCAGGCGAAACCTCCGCCGCTTCGTCTTTGGAGATTGGAGAAACAAGAGGAGAACAGCCGGGCGTCGTGCCGTAATCTGCTACACTTCTTCCACGAAGCCAGTCGGCCCTGTGCCTGGCCGGCCGGCCGACGCCGCCTCCGCGTCGATACGTAACCTCATCCCCAAATAATATAATTCGGGAGTATACGTGTAAGATCTCACCTCAACCGAGAAATACAAGGCTTTTCAGTTTTTTTTATAAAAATCTTTTTATTCTGGTTATCTTGATTTTTCCGTGTAAAAATCAAATTGAATCCTTACTAGTACGTTTGTCCTCAATTCCGCATTTAATTTTTGTAGCACTAATTTGACATATTAGTACACTACCTGTGACCCAATTTCTTGGATTTGGAAATTTTCTATGCAAATGCAATCCTCAGCTAGCCTGAACAATATATAACCATTCTTACTTTTCTGCTCGTCTGCTACTACTAGTCTACTAGCATATGAATTTATACTTGGCAGCAAAGAAGAAGGAAATAATGAAGTGGTATTTGATTAAGAAACCAACAAGTATAAACCCGACCAGAACCACCACTGAGAGTTTAACCCCAAATGCACCAAGAACTGCAGCCCCCATATATAATTCGTTCGTCCCTGAGTTGAGTGTTGGAGACAATTATTGATGAAGTGATTGTTGATCGTTTTCATAAGGTGAAAAATCCCAGTGGGAGAAATGAAATGTAATGGTTTAATATCTTGCATTTTTCGATATTTATCACCTCCATTAGTATTTGCATGGTCGATAATAACATGTGTTTTCTATTCGCAGATAACAACATTCATTTGCAAGACAAATAATATTCTCATTTTTGCGACATATGAATTATTTGGTATATTCCCTTTTTCAAAAAGGTTTGTTCACTTTATTAGTATAAACTTGTTATATTGGTATCCGATGAAGTTATTAATTATGAAAAACTGCTATATATATCGTTTATAAGCTTATATAGTTATGTGCTGTGATTTTTCTTTCTCAAATTTTTTTGTTGGTTACATTCCTACACATGGATGCCCCCGGTCCCTTTTTTCTCTGGGTCCGCCACTGGACTGGCAGCAACCTGCGATGCAAGCTGGGAACAGAAATCAGCAGGGGAGTAGCAAGCTGCAGCCAGGGAAAAAGCAGACTAAGGCTAAGGAAGTTGGGCAGAAAGAAGCTATTCCAAATATCACCAAGATCATTGTCCCACAGCAGCAGGCTACTGGTATGGATTATGCTCCAGTCACCTGTTACAACTGTGGAGATCCTGGTCATCATAAACACTTGTGAGCAACCCAAGGCCTGTTTCATTTGCAAAAGTCCAGAACATGATGTTGATCAGTGTCCAGTGAAGAAAATGAATCACCCTGTGGCAAATTACTTTGGGAGTGCAGCAGATGGGCTAGGGTTTTTCCATATTGAAATGCCAGCCGGAACCCAGAAGTTGAATCCCATAAAAAATGTTGGTGTGGTCTATCTCGAGCAAGGTTCCATCACTAAGGAGCAGCTAGCATCCGACTTCTCAACAATCTACAAAACCAACTGGCCGTGGCAAATTCGACAGTTGGATGACTACACCTTCTTGGTCAAGTTCCCACCACACATTAATGTGGAGGATGTGGCGAGGTATCCCAGCTTCAGACTTGTGAAAGTGGGTGTGCAGGTTTATGTGGTTGCCTGGGAGGGAGACATTGACTACTTCGCTGACCTAGAAGAAGCCTGGGTGCAGCTCAGAGGGATGCACTAGGACTGGTGCAAGTGGCCAGTGCTCTTTCAGTTTGCTTCAGCAATTGGTATCTTACAGGAGACAGGACCAAGATCCCAGATACAAGGATGTATGAGGTCTTTGGGAAGCTCTATCAGATTCAACTGAAAGTGGAGGACCAGGTGAAGCCAGCTACTGCAGTTGAATCTAACGGCAGCAGTGGACAGAACAACAACCCAGGGAGCAGTGGAGGCAATGGCAACAAAAGGTCCGATACCATGGACACGGATAAAGGAGCTAATGGTGGTGATCAGAATGGACACACAAAGGATGCTGACCCAAAGGACAAAACCTCTGGAGGAGGGACAAATACTGGGACAACATCTCTGAGCATGTCTAATTTGCACCATGCCAACTCTGTCCTTTAAAATGCAGGAGCTCGCAAAAACTGTACCAATTATGGATACCTCTGACTTCGCTGGACCTAGTCGTCTCACCCCGATCAAGGAATCTGACTGGGCCAGAGAAAAAGTGCTTAACTGGATTAATAGTGATTCTATGGATGACAACAAATGTGCAAACCTGCTGAGAGAAATGGAGTTAACCCATGATGAAAATGCTGAGGAAAAGGAGGAGGATTTTGCTCTAGCTGAGGAAATTCGACAAGAGTCCTTTCAGTTGGAAGCCGACACGGTGGGGCTGGATCACAAACAGAAGAGTTCTTGGGGACCTATTTGTGGGACAAGGCAGAGCCAGAGAGTTCCACCGAATGGGCTTTCCATCATGCAGATCGCTCAGCAAGCCAAGGCAAAGAAAAATCTAGAAGGAGGAGTTAATTCGAAGGCCAAGCTGTCAGGTATAACCTCCAAAAATCCTTTCCAAGTTCTTTCCTCTAGTAGTTTAGTTGGTATGGCTAATACTGTGGGCATTAACATACTAGATTCTATAGATGTTACCTCTCAAATTTCTGTTGATTCGGATGGGGCCTCCCATGAGTCCCCAAAAAACATTTCACATCTGAAGGATGCTGAAATGGATTTAGATCATGATGAGGCCATGTGGACTAGAATTACAAAAACTAGGCGGGCCAAGCACCCCAAGAAAGTGGTTTCCCCATGATTTATCTTTCATGCAACATTAGAGGCATTCATGCTGCAGGCAGAAAGACCTTTATTATTGATTCGGTTAATAAGTATCATCCACATGTGCTAGGTTTTCAGGAAACTAAGCAGTCTTCCTTCTCTGATAGTTACCTAAAGTCCATAGTAGGTAGTAAGATGTTTGAGTGGAAATCACTGCCATCAAATGGCTCTGCAGGAGGCATTTTGATGGGAGTTGATTTAGATTCTTTCGATGTTATCAGTTGGGAAGTCAAGATCTTCTCAGTTTCTGCTGTCCTTAGAATTAAATCTACAGGTTTGGTTATTCGTTGTGTCAACGTGTATGGGACTTCTTACGAGGCAGAAAAGGATTCGTTCCTATCTGAGCTTCATAGTCTCTTTGTTGACTATCAGGGTCACACCGTGATTGGTGGTGATTTTAATTTAGTTAGGTTTCAGTCTGACAAAAGTAATGGGATTATTAACCACAAATGGAGCAACAAATTCAATGCATGGATTGAAATTTGGAGCCTCCTCGAAATTAGGCTTAGTGGCAGAAAGTTTACTTGGGCTAATAATCAGGCAGACAACCTCATCATGTCTGCAATAGATAGATTTTTTTGTAACCCTGAGCTAGAGGAGATTTTCCCGCTGGCCAGTATTCAAGCCCTTCCCAGGATGGCAAGTGATCACACCCCAATTCTGTGGGAATCTGGGATGGGTCACACCCAAAACCGTCTAGTTATAAATTTGAAAAATGGTGGCTAATGAGAGCAGAGTTTGGGGATCTGGTTAGGAAAATTTGGGAGAAAGACACGAAAATGTCTAACCCAATTGATGTTTGGCAGACTAAACTTAGGCTTTTTCCCAAAACCACCAAAGGTTGGAACTTGAACATAGAAGCTGAGCTCAGAAAACTGAAAAAAGACTTGATGGAAGAGTATGACACCCTTGACATCAAGTCTGAAACAGAGGAGTTGAGCGAAGTAGAGAAAAATAGACTTCGCTTCATTTATGCAGAGATGCATAACCTCTGGCTTAGAGAGGAAGTTAAAGCTAAGCAAAGATCTAGAGATAGAGACATTAAGGAAGGAGATAGAAATACTGCATACTTCCACTCGATAGCAAATCAGAGGAGGAGGAAAATGCTTATTCACTCCTTAGATGGTGAGGATGGACCTGTCACTGACCTCAAAGGGATGCTAGACATAGCCACTACCTTTTATAAAGATCTGTTCAAAGCTGGCAGCAGTCCAACCTTTAGACTTCAGGATGATTTCTTCTCAGATCATGAGAAAATCTCATCAGAGCAAAACCTGCTACTTGAAGCACCCTTTTGTGAGGAAGAGGTCAAGCATGCGGTTTTTAGCTCATACTCGGATGGGGCGCCAGGCCCGGATGGCATTCCTTTCTTGTTCTACCAAAAAATTTGGGATTTAGTGAAAAACGACCTGATGAACATGTTCCACGTTTTTCATGCTGAGGAGCTTGATATTTTTAGGTTAAATTTCGCTGTGCTTACTTTGATCCCAAAAGAGCCTGATGCTTCCTCCATGAAAAAGTTTAGGCCGATTAGTTTGCTGAACTGCTCTTTCAATTTTTTTACAAAAGTCCTGACTAACAGGTTGAGTCTAATCATGGACAAGATTACCGCGGTTAATCAGTCAGCTTTTATTAAGGGCAGATATATCCTTGAAAGCGTAGTTACAGCTCATGAAGTGATTCATTCTATTAAACAAAGCAATTCTAAAGGTCTAGTTCTGAAACTGGACTATGAAAAGGCTTTTGATAAAGTAAGCCTTGAATTCTTAATTGATTTATTAGAAAAACGAGGATTTGGGAAGAAGTGGGTTTCTCTCATTAAATCCATCTTGTTTGGGGGCTCTGTAGGAGTTAAACTAAACAATGTGGAGGGACATCCTTTCCTGACGTCTAGAGGTGTGCGGCAGGGTGACCCGTTGTCCCCTCTTCTGTTCAATCTGGTAGTAGATGTTCTCACTAAGATGTTGATCAGAGCGGCCCAAAATGGCCTCATTAGTGGGCTGTGTTCTGATGCTTACCCAGGAGGTGTCATCTGCTTACAATATGTGGATGACACCATCCTTTTTGCTGAGAGTGATAACAGAAAAGCAATTAACTTCAAATGGATTCTCACCTGTTTTGAGCAGGTTTCTGGAATGAGAATTAATTTTAGTAAGAGCGAGCTCATCCCCATGGGGCTTGAGCAGGAGGAAATCGAAGTGTTTGCGGACATTTTCGGTTGTCCGGTTGGTCAATTCCCCATTAAGTATCTTGGGGTCCCTCTCCACTATGAGAGGTTGTCTAGAGCTGATCTTCAACCTCTCATTGACAAGATACTTAAAAGGATTGCTGGTTGGCGTGGGAAGTTGCTTTCCTATGCAGCAAGAGTGATCCTCATTCGTACTTGCTTGGCTAGCATCCCCATTTACTCTCTTATCTTTCTTCAAATTCCCAAAGTGGGCGCTGGAGCTTATCAACTCCCAGATGGCCAACTGTTTGTGGAATGACTTCGAAGGAAATAGGAAAATTCATCTTGCTAATTGGGGCTTAGTTTGCAAGAAGAAAGAATTTGGGGGCTTAGGGATTCCAAACCTAGAGGAGGTCAATCTTTGCTTGCTCAGCTCTTGGGTGAAAAGATACCTCAAAGATGAAGGGAAAATTTGGAAAACTCTCATAGACAACAAGTATGATACTAAAAACCCAAATATCTTCTGTAGCAGATCCTTGGCCACATCCCAATTCTGGAAAGGGGTTATGTGGGCCGTAAAATCTCTGAAGTTTGGCTATAGATGGAAAATAGGTAATGGGGCCAAGACACGCTTCTGGGAGGACACTTGGTTTGGTTCTTCCCCTTTAGCGGTGCAATTCTTCCCCATTTATGTTCTTTGTAACGAACAAGGGGTTACGGTTGACAAAATCTGGGATGGTTCTAATCTCAAATTAACTTTTAGGAGAAACTTCTCCGGAGAGCTTATGCAACTCTGGCAGGAGCTCAGAGAGGTTGTCTCTACTCTCTAGTATTGCTTTCTCTTCAGATGAAGATGCTATGTTCTGGCTGTATGAGAGCAAAGGAGTTTACTCCTGTTCTTCTCATTATGCGGTAGTGAACTTTGGTGGCATTCAATTAGAGTACATCCCGTTGATCTGGAAACTTAACATACCCCCTAGAGTCCACATATTCCTTTGGCTCTTAGCTCACAACAAACTAATGACACGGGACAACATGAAGAAAAGGAAAATGAATAAACCTGAAGATTGTGTTTTCTGTTCTGAAAACGAATCCATTCAACACCTATTCTTCGATTGCATTGTTGCTAAACTAATCTGGCAAGAGGTATCTCATTTTTTCAGTGAAAATTTGGGTCTTAGTTATATCTCTGTTGCTAGATTTTGGGTAGCGAATAAAAGACATGCTGTCCTCAATGCTGTTAGTGCTTGTGTTTTATGGAGTATTTGGAAGACTAGAAATGGACTAATCTTCGATGGGCAAACTTGGCTTGGTCTCTCTCAGGTGTGGAGACTAATCCTGAGCTCACTGAAGAACTGGGACCTGCTCTTCAAGGATCCCATGAAGGAGATGGTTGGCTCGTTCTGCTAGATGGTTCGGAACACTATCAAGGCCTGGCCGAGGCTCGAATGTGGCTAAGCAAGACAGGCGCGACGTCTTCCGCTAAGCTGCCAAGACTGGGCCAGGAAGATGAACCTCGATCTCCTGATTCGAAGAAGCTCGCTGGGGCAGGAACATGGAGCTCCTACATCGACTCTGGGGTCTGCTCTTGACTCCCCGAAGATCGCCTGTCTGGTGCTATCCGGACCTGCTGTTCACCAGGAGTAGTGTTGATAGTGCCTTTTCCCTTTTGTTCAGTTTGGTGCTCTGACTGTTTCACAGAGTGTTCTCCGTGAGAAAACTGCTTCTTAGAACTCCTATTTTTCCTAGTTTACTGCTCTTTACCCTCAGTATCCAGTCTGTTTTCGTGAAGTCTGTAACCAGCCTGAACCTGTGTGGTTTCATTAATATAATGGAACCGGGGGGAGTCCCCTGTTTGTCTAAAACATGTAAGAGCATGATGAACGTCGAATGTAGGCTACTCACTCGAGAGTGATCAACAATGATGGTGGCTTATCTGAGAGTGATCAACAATGATGGTGGCTTATCTGAACTGTTTCTACTTCTATGTTTTTTTTCTTTTTAGAAAAATAGGGGTTCCCCCGTTCAATTCATTTTGAAATGAAACAGCGCACGGCACCATCACCAGGTTTTACAGCATCCGAGTCCCAGCAGGATTACAGATTTACAAGAACTAGGTTCAGGTTCGAACTTAATTACAGAAACTAGAATCCTGAATCAGCAGACAGTGCTGCAGTTTTCCATGCTTTTTCGTTGATGACCGAGGATCAGGGTGACACCGTCCAGTTGGTGTGGATAGCAAGATTGCAACGATGCTCGTCAGCAGTCAGCGGCGGCGAGAGGAGTCTTGGATCCAAGTGATTCTCAGAACCTCGCCACAGATGCGCTTCAAGACCCTGACACCGCGATCCAGCAGCAGCAGGAATTTGCACAGCGGTCGCCAACGATGAAGCAGCTTAATCATTTCTGTCCAAACGACCTTTATGCTTCCACATGTTGAGGCCTGAAAACAAATAGAGTTACGGATATTCCAAATGCTCCATAAGGCAGCATAAATTATAATATTGGCAATGTCATTCTTTTTAGATTCCATAAGGAACAGATAGAATCCAAATCAGCTCTAATGGGAAGTTGAGTAATTTCAGCAACCAATGACCAGCACGTCTGGGAAACCACAAATTCAAAGAAAAGGCGCTGGACACTTTCTGGCTCAGAACAAAAAAACACAGGTTAGGTCATTCACATGAGGTCTTGTGTGTAAATTATCACGAGTGAGAAGCCTGTTGTTATCTCAGCAACCAGAGAAAGACATGGATGCGAGAGCGGACCTCAACATCCCATAAATGTTCAGAATGAACAGGTACTAATCCCCCAAAATTAACAATATCATAAAAAGAAGAAGAGAAACCTCAGATTTTTCATACTTCCAGATGCGGGAGATCAGATAGCTGCAGGTTTCGGACAATGCTAAGCAGTTCAAACCACCTATTCATCGTCGCTTGGCTACACACCTCATAAAGGTGAGCCTGAGATTAGTGCCATCGCAGGCTTGTGCAATTGTGATATCGGTTTCTGCTTCTATTTTCCGCTTAGGCAAATGCCTGGCTGTACATATTTTTTTGGGTCTCTTGTGTGAACCTTTTTCATCCCCTCTAATAGAATGGCTGTGCTCCTGCCGAGCTTTGGAGACAAATTTGCTAGCTGAAACAGCAAACCTTTCTCAAATCAGTGTGCATGTGCATCACATAAAAGCTCATCAGCTTGACTGCAACCTACCAAATGTGTGAAAGTGCCATGGACAATGTTGCATACTAATATAATAATGCATTGGAAATGCTGTCAAAATATAATATACCTACAAACCTAAGATCATAACTGAGTAAAAGCAATCCGGGGTGAATTCATACCGTAGTGGACTACCCAAAATACTATAAACTGTAAAGCATAAAGTGCAAGAAACTTGCTCCAATTTGTCAAACATGACAAGAAAATCAGCTCTCTGAATCATGCGGTCCACACAGATTAATGATCCCAGATACATGAGAAAGGTCGCACCAAACTGTTGTTCCACAATCAACAGTGCAATCACAGAAATTGGAGAGCTGCAGAGAATGATGGATGCTTTCTTGTCCACAATCTAAGACACAGATGATGACTGACAGATAGAAAGAATAAGATTTCATCTGGAAATCTCCCCATCTTTATAAGCCCCAAGTAACAGTTATACTTGTACACCATTTTTTGGTTCACAACCTAAAAGGTAGACCTAAGTGCGTGCAAAATGGAATCTTGGTTGCTCACCGCCGCAGTTTGTAGAAGTGATTGTAGTTCACATATCACCACTGCACCTCAGCAAACAGCAGAAATTTCAGTAGCACTATTTACTGTGCATAAACTTTGAGATGCCATCAGGGATCACCAGTAATCTCCACAACTGCAGGACCCGTCGACAAAATGGTGGAATCTGTTTCTGTCTCTGAAGACAATCTTCCTGCCAGTGATCTTCGATATCAGCTTCAACACTGCATGGCAGTCAGAGCATGCCCGTAGGTTCTTGACAATCTTGATTGTCGCCGCAGGCTCCGTGCTTATCAGTCCAAATGCAACGGCAAGCTTCTCGCTGTGGACTGCAAGTGCCTTCTCCTTCATCACCTCGTCCAGGTCATGCAGAACTAGCTCAGTCTGTGGAACATGTCCATGCTCCTTCACAAGGGCATTCATCTTGTCTAGCATGGCATATATTTCATCGGTGCGGGGATGGCTCATATCCCCCGCAACGAACTCATATATCTTGCGGTCTATCTCAATGGCACTGCAACCAGGCTCTTTCTGGATGCCACTAGCCTTCATCATTGACCGAACCTGGGCCACTTCTTCCCATTTACCAACAGCTGCATAGATGTTCGAGAGGAGGATATACATCCCTGAGTTGGCTAACCCCTTGGCGACAAGATGGTCAGCAATCCGCTGGCCTAAAGCCATGTTCCTGTGAAGCCGGCATGCAGCAAGTAGTGACACCCACATGACAGCGTCAGGTGTTATTGTCATGCTCTGGACAAGATGGAATGCTTCTTCTATGAGCCCTACACGACCAAGAAGGTCCACCATACAACCATAGTGCTCGATCTTAGGATCGATGCCGTACTCCTGCTCCATTGACCGGAAGAGCTTGCGGCCCTCGTTCACCAGCCCGGAATGACTGCAGGCATTGAGCAAGCCAATGAAGGTGATATCTGTTGGCCAGAGGCCCTGCTCCCTCAATTGCGCAAACATCTCCAGTGCCCTTGTGCTATCTCCGTGCATTGCATAACCATTGATCATGGCGTTCCACACAACAATATCTCTGTCACCGATGCCATGAAAGACAGCGACGGCGTCCTCCAAGCTTCCGCACTTGCAGTACATGTCAATGAGTGCCGTGCCCACTCTGACATTGAGTCGAACACGGCGACTGTTCTTGACATAGGAATGAAGCCACTTCCCTGACTCCACCGTGCCAAGCTGCGCAACCGCAGACAGGACCAGCAAGACGGTCACCTCATCAGGCTCAACACTCGATCTAAGCATCTGCCGGAACAACTGGAGCGCCTCATTGGGCTTCCCATGCTTCGTGTACCCGTCAATCATAGCGTTCCAGCAGATGAAGTCCTTGGTGGGCAACCCGTCGAACAGGCTACGGGCTTCGTCCAGCGCACCCATGTTCGTGTAGCAGGTGAGCATCGCCGTGACGGACACGACGTGCGGGTCCGGCTGCATCTCGTCGAACAGCGCGCGGGCGGCGGCGGCGTCCCCCGCCCGCGCGTACATGCCGAGCAGCGCGGTGCCGACGTACGAGTCGCCGGAGAGAGCCAGCTTGAAGGCGTACCCGTGGAGGGCGCGGCCGAGGGCGAGGCCGCGGCAGGCGGGGAGGGATGCGGAGAGGGTGTGGGCGGTGGGGAGGAGGCCGTCGGACAGCATGTCGGAGAGGAGCGCGAGCGCGGCGAGGCTGAGGCCGCGGGAGGAGTGGGCGCGGATGGCCGAGGTGTAGAAGATGGTGGTGGGGTGCTGGGTGCGGTGGAGGAGGGCGAGGGAGTCGTCGAGGCGGCCGGACGCGGCGTAGGCGCGCTGCAGGCGGAAGGCGACGGCCCGGTCGCTGTCGAGACCCGCGCGGAGCACGGCCGCGTGGAGCTCGGAGGCGCGGCGGGCGGTCGAGCAGGCGACGAGGAGTGACACTGCGCGATCGGCAGTGATGGGAACATTGTGGCCGCCGGAGTCCCGGGCGGTGGCGACGGAGGGGAGCACCGCGGCAGACATGGGAGGCCGCGACGGACGTCGGACGGCGAGGCGGAAGCGAGTGGCGCGTCGTTCACCACCGGTTCAGTCAGAGTGAGCAGCTTATCCTCGCATGATAATGGGCCTCATTTGCTTATTTGGGTTGGGTGCGAAATCATGGTAACAGGCCTATTTGGGCTGGCTACAAAATAGGAGTAATTGGGAGTGGCATTCGATCTGAAAAAAAAGTAGTGGGCGTGGCGTTCTAAAAAAACTAAAATCCAGTCTCGTTCTCACTCCCGATTCCTCTCGCTCCCCGAGCAAAATCGCCGCCGGGGCCACGATTCCGGCGGATTCTTACGGTACTCGGGGCGGCGCGAGGCCGGGATGCCGCGGTGCGAACCGGAGCTCCGCGCCAGAATCCGCCTCCTAGACCCGCCCGCGCCCCCTTCCACCGCCTACCATGCCGGCCTCCGCGCGCTTGGCCTCCTCGACTTCGTCCGCCTCGACCTCCGCTCCTCTGGCGCAGTGTGCCACCAGCACGTCGCCGATCTGATCTCTAACTACGATGAGGAATACGGACGGAGCGTCATCCAGAAGGGCACCATCGAGCTGTCCTGCCGTACCTTCGCCGAGGCGCTCTGCCTCCCGGCCCCGTGGAGGGCCGCGTCCTCCGACATGGACTCAGCCGTCGTCGCCTTCGCCGCGACGGAGTTCATCAAGGCCTACATCCCAGTGGCGGACCCAGAGGGTGGGCCGGGTGGGCCGTGGCCCACCCAGAATTATGTGAAAATTCCTGTTTACCCCTAATATGAACTCAAATTCGTGGCCCAGCTTGGCTGTTTAGGCCTTTTTTCTACTGTTTTTTCTACCGCCTCTTCAGTTGGTCTACTGGACAATGTCTAGATCCTATAACTGAAATCATTAGCTTTCTTATACATGATGTTATATGTTTCTCTAGTAATTATAGAATTGATTATGAAGAGAAATAACTATATTGCGCTTATTTATGCTATACTTCATTATGTAAGACTTTGTTCATGTTTTAAATTTGTATCGGAATCACGTTCATTTGAAAAATATGTGTTAAACTACAATGTTGTGTCAATTTGGTTTAAAAAAAATTCGCGGTGCGACATTTTTTTAGATTGTGCCCACCCTACAATTTTTTTCTGGGTTACATCCTGACGCCGCTCGAGGCCGGCGGCGACAGGAATATACCCAGCGAGGTCCGCGTGGCGGCGGAGATGTTGATGGACGGGAGGGCGCATGCTGTTGACTGGACCGCGCTGATTTGGCTTCGCGTGAAGGAGGAGATGCTCGAGCTTAGTGAAGGGAGGAGGTCCGACTCGGCATGCTACTACGGCGCCTATCTGCAGAGACTCATCAGTCGGCAGTGGCCGGACCTCGTCCAGCCAGCCCCCAATATCCTCAGCACAATATTGCATCACCTGGAGGCACGCCCTAATAAGGCGGCAGTAACCAAAGCGAAAAAGAAGCAGCTACCTATCAGTGCAAGTCAGGAGCTCCGCATAGAGCTGGAGTCCAAGATGAAAGATCTTTTCGATGCCAGATACATGCAGCTTGAAGCAAGATATACGGAGCTAGCTATGCACAATGACCATGATACAAGGAACCTTGAAAAAGACAAAGAAAAGTTGTATGCAACCAAGTCCCTCAACAAAGCTGTAGTTATCCAAAAAAGAAAAAAGAACGACGAGTTGCAGCGCTCAGATCTTGATCCCAAGATGAAAAAAATGCATTTTGATGCAAGATCCAACCAGACTGATGCCAGATCAATGCAGCTTGAAGCAACATCTGCGGAGTTTGATGCGAGGTCCAAACAACTCGATGCGAGGCACATGCAGCTTGAGGCAAGATCTGTGTATCTGCAAGCGAAATCCAAGAGGCTAGACGCAAGATGGAAGCAGGTTGAAGCAAGATCTGCAGAGTTTGATGCGAGATCCGGGCAACTTGATGCAAGACACTTGCAGTTAGAGGCAAGATCCACGGAGCTAGAAGTGAAATCCAGGAGGCTTGAAGCAAGATCAGAGGAGCTTGAAGCGAGATCCACAGAGCTTGATGCTGTACCAGCGCTAAATGACTATGAGAGCATGAACCGTGAGCAATACAAAGAATTGCATGAGAAAATGCATGCAGTGGAGTTGCTTAACCAGTCTTTAGTTACCAAGCAAAGAGAAGGAAACAATGAGTTGAAGCGTGTTCAAAAAGAGCTGGTAGATTTAAGCGAGCGGCTATCACACTTGCAGAATGACCGGGAAGCAATGGATTCACTCAATAATGTTCTAGTAACCAAGGAAATCGACAGCAATAATGAGTTGCAAGTTGTCCGGAAAAGGCTGATAGAAGTAAGTGAACAACTTGTACCTTCTTGTGATCGATCCGTCCCAACAATGTCCGGCACATATTAATTTGGTGTTTTTGTACATGTTATTCTCTTTCATTATATCTCATTCTCTTACATTATATCACCACTAATTCCCCTGTGATTGATTTGCCGTGTTCATGTGGTACTTCTGCATCATATATCATTTTCTAATTATTCTCGTGATCCTGCGTGCTCTTTAGGGCTTGCAGAAGTGTACGAATGGACGAACAAATATAGGGGTCAAGAGAATGGGCGAGCTTGACATGAAAGCATTTGCAAATGCTTGCAGACTAGATTTATCGCAAGAGGATGCGCAAGTTACTTCTGCCTATCTTTGTTCGAAGTGGCAAAATGAAATTTCGAACCCAAAATGGCACCCTTTTAGGGTCATCATGGTTGATGGTAATTGGACGGTATGGAAAATCTACCTGCTATTCCTTTTAGGCTTTCACATCACATGTAGTATTATTCCTATTTTTCTAGCTCTAGTAGCTTCGTTGTAACACATCTTGTTGTGTCAACGTTTCCAACTCTTTATGAGACTGGCAAGCGTTTTCATTCATCTCATAGTGCATACATTATCTTATTATTTCTTGTAGGAGATTCTCTCAGAGGATGATGAAAAGCTCCGGATGTTAAAAGAAGAGCATGGTGAAGAAATATGTGCCTTGGTAACAAAAGCACTACTTGAAATCAATGAATATAACCCCAGTGGTCGTTATGTTGTATCGGAGCTGTGGAACTATAAGGATGGCCGGAAAGCAACACTGGAAGAAGTCATGGAGTTCATCTTGAAACAGTGGCAGTCACTTAAGAGGAAGCGTTGAGCATCCTTTTATCTCCAGGCCTGGTGTTATGCTTTTGCTTTCTTATAACTCGGCACTTCCACCCTGAACTAGATATGGTGTAATTTTAATGTGGGGGACTAGCTAGAGGTATGTGGTGGTTCATTAGTTCTTACTGATTGTGCAACTAGAATGACTGTGATCACCTTTTCGTAGCCAAATGTTAGCTAGATTATCCTGTTATGGAATTGGGATGGATACTAGTACTGATCTAGTATGTAGATAGCCTCTTATCTTGGCATATATGATGCTTGCCCTTAGAATGTGCTGCAAGTATGCTCTATTGTCTATGTCTCTGTGTGTGCATGGCAAGTGCAATTGCAGTTTAGTGGAAGTGAAACCGCTCTTTGTTTTGTGCTTGAACCCTGAAGTGGATTGGACAGCTAAACATTATCTGGAAGTTCTTATGATGCTTAGTTTGGATAAGTGCTAGTGTATGCTTTTCTGGGTCTTGGTAATCAAAGCAATCGTTGCCTCAGACTTGCATCACAGATATCAATTTTGTGTACATGTGCTTTTACACTGATCTGATTCCTTTATGCTATAATTCCATTGATGTACATGGTACTTTCAGCTAGTAATCTCATGGTTTTTACGCAACATAAAAATAGATGCTACGTTCAGGGCTGCTGCCTATGTGTACCCTAACCCTATTATGTGTGTGAAGACTGCCTGAACCCTGAAACAAAAACTGAAACTGACCGTAACTGCGGCAAAGCATATGGCTGAGTTGGATTTTCTTATTTTGCTGCAAGGGATTTCGCATATTCAGTTTTAACATGTTACCCTTTGTCCTCCCCGGCGGTGTTCAGGCCTCAGGGTGAAATCTGGTCTCTTGTATCGAAGATCTTCAACTTCCACTGCTTGTAATATTAAGCGACGATTATTGACAGTTCCATGTTACACGTGCAATTATTACGTGAATCGACTCATAGTGCTCCATCCACGTTAAGCTACGCTACTTGTACAGTTTTATTTATGGGGACAGAGGTAGTACACTAGTACTAGCCATCTAATCTGATTAAGGATGGCAATTTTACCCATGGGTACATGTACCCGCGGGTACCGTACCCGCATGGGTAGGGTATGGGTACAATTTTATACCCATGGGTAGTATCCGTACACTACCCGTTTAATTCGTGGGTAGTGTACGGGTATAACCTCGTACCTGTGGTATACCCATACCCTACCCGTTTATGTACTTTACCTATGGAGGTCTAAATTTATTCTCGTCAACTTGTGAATCTATGTGAAGTTGTCATCAATTGTCCACTCGAGTTGACATAATTCTCACGTACTCAAATATTCAAATATATGTTACCGAGTTGAGATAACTATTTTTCTTTTATGAAAAAATTATCGATGAATGTAAAATTATGAGTAACCTGTGTACTATTTGATCTACCCGTTGGATACCCAATGGGTATCGGTATCCATCGGGTATGGGTACGGGTAAAGTTTCTTACCCCTGGGTATGGGTATGGGTAGAATTTTTTACCCATTGACTACACGGGTATGGGTATGGTATTGGTCTACCCGCCCCATACCCTACCCATTGCCATCCTTAAATCCGATTAACCAAAGGAAATTTAAGATCACATCCCTCCGTTTCACAATATAATATGTTTAATCATTTTACATACTAGTAGTCGTGCACGTGCAACGCACGCATCTAATATATAATCTCATTTCTAAATCGGAGTAATAAATTTCATGACTAAATTGTGCAAAGATGTGCGAACAATGTACAATCCAAACACATTGCATCTCCGCAAAGCACCGACTAATAGTTATTATTTGTATAGGTATTATAATTCAACATTGTTCGAAGCGATAAGTTCAACAGAAAATCTATGAGGTTTAACATCCACAAATCACACGATAAGTTTTAACATCCACAAATCACACGATGATATAAATGCAACGCACACATCTAATATACAATGTATAACACATGATATCAAGCAAAATATAAATGCTCAGAAATATCTGACAAAATATATTGTGTTCAATACTCCATGAGGTTTAACATCCACAAATCACATGATGACTTGCTCGATTTCCATTTCTCCCCATTGCAGCTACGACCTCAATCGCAATCACATAAGTTTGAATGATAGAACTTTTAATATCCAATAGAATACTAATTTAGTGATCAAATTTCCAAATTGTACACCGCCAGCTCACCATATATGAATACAAAAAGGCTGGATTAAAAAATAACGCTCACTCTCCCCACCACTCTCTGCCTGACGCCCTCACTCCATCTCTCTTCTCAAGCCCATTTCCATTTCTCCCCATTGTAGCGACGGCCTCCCTCTGCCGGCAACCGAAAAACCACGCCTCAGCCTCCCCGCAGTTGGCCTCGGTGACCTTCCACTCCCCGAAGTTGCGGCCAACTCACGTCTCGGCTTGGTCCGCCGGCTGCACACCCCTGCTCATCACTACTGCTCATCGTCGATTCTGAACGACGGAGGCATACATTTGTAATATCGCCTAAAGTGGGTCGCACCGTCACCGTGGCACCGGTACTGCAAATAAAATTATGGATGCAACATATTACTTTTTTTTCATATGACAGGTTAGCATAGTTTCCTTTGAATGGCATGTTGTGACAATCAGTTAATGTATGGGAATGCACATATTTTATATGGATCTTTAAATTCGCTCTTTGTGGTCGACAATGGTCCTGATATTGTGTTTGTTCTGCTACAGGTGGGTTCTCAACTTTTCTAAATACACAAGGAGTGTAATCTGTGCGTATGCAAACAGTTCAATCTAATGCCATTATTCAGCCCCGGATGCATTCTCCAGGAGACAAAAAGGTAGATACGTTGCACCGCATGATTAGTGAGCCACAAGCATCTCTATCATATTATTATATGCATATAGCGAGAGCATGTTTCAGTTCAAGATTTCTGCCCTAGAAATGATGTTGTGTCAAATGTACAGATCTCGATCATGCTGGTACCCTGATGCTAGGACCTAGAAATGATGTGGTTCCGTCGCAATTCCGCTCAGTTATAAATTCTGTTTGGTACTCAGAGGGATCTTGACATGGTTTTAAAATATTATTCTATCTTGCTTCATCGGGGAATAAGGTTTTTTATCCTAAAACAGGAACTTGGATATGCTATTTGGAGACTACTTATATTTACATCAGGTAATAGTGAACTCTGATTTCAGTTGGGACTCATTCCCTGAAGATGGAGTCTTAGCTGAATATATTGTGTTCTAACCTGAAAGTTTGTTCCGCGGCACACATGTTACAGACTTATAGGACGCTGGCGTGGTGGATTTGAAATGATCGCCACCTGGACTGTGAGGACTCTTTGGAGCGGCTATGTAAGGGCGTGGCCGTGGTAGTAGACCCAGTTTGGGAGAGGTCGTCCTGCTCATCGGCGCCGTGTGCGTGACTGCCTGGTCCTGCTGCTTGTAGGCGTCCTGTGCGTGGTCTTCCCGCTCGTGGGTGGGAAGGGTTATGGCGAGCCTGGAAGAGTACGCCCTGCTCGTGGCCGTCGTGTGTGTGGCCCTCCTGCTGGTCGCCGTCGTGTGCTTGTTCGTCTGGCTCATCACGTGTTGGTCGTGGGCAGGACATGCGGCATGGAACTCAAATGGCAAAGTGCTATTGTATCCCCTGTAATTTCGGACTGTGTTGGGTGTCAATCAAGTGGGCGTGATATGAGGGCAATTTGCGTGTATATATGGCAGGCGTGTGTGAGGGAAATGAAGAGGGGTGGGGAGAACGAAAGAACGTAGGCCGATTGATCGGGGGCAATGGAGGGTCTGGATTTAGTTTTCCTGCCAAGTTTGCATGTTTATTAGTAGTGGAGATTCAAATATACACATGTGTATCTACACACGTTTTAATGTACATGTCAATTTTTTTAAGTCCGAATCTAAATAAACATGTGTAACACCTAAAACATTTTATATTATGAAATGGAGCGAGTATATGTTTGATCACTACATCGATCATTATGAAGCGAAGTTTCACTTGGTGTTATCTTTGGGTAATGATCATCGTGGAAATATTTCGGGTAAACATATCTTTTCTCTAAAATGCATGTGCCTTATGAACGTACAAATTTTCAACAAGAGATCCTTTCAACGGTGATCTAATAAAAGATATACTCCGTACAAAATAAGTTTTCTTTTTTTGCAATTTCAGAGCCATCCGTGGTTTGGTCTGTCAGATCAATCCAGCCTCAATCATGCTAGGTATAGTCGACAACATAGTTGAGAGAAACTACAAGTGTGCCACTGAGATATTTGGCTCATCTTGCGTAGATTTTTGGGCTGGGAAAAAATAAACAGAAAAGAAGAGTTAAATACATCGTAGGTACCTCAACTATTTTCGAAAGCACAATACGGTACCCCTACTCAGAAATACGCTCGATACGGTACCTGAACTTGGCTTGTGGTGATTGTACGGTACCTGGTTCAGGGTAGGGCTCCGTATTTTATCTAGGTGGGAGTCTGTTGACTAGCTTACCGGTCAAACCTTACAGCCTGATGTGTGAGACCCGCCTGTCAATGAGAGGGAAACAAAGAAGGAAAAATTAAAAATATTACATAGCAATCCCGGTAGGCAACAACCGCGCGCTAGCCACCTGAGCACAATCGTTACTCTGCTCATATGCATGCTTACATCCTTTTAGCCAATAAAGCATGAGCAGATTTTACACAGTGCATTCGTCCAGTGCCTGGGTGAGTATGTGCAGTACGTGCGTGTGCGTGGTGGGCGTGAGTGTGTGTGCGCACTGTGCAGGGCCTGTGTGTGCTCGAACGCCACCAGCGCCAACAAGTTCTCGAGGTCGGCTCACGGCATCCGGAGCATGAGCGCGGCGAGCGGCATCTACAAGGACACGAACACGTGCAATGACGGCGTGAACACGTACAGTAGCGAAGAACGCCATCGGCTGTCAAGTACTGCCGCGCAGTGGCGGATCCACCTTATGGCAGCTGGGTGCACAGGACACCGGTAAAATTTATTTTTCTTTGTAAAATAGCAATTTTTGACCATATATGCACCCCTAAAACTTGTTTAAATGTGTTGTGACACCATGGGTGCACCCTGGTTCCAAATACTCTAGCTCCGCCACTGTTGCCGCGGCCGTGCCACCTCGCGCCCGTCAAGTTTTTTTTTTTTTTTTGCGATGATAATCTTTTCTTTTTTTTTGCGATGTTGGCTAGCTCTAGGTGTTGGCGTCGGTGTCGTAGCTGCTCGTGGCCGAGGACGACGCTTACGTGTTCCTGCTGACAGACGCCCGCATGTAGGGAGCAGCAGCGCGCTCGGCGATGTCGGCGTCTCCGCTGTGACCGTGGTGTGCGTCCAGGCGAGCATCATGGCGGGCCGGCCAAGCTTAACATACAAGATGAGGGCGAACGACGCGTGGCGGGCTGCAGCGATGCCACGTGGCCCAGCTCGCGGTGGTCGGCGGCAGGACGGAGCGTGAGCACGAGGTGTGTGGCTTGCGTGCAGTGTGTGACAGTGTGAGTACGTGTGTAGTGTTTTTCGCAAAAAAACAAAGAGTACATGTGTAGTGTATGCATGCGCGTGTCGACAACTAAAAAAGAATCTACTTATCTATTAAGCAAATCAAAATGCTTGTTGCCGCATGTGGCTAGCGCGCGCCTGTTTTCTCCTCCAGAAAGCAGGTTCGAATCGCACCGACTCTCGCGAAATTTCATTTGGTTTCTTACTTTTCACAGGTCAATGACACGTGGGTCTCGTGGACCAGTCTGCAATGTTTGACTAGTCAACAGACACCCACTTAAATAAAATACGGAGCTCTACGCTGAACCGGTACCGTACAATCACCACAAGTGAAGTTCAGGTACCGTATCGAGCATATTTCTGAGTAGGGTACCGTATTGTGTTGAGGTACCTACGATGTATTTAACTCAGAAAAGAATATGGGGCAAGCGTTCAAATCAAAAAAAAAAATCCGTGCAGGGAAGAAAACATCTTGCCCATTCCCCCAGCCGACGCCCAAAAAAGGCAGCGTCTTGTTGATCGGCCGCGCCACCGAAACCCTCACTCACTCACCGTCCTCACTCGCCGGCACCCTCCGCTCCCCACTCACCGGCGCGGCGATCCCCTCCCATGGCCGAGGCGGCGAGCAAGATACCCGAACCCGGCACTCCTACCGCCGACGAGGACGACCCGGACCTGCCCCCACAGGAGGCACCCCCCGGCATCGCGGCGCCGCTGCACGATTGGAATCGCGCGGGGGCGGTGGAGCGCCTCCCCGACATCCGCGCCAACATCCGCCTCCGCCTCCTTCCCCGGCCCTCCGCCGCGCGCAAGGCCGGCCTCCTCGCCTTCGTCCGCCTCGACCTCACCTCCTCCGGCCCCCCGCGCCGCGACCTCGTCGCCGCGCTCATCGCCAACTTCCTCCCCACTCGCGAGTGGAGCTACGTCCGGGGCGCCAGTCTCGAGGTCTCCCCCGCCGCCTTCGCCGACGCGCTCTGCCTGCCGGCCCCCGGGAGAACCGCGTC
Source organism: Poa pratensis (assembly GCA_947311845.1). Lineage (NCBI taxonomy): Eukaryota > Viridiplantae > Streptophyta > Magnoliopsida > Poales > Poaceae > Poa > Poa pratensis. The sequence goes on from CAMZMU010000052.1 coordinate 99,578,878, forward strand.
CGTCGGAGACAGTCCCCCGGCCGGCGTCGACCCCGACGCCGTGGCCTACGCCGCGACCAAGTTCATGAAGACGTATATCCTGAAGCCGTTACAGGTCGCTAACGAGGGGAAGCTGCTGCCCAGCTACGTCGATTCGGCCGCGCGGAGGGTGAAGGATGGGATGGCGCATACCGTCGACTGGACATTCCTCATCTGGCGCCTTGTCGTTTACGAGATGTTCGAGCTGAGGGAGGGGACGAGGCCTGATTGGACCTGCCACTACGGTGCGTACCTGCAGATGCTCATCTGGGTGAAGAGGCCTGACCTCTTCTTGCTGCCACCTGTGGCACCTGTGCATCTTGCGTTATCGGAGCAAGCAGCACTGCTGCGCCGTCAGCAGGCATGGAGAAGCCCCCGCTCAGACTCAGAAGTTGATGATGATCAAAAGCTACGTTTTTCAGAGCTGGAGTCCAAGATGCAGGAGATTGAAGCAAGATCAAAGCTGATTGATGAGAGAGCCGAGCAGAATGAGGCTAGAACGAAACAGCTTGAAGCGAGGTCTATGGAGCTTGAAGAGAAATCCAAGCAGATTCATGCACTAGCGGCACAATGTGACTACGACAGAAGTAACCGGAACCTTGACCAGGAGAATGAAAAATTGCACGATGAGATGCAATCAATCGAGTCACAGAACCAGACTCTGCTTTCCAAGGAATCAGAAACCAAAGATGAGTTGCAGAAAGTTCAGAAAGAGTTGATGGGCGTGAACAAGCAACTCACACATTCACAGGAAGAGATGCGCGCAGCGCACTACAAGGCGCGTGGATTCGAAAGAAGATCAAGGCTTGTTGAGGGGAGATCCCTGATGCTTGACGTCAGGTCGAGATTGATTGAGGCAGGATCTGCAGAGGTTAAAGCGAAATCCAAGCTGCTTGAGGCAAGGTCTTGGGAGATCAAAGAGAGATCCAAGCAGCTTGGCGTGTTAGCTGCGCAGTATGAGAATGACAGGAGGAACTTTGAGCAGGGCAAGCAGAAGTTGTACGATGAGATGCATGCTGTTGAGCTGCTCAACAAGTCTATGCTTTCAAAGGAATTAAAAAGCAACGATGAGTTGCACCGTGTTCGGAAAGAGCTGGTTGATGTGACTGAGCAACTATCACAATTACAGGATGAGATGCGCATGATGGAGTTGCTCAACCAGGTTCTTTCTTCCAAGGAAACAAAACACAACAATGAAATTCAACAAAGGCAGAAAGATATGATACATCTAGAACATTTGCGGGAGGAGATGCACACAATAGAGCCGCTCAACCAGGCCCCGGTGACCAAGGATTCAGAAGGCGATAAAGAATTGCAAAAAGTTAGGAACAAGCTGGTAGATGTTAGCAAGCTTCTAGCAAATTTACAAGAGGAGATGCACGTACTAGAGTCATCCGATCAAGCTCTAGTTGCCCAGGAAAGAAATAGTAGAGACGAGTTGCAGTGCGTTCAGAAAGAAATGTCAGAAGTACGTGAGGAGAGTGAAGAACTGGTGTCACTCAACCAGGTTCTAATTATGAAGGAATTAAGAAGTAACAGTGAGTTGCAACTCGTCCGGAAAACGCTAAAAGATGTAAGTGAACAACTTTCTACTAATACCTTTCTATGTTTGTCATCCACTGTTGTTCTTGATTTATGCAAACAATCTCCGGCACAAACTGGCTATTTTTGCACCACATTTCATTATTTTTACAAGAGCATGCAGGAGAGCTGTCATCACTAATTCCCCTGATGCTTGATTTGTTCAAACAATTTCTGGCACGTGATCATGTGATACTCTTGCATCATATCTCACTATATTGTCATTAAATTTCTTTGTGGTTGATCTTTTGCATTTTTTCAGGGTTTGCTGAAGTTTACAAATGGACGATCAAATATAGGTCTCAAGAGGATGGGTGAACTTGACCTGAAAGCATTTGCAAATGCTTGCAGACGAAATTTAGTTCTAGAGGATGCAGAAATAGCTCTTCTCTGTTCAAAGTGGCAAGATGAAATTACAAACTCAAAGTGGCACCCATTTAGGGTCGTCATGATTAATGGTAAAACAACGGTATGTTGCGTCCTCTCTGCTATTCCTTTTACATGTAAAATTGGTTCTAATTTCCTAGATCTGGTAGTTTTCTAGTAGCACCTCTGGTTGTGTAAACGTTTCCATCTTTTATAAGACTTGCAAACGTTCAATGATTACATCTGACGTATAGAAATTATTTGGTTTAGGAAATTTTCTCAGAGGACGATGACAAACTTCGGGAGTTAAAAGAGCATGGTGAAGAAATATACACCTTGGTATCAAACGCGCTGCTTGAAATCAATGAGTGCAACGCCAGTGGCCGCTTTGCTGAACCGGAGCTTTGGAACTTTAAGGAAGACCATAAAGCAACCCTGGAAGAAGCCATCCAGTTCATCCTGAAACAGTGGCAGTCGCATAAGAGGAAGCGCGGATCAATATATATGATGTGATTTAGTGTATGTGGATTAGTTAGAGCTTCGTAGTGGTTCACTTGTTCATACGGATCATGCAAGTAGATTAACTGGGATGACCTTTTGATTGCTAGGGTTTAGCACTTCAGCCAGATTCTCCGATCGTACAATTTACAAGTTACTGCCCATGGAATTCTTGTATAAAGGGATACTTGAACTTGAATGATAGGCATTTAGGTGCAGTTTTCATGTTTTAACATGGTTGAGTTTTAGGTTCAGAAGTGTAACCTTGTTTTAACTTCTAACTTATGATTTCCACCCTAAGAATCCCTTTTATGTGGATCATCCTGGTATGGTTTACTAAAATGTTGGGTTTAGTGACATGTTCGACATTTAGACATCTAATTTTACCAAGCAAACATTGATTCCTGACCTTGTTCTGCTACCAAATCCATGACATGTTGATGTTGTGTGCTATTGGCATGCTTTCAGCCCTGTGTAAACTTCATATTTTCTTCCCTATAATATTCATTCGCCTCTGGTCAATCATTCATAAATTCAATTTGTAAGTCCTGCATTAATCTGTAGTACAAACATTATAGGTTTAATATTCTGCTCCTGCGGACCCTGAACTTGATCGTAGTAATTGTACTGTCCGACAGAAGTGCAGAACATTGAGGTATAGCCTTCATATCCTTATATTCTATTCTCATCATGAGTATGGGTGCAGTTTGATTGTTTCTGTTAATTTTTTCTAATTTGGTACTGAAAGGAATGATAGGTTCATGCGCAATCCCACTTTTTTGGGGATTTACGTTTGTGTGGGCTGTTATGTTACACATCTTTGTTTCATGTTTCAAACGTTTTGGTCTGATCAAGTGTATTATGTTTTGGTTGGAAAGGAAAGATCAAGTGCATTTTGTAGCAAGCTTTAGTTTACAGAGTTATGCTGTTTTTGGTTGGAAATGGAGATTGTATGGAATATAAACTGATTTGGACTCCATTTCGCAGCTTTCATGCTGTTGCATCGGTGACCCTCTCTCGCTCACTTGCTGCTATCTGGTTCCTTTCGTTGATGTGCCTGCTTGACAGAGATGTGGAATAACAACGAGCAACTAACAACCACGTCTTATTTTTCCCAAAAAAGAATGAAAGAATGTGGTTGTATGATAGGCATTGTTATTCTTGTCCTTCTAAGAGGTATCTAAATATGCCAGTGATCCTAGGAAATTTATGTCAATGCAACTAGTTCACTCTGAAATTCTGGTTTTGCCATCATTATACTGATATTTATGAATGTGATATCAGTGGAGATAGATTCAGGAAGGACCGTTTACCGGAATCGAGTTGCAGAGGGGCATGTACCGAAGCGCTTTGACCTGAAGGTGATGTCAGTGGATGGCAAAAGGAGAAGCAAACTAATGGATTTGTGTATTTTCATAAGTAGCAGTAAAGTAATGGCGAAACCAAAATTTCAAAGTGAACTAGTGGCATTGACATATATTTTCCCATTATCTTCCTGTCACAAAAAGGCTACTGCAACTTGAAACGAATCTGGTTTTTCAATAATATACATCTTGATGCTATTGGGTGATTCAGATTTGGTCGTGAAAATATTTATACGTAATAATTTGCCACTCCAACCATCTCAATCTGTTAAACAAGATGCATGTAATCCCAATTTGTCTAGCTTCTGTATGGAAATTTATTTTCGATATTCAGACAATGCTTTGATAATGAGATAATCCAATCTCATCTCAGCTACAGCCAGCTTGATATTCTTAATAGACCAAATGCTTTCATAAGTAGCAGTAAAGTTACGGACACTCAGTCGCTGCGAGTGGGCCGAGTCTTTTCTGGCCCCGCCTGTCGGTTTCACCGTCTGCGCGTGTGTGGGCTCGTTTTGTATGTAGTTTCTTCGCGTGCCAAACTGGGTCGGTTCCGCGAGACGCGTGTGGACGCGTGTTCCTCTCCCCTTCCTTCTATGGGTTTCTAGGTTGGTCGCTGGCACTCCTCGGCTCCTCGCCGCTCTCGGTTCGGTCGTATCGCCGCCGCCGCTTCTGCCTTCTGGTCCTCCGATTTCAGCGTTCTCTCTTCTTCTTTGCCGGGCTGTTCTTCATGGTTTTCTCCTCTGAACTCGCGTTTTGTCTTCTTTCAGGTCTGTGTCTCTTGATTCCTAGGCTTGGAGGCTGGTGGACGGTTCGGTGCCAGTGGCGGCGGGCGTGCCCGCCGCGCTCCTGCTGCGCAGGTGGCTTTCTCTTCTTCTCTTTCTTCTCTTTAATCTGTGTTTCAGCTGATTGTACTCGCCATCCTTGCTCCTGTTGTGTGGGTTGCTGTTCATGTGCTTTGGTTCAGCGGATTGGGGAAATTTTTAGGTTGTCTTATGCGTTTACTGCTCGATGTGTTGGGATTCTGTTGTGCCTTGTTTTCGGATTATTTAGTTAGATTTGTGTTGAATGTGTCGAGAGGCTAGTTCCATGTTGGGATCATCCGTCTTTGTATTTGTGATTCACTTTTTGCTTTGGTCAATCTGGACCACCGGGATAGCGTCGGCGCCGCCACAGACTCCGGCCATGCTCCTCCTGGACGCGTTGCCCTCAGACGCGTGCGGCGCCGCACGTCTACTATCTTCAGCGGCCGCAGGCCCTCGCCGCTCTCCGTCCGGCCATCTGATGCCGGCTCCTCCGATTAGCCACTGCCCTCCACAACCCTCTGTCCAGTCCTCCAACTCCTGTTTCTCCGGCCGTCCGTCAGGAGGATGAAGCCGCGCTGCATCTTGTCTGGTTACTTAGGAGCGTAAGACACTACTGATTGAGCAGGAGCGAGCAGCACTTGCTTTGTTCAACATTTTCTTCTTATTGCTTGATGAGCATACTTTGTCATACTATTGTTTGTTAGTTCAAATTATGGACAAACCCATTCTGCTGGCATAACTTCTCATCTCATAGACACCGTTCCAGTTCTTCACCGGCCATTTCAGCGTATTAACTTGTGTCCGATACCAATCCTAAGCATTGAGGTTACCTGACAGTTTTATCTAAACAGATTTTCTTTTTTGTAATTGGCTTGCACGTGTAAGAAAATTGATCTCAACTAATCTGGAGTTCTTCCTGATGCTGCCTTATGGGCTCATGGGAGGTCCAGGATTTTTTTTTCTGGAATATAGAGTTCAGTACTGCTTGCAATGTAAGAAAATAGCTAGATAGGGAAACATTTTCGTACTCTATAATCCAGGTACTTGCTTAATCTCTCTTCTTGGACTAATCTGACTTCTTAACGATTCTTTTTTTTTAACAGTCAGTTGCACTGAGATAGTTGTCTGTCAGGTGGAAGGTTGGAGGCGGCTCTTTGTGCTATATATCAATATCGAAGCTCATTTTCAATCTGATACTTCACCGTGTGAGTTCTATGTTATGTGGTTTGATGCTATTAAATGTTACAAGAAAGGTCTTTCATTATTTTTTACCATGAGCGGTCATAGTCATGTGAGTTGAAAGGCAAATTTGGTGGTTCTTATCCTTTAAGACGCATGTATACATTCGATTGAGAAATGCTAATTATTTAGCATCTATCGTTTTGGTGCTATAAGTAAGTATGACTTATGAGATTGATATATATGTTGATTACATACGAGATTCCACAGGTACACTCATAATACTTTACTTTGCACTTTTGAAAAATAGGTTGTGATGCAGTATAGAACAAACATTGTGTCGGTGGACTGGCCACTCACCAGCAGTATAATGAATTCTGCAGAGTATAGAACCTTGGAATGATTGTTTCATATAACTCTATTTTACTGCATAGTCTGGTTGCAGATTTTTTCCAGTGAAAAAAATGATAATTTCTGCTCTTATCGAATATTAGGATTTTGTAAGGTAAAATGACAGGGCCTTACACCTTAAGGAATAATCGTTTATCAGTAGAAGTTTGTATGACCAAACTGAATCAGGAATCTAAAATTTGTTCTCATGTCACAAATAGGATCTATAATCTCATCTTCTAATGATCTGAGGTTCTGCCTATTTCGGTATGGTCACATTATCTCAGGTTCTCATCTTCCAATAATCTCATTCTTTGTAATGATATGTCATATGTGTTTGCAAGGTTACTTCTCTGTTTTGTCAGCTCCTGGGGATCTACGGAGTGATGAATGTTTATTGCGAAAGCAAATTAACCCTGTTAAGTGGCCTTCAAGGTAATAAGAGGAAATTACCGAATCTTATTTCTTGGAACAGAGATGTTATGGAGAACCATCTCTTACCAAGTGCACTTATGAGCAATCACCGTATATAAAATTTCTTCAAAATCGTCAGATGTTTCTTCATTTCAATACTGACCAGTTAGAATGTATCTTAAATCAATATGTGACTGTCTACCTGATGATTTGGTGTATTTTTTATCACCAGATTAACTGGACCTCTATGGGGGCAACATGACGATTATTATCAAGATATAAGAAATTCAGTTCTTATGATTCTTATTAACAAAAAAATAACTCATGTGCTTAACCTAAAATATTCTAGATAGATGCACCCAACGAAATAGATTTGTTTATATGCTAGATATTTCAAACATTGTATCTCTCAAAGTATATACTGATGGAAATCATAAACATTGTTCAGTCCTCTAGATAAACTGGCACATATGTGCGTACCAACAATGGCTTCAGTTGGTATCTTCAAAGAATCTCCCATTTTTTGGAAAAATGGTAGATGATACTGTTATTACCATTAATGTTCCAATACATCTAATTGCAATTTGGGCAGTCAATTTGTAATCACAGTTTGGATATATTTTTTCTATATCAAGATCATGTTTAGAGCAAGTGCATGAGTGTTTTGATAAAAAAAAACTTTGCATTGTACCGTGGAGTTTTGATGTTCACTCACATGTTATTTACTTACAGTCTGATTCCCACCTAAGAAATTGAACAACTATTTGAAACAACGTCATGTTCCCAGATAAGTCAAGCACTTTCATGTGGCGCCACCAAGTTGAGAGAACACTATAAGCTGGACTTTCATGTGGAGCACTTTCCTAGATAAGTCAAGCACTTTCATGTGGAGCCTCCTCAAGCAATGTTAATTCATAAATTCCATCAAGTTGAATATGAACCAGCGGATAATACCAATGCATGGTATGGTAGTAAACTCTGATTGTTCAAGTGATAAACCATGATAAGTGTCCGTGTATCTTCTTATTGGAATCTATTTGAATAATATAATTTTTCTTAGGTGTCCAAACAGTGTATATCTGATTAATATTCTAATGTGCTTATCGAATACATACAGCTGGATTGCACCAATACTCAAATGTGACAATGATTTTAATGGCTCAAATATCAGATATGTGAGATTTGTGAGAGCGGGAGAACACCAGATTTGGCCTTATATCTTCGCCATTCTCTCCATTATTTATAAGGTTTCAGAAAAAGATTTTAATGGCTCTTCCTTTTTCTGTTAGTTGTGATGAATGATCTGGATCTGGTAAGTTTTAGTCATTTCAACCAAATTTAGGAAATGCACTATTTATTCGTTCCGTATTTAAAAAGCATGCAAATTATGTTGTTAGGTCTTTCTTACACCAATGATAAATGCTTGGAAGCAGGAAAGAACATGATGTTGCTAAAGGAAAATTGGAGTTTCTGTTGCAGTGTGTATTCCCTTCATGTCCATGATTTCTGTAATGGTCTCATGCCTATAAACATGAATTTTCTTTTATTGATGTTGCATATAGCATATGTGTGGATTGCCATAATAAGTGCTTATTGTTTAGTACTACTAATTAAAATACCCAAACTGGCTGTTGAAAACATAAGATTCAGCCTTGGCCCATATAAAAAATACATCGCGATGCAAATAAACAACGGGCGCAGTAAAGAGCGCCTAATCCTTCTAGTTCATACCGAACCGGGGGGGATTTCTGTACTACTGTAGCCTTTTTTTTCCAACAAGATCAGTTAAGTTTTAACCGGTGTACATTTGCTTCAAAGTACCCGTGTACTACTCCAGAGTTGGAGAACGAGAACATTTCTGGTAGTGGAAGGTGTTATTTCCAGTTAGAGCATCTCCAGTCGGGGCGCCCAAATGGCCGCCCAAAGGCGTTTCGGACAGCGCCCGCATTTGAGCGCCGTCGATCCCCACTCGCGCCGCCCAAGCCAAATTCAAATACAATTTTTTCTTACGAAAGATCTTACATTTTGTCGAAATTCGTTAAAAAACAAACATAATTCATTTAAACTAAAATCTAAATCTAATCTAGGTCGTCGGGTGCCACGTCGGGCACCTGCAGTTGGGGCAGTCGCCGGCCCTTGCGGCGGCGAGCACAGGACCCCGGTGGCAGCTGGAGCAGAGGCAGAAGAGGTAGCCGGAGGTCGGGGCTGGAGGCTGGGGGTGGCGTTGGAGGTGGCGGTGGCGGTGGCGGAGGAGGCTATGTCAGCCTCGATGGCGAGCTGCATGTGGCCAGGATCCCACTCCGGCGTCGGCGGCCAGCTGAAGTCGTTGGAGCCGCAATCATCACCATCAACCTTCTCAGCCGCTTGTTCGTCAGGTTGCGGTGCCGGAGGTTGCCGCAACGTTGATCTGCTCTTGCACGCCGAGCCTGCTCCACCTCCTCGTAGCGAGCCCTCTCCCTTTCCATGCTCGCCACGAAGCTCTCGTCGGAGGCGTCGTCGTCGGAGTCGACCCAGTCCGCAGGCGGCTCGGGGGGTGAAGAAGGAGTTTCGGCGGTACTGGTACTCGAGATCGATCTGGTCATCCCAGTACGCAGAGTTCGGCTCAAACCTGGCGTCGTCGTGCATCTCCGGCGACATGGTTTGCATGCACATGGGGATGTAGTCGAGGCGCGCCTGGCCGGCGAGCCTTGGTGCAACCGGGACGTGGACTGGATTCGTCTCCCAGCCCTCGGGGAGGCGGCTGTTCGCCGGCACCAGCATGTTGGTGCGGATGAGCTCGCACGCCTCGGCTTCGGTGAGCAAGTTCGCCGCCAGTGGAGGTGGTGGCGGAGCAGACGACCCCGCCTCGCGGTCGTTCCAGCACCTCACTTGCTCGTGCATGCGCGCAAGGTCGTGGCAGCGCCGGCGGGCCGCCGTCTGTTCCTCCGCGGAGCGTCCAGCATGGGCCATGGCTAGCTTTCGGGGTAGAGATCGCCTTCGCCGGTGGTTTTTAGGTGGAGATGTTTGTGCTGGATACGGCGAGGTACCCGCTCTATATAGCGGCCGGGGAGGCGAACGGATGAGATCGCCTTAACTCTGGCCGGCCAACGGCTCGCCTGCCGCACAATTAACGCCGACGCTTCAAAAGGTACACCTGGCACTGACGCTTTGTCACCGCAGGTGAAGAGACGCGTCGCTGCGCCCGGGTAGGAAACCGAGACGCCGCCCGCCATTAATAGCTGACAAGAAGTTAGGTTGCCCACTGCTTCGTGTCTTACTGTCAGGCGTGGCCCGCGTGTCGGGGCGTTATTTTCGTAGTGTCCGGTGCCGCCCCAAGTTGAGGGCGTGGGCTGGGCGTGCCAGACACAAAACTGGGCTGCGCCAGACCGAAAACAGATTTGGGCGGCGCGAGTGGGGGGGAAATGTGTCCGGCACGCCCCAAAGGCCTTTGGTCGGCCATTTGGGCGTCCCGACTGGGGATGCTCTTAGTATATAAATAGTAAATTCCTTGATAAAATATGTTTTAGGTTCTATTATTGTTTTTTTAGCTATAAAGTGGTCGTATCCACCGCCCGAATAGATAGAAAGAGTTGACCCAGTTTATAAGGGAAACCGTATCCAAAAACCATACAATTTGTACAAAAGAATGACACATGCGAAACGACCCGCCGCCCACACGACCCAGGTCGACAAACGCCACAACACACACCACCTGCTCCGGGGCCGCCGCCCTGGCGTAACAACCAGATCAACCTTCGCATTGCCCGAAGATGATCCAGTCATGGTCGACGAACCCTCTGCCAACGCAGTCTCCATCCAGGTTGCCACCAAAACCACATTTTCCGGGGCCGCCGCCCCGGTGGAGCAATCAGATCGACCTTCGCATTGCCCGAAGACGATCCAGTCGAGTCGACGAACCCTCTGCCCAAGCAGTCTTCATCCAGGTCGCCACCCAAACCCACACTAAATAACGGTCCTGCCTCATCGAACCGTCATAGCGTGGGAGATCGAGGCCGCCGCCTCGACGCACCACCACCCTCTGGATCCGCCGCCCCGACATCCACCGCCCCCGACCACACGCCAAACTGCACATCCGTCGCGAAACCGTTGCACCGCGCTGACCAAGGACTCCAAAGCGGCGCCTCCAACAAGGTAGTGACGAGACCGTCACCGCCGCCCGTTCACGAAGGAGCAAAGGTTTTCACCCGGAGAACTTGGAACCACCACGTGTTAGACGAGGTCGAAAAGCTCCACGACGACGCAATCAAGAAAGGGAACGACGCCCGAGGGCGCCGCCGTCGTCGGCACATTCCGAAGTCCATGCGAGCTTTCGCCTGGAGTTCAACCCGTCCGTAAAGCTCCGGGAGCAGCAGGATGGCATCACGGCCATGTCGTCAACCACTGTGGCCGCTCACTGATACGTCTCAAACGTATCTATAATTTTTGATGTTCCATGCTGTTATTATATCAATTGCTACATGTTTTGGTTACACTTTATATCATTTTTATGCATTTTCTGGGACTAACCTATTAACAAGATGCCACAGTGCCAGTTCCCTGTTTTCTGCTGTTTTTGGTTTCAGAAAATCTATTAAGGAAATATTCTCGGAATTGGACGAAACAAAAGACATCGTCAATAATATCACGAGGAGATCACGGAGTCCAAAGGGGAGTCGGAGCAGACCCACCAGGGGGCCACGCCACACTAGGGCGCGGCCCAGGGTGGGCCCGCGCCCCCCTATGGCGTGGTGGCCCCCCTCGGCCACCGACGCCGCCTCTTCGCCTATATATTCTCCGCGACGCGAAAACCCTATTACGGTCGATCATATTCCACGAAAAGTTCCGTCGCGGCCGTCATCGTCAATCTCAGATCGGAGGAGTTCTGAAGCTCTTCCCGGCACCCTGCCGGAGGGGAGATCATCACCGGAGGGCTCTACATCACCATGCCTGCCTCCGGAGTGATGCGTGAGTAGTCCACCCCTGGACTACGGGTCCATAGCAGTAGCTAGATGGTTGTCTCTCTACCTTGTGCCTCCATGTTTAGATCTTGTGAGCTGCCTAACATGATCAAGATCATCTTATTGTAATGCTAGATGTTGTGTTTGCTGGGATCCGATGAATATTGATACCATGTTTATTCAAGTTGTTTATCTATGTGCTCTTGATCTTGCATGCTCTCCGTTGCTAGTAGATGCTTTGGCCAAGTAGATGCTTGTGACTCCAAGAGGGGTATTTATGCTCGATAGTGGGTTCAGTCTCTAGATATCTGGATCAGTGACAGAAAGGTCTAAGATGGTAGATGTGCTGTTGCTACTAGGGATAAAACATTGGTGCAGTGTCCAAGGGCACTTGTATTGATTACATTACACACTTTACTTCATGCAATAATCTGTTGTTAGCAACTTAATACTGAATGGATGCGGATGCTGCCTTGAAGGTGGATTATTTAGGCATAGATGTGTTGGAATAACGGTCTATGTACTTTGTTGTAATGCCCAACTAGATTTCATAGTAGACATCTTGGCATGTATTGCATTGTTATGCCCTCTCTATTTGTCAATTGCCCAGCTGTAATTTGTTTACCCAACATGCTAGTTATCTGTTCTGAGAGAGACACCACTAGTGAACTGTGGACCCTGGTCCAATTTCCTCATACTGTTTACACAACCTGCTGCAATCATCTGTTTCCTGTTACTTGCTGTGTTTCCTGCTGTTTTCCACACCATACGTTTAACTCTTTGTTTCTGCAAGACCGGAGAGATTGACAACCTCTCTGTTTCGTGTTGGGCAAAGTTCTGGTTTGTGTCTGTGCAGATTCCACGTTGGTGCAAGCTCCCTAGCGCCAGGGGGAGTCAACATCAACAACCTTCCGATAGATCATCAAGTCCTACTGGATTGATAACCTTGGGTAGATTTCTCAAGGGAAAACTTCTGCTGTCTACATCATAACCTTCCTCTTGGGGTTCACCAACACGTAGCCATCAAGCTGTTTTCTGGCGCCGTTGCCGGGGACTTGGAGGCTATTGGAAAGGGGAGTCTCTCAGTTCCAATCTCTTTACTTTGTTTTTTGTCTTGTTTTATTTTTGTTTTGCTTGCTGTTAAAAATCAAAAACCCAAAAAAAATTAAATTCCTGCATCTAGTTCCGCTCCTAATATCATGTCTCCTGAGGATGAGGTTTTCACTTTTAAGCAAGGAAGTGGGGAGAGTTTTGGTGATGCTTGGTCTAGAATTTCTGAATCCTATGTTAAAACTGAACCTAAAATGGCTTTGAGTCTGTTTCTTAGTAGTTTCTATTTTGGGTTGCTTCTTTGTTATAGATATGCTCTAGATGCTGTAGTTGGGGGAGATTTCCTTCGTTATGATGGGGATCAAGCTTTCAATGCCATAAAAAAATTAATTGCAGCATCTGCTTCTTCAAATAAAAAAATAGAATCTGCTTTTGAGAACATTCATTCAAGACTAGAATCACTTGAGTCAGAGTTGGCTAGTTTTAAAGAAACTTTTAAACTTTTTGAAAGTGTCCCTATGCCATTCGAACCTTCTGGATGGGTTCCTTCACTAAAAATTTCAATTGATGGGACAATTTTCTATGCTCATTGTGATATTAAATCTGAATTTTGCTTGATGCCTAAGAGGATTTATGACTCCCTGAATTTATATGAACTCTCAAAAAGTGAAACTTTTGTAACTCTAGCTGATAATTCAATCAAGTTATCTTTTGGGACTACTCAAGGAGTTGTTACTAAAATAAAGGGAGTATTTACACCTACTGATTATCATGTCATTGAATGTGTAGGAAATGGGAGCATCACACTTGGAAGAGGATTATTGAGGCAATTGGGAGCTGTCATTGACATGGGTGAAGCTACTCTGAAATTTAAACCTCCATATTGTTTGCATCATTTTCCTAATGCCCCTAAAGCCAAGGCTAAGAAAAAGAATAAGAGGTCTAAAGGTAACACTATTGGTACCTCTGGTCTTAACAATACTTGATGCATCTCTTCATGCCTAGCTCAAAGGCATTAAAGAAAAGCACTTCTGGGAGATAACCCATGTTTTTATTTGCTGTTTTATTTTTGTTTTCTTGAGTCAAGGATGCTTGTTTACCTCTGTAGCAACTCCTTTGTATCTTTTATTTGCTGTTTTGTTGTGCCAAGGAGAGTTACTAATGCAAAGTTGGTTTTTATTTTCGGGACTGCATTGGGACAGATTGCTGTTCGTCACCGTTTAATTCAGTAGAAAATCAGAAAAAATCGAAAAATGCTGAAATTTTTGTGCATGTTCCTGATGATGTTACGCAACTTTCATTATTTCAAAAGTTTTTCATCTGAGCATCGTAAGTGCCTCGAAAAAATTCGTCATACAGACTGTTCTGGTTTGACAGATTCTGTCTTTTATTTTGCATTCTCTCTTTTACAAGTTTTTAAGTGGTTTCTTTTCGTGTAAAAGTGCCCACTTGAGCCTAGTAACAGTGGCTAATGTTTAAAATAGTTGGCTTGTGAGTTTTGTCTTTGCTAGAACTTTGAAGTATTATCTTTTAGTGCACTAACCTGCTAATGAGAAAAGCTGTTAAGTTTTGGTGTGAAGGAAGTTTTCAAGTGTTGATAGAGGAGAATGATATTACATGATCAAGAAGAGTGAAGAGCTTAAGCTTGGGGAGGCTTACCTCCCCAGCATATTTCAAGAAGACTCAAGCATCTAAGCTTGGGGATGCCCAAGGCATCCCCTTCTTCATCTACAAATTATCAGGTCATCTCTAATGGTGCTATATTTTTATTGCTTCATACTAGTGTACTCTTCCTTGGAGCGTCAGTGTGTTTTTGTTTTCAGTTTGTTTTGTTTTGTTTGCTGTGCTATACTTGTTGGATCCTAGCATTCATGTTTGGGAGAGAGACACGCTCCACTTTTTCATTAGAATACTCTTGTGCTTCACTTATACTTGTTGAGTATTCCTGTCTAGTTGCTGTTATTGCTGTTAGCTCTCAGTTTTTCATGTATCTCTTGTTAGAGCTTTCAGTTTCTTTTGAAGAAAGTACTCTCTTGCTTCACTTATATCTGTTTGGAGAGTTGTCAAATAAGTTGATTGGTGTTTGGTTGGACCAGAAAAATGCTATGCATGTGGTAGTGGTATAAAATGCTTACATGAATCTTTTTAGATCGTTGTCTTGAGTAATTTGATGCTTGCCAATTGTTTTGAGCTGTCAAGTAATTAATGTTTAAGCTTGTGCATCATGTAAGTAATGGCTATTAATGAAGAACTACTATAAGGATTTTCTGCTATAATAATCTGTTGCATGATTGGAAGTCCATAGTAGTCTAGATAATTTTTGGATGAAGGCTATGTGTTAACAAGGAAGACAGTGGGAGTCTATGGTTCGTCAAACCTTGTGTTTTATGTACACTCTTGCTATTCCAGTTGATAATGATGTTTGCTTATAATAACTTGCTAGCCTAAACTCTGTACTAAGAGGGAATGCTTCTTGTACATCCAAAACCTTGAGCCAAATCCATGCCACCTGTGTCCACCATACCTACCTATTATGTGGTGTTTTCACCATTCCAAGTAAATTTCTTCATGTGCTATCTACTAACTACTCAAAACAATTATCCTTTTTGTGTCACTACTTGAAAAGCTCATAAGGACGTAGTAGTGAGATTTGTCATCTTCCATGCTAATTAATTTACAAGGATTGGCAGCTTCATCTGCTTCTCCACCTTTTATTTTGCATTAAAGAGCTGGTTAGTCCACCCTATAAATAAATAAATAAATAGACACTCCTCCATGGTGAATGTTGGTGGGCACCCGAGGATTCGGTTAGCCATGGTTTGTGGAAAGTAAATGGTTGGGAGGAGTGTCACCAATAAGTGCTTGTTACAAGTGCAGTCCTAAAAACTCTCGGAACCGCTCTAAAAGTTAGTTAGCCATGGAAGATGACAAGTACCTGCTATTTGATTTGTTGACACCTGTATACACCATTACCTTACAAAACAATATTTTATGCTCTCTATATGCCTTCGGGAACTACAGCTCTAGCACATGATGTTAATCCCTGCTTCCCTCTGCGAAGGGCCATTCTTTTACTTTTATGTTGAGTCAGTTTTCCCACTTCTTTCTGTCTACTTAAGCAAACATCATTGTCAACTCCAGTATAACAGTTTTTACATAACTTTGTGTTTGGTTGATCATATTCTTTGCATTGACATTATCTATATGATATACATGTTGAAAGTTGAAGCAAAAGCTGAAGCTATTATCTTCCTTTGTGTTGATACAAACACTTTCATGTTGAGAATTATTGCTGCTGTGAACTAACTATTATGTTAGACTATTATATCTCTAAATGTTTTATAGTGTTATTCATGAAAGTTTGCACTTGTGTGATCACTTATGTTTACTCTTTATTTACTTGCTTGCAAACTATAGACCATTGGCTTGGATCACTTCATTCAGATCATGTGCATTACATTGTTATTTGATCAAAGATTGTGTTGGTAGCATGTCACTTCAAAAATTATCTGTTTTTATCGTTTACCTACTCGAGGACGAGCAGGAACTAAGCTTGGGGATGCTTGATACGTCTCAAACGTATCTATAATTTTTGATGTTCCATGCTGTTATTATATCAATTGCTACATGTTTTGGTTACACTTTATATCATTTTTATGCATTTTCTGGGACTAACCTATTAACAAGATGCCACAGTGCCAGTTCCCTGTTTTCTGCTGTTTTTGGTTTCAGAAAATCTATTAAGGAAATATTCTCGGAATTGGACGAAACAAAAGACATCGTCAATAATATCACGAGGAGATCACGGAGTCCAAAGGGGAGTCGGAGCAGACCCACCAGGGGGCCACGCCACACTAGGGCGCGGCCCAGGGTGGGCCCGCGCCCCCCTATGGCGTGGTGGCCCCCCTCGGCCACCGACGCCGCCTCTTCGCCTATATATTCTCCGCGACGCGAAAACCCTATTACGGTCGATCATATTCCACGAAAAGTTCCGTCGCGGCCGTCATCGTCAATCTCAGATCGGAGGAGTTCTGAAGCTCTTCCCGGCACCCTGCCGGAGGGGAGATCATCACCGGAGGGCTCTACATCACCATGCCTGCCTCCGGAGTGATGCGTGAGTAGTCCACCCCTGGACTACGGGTCCATAGCAGTAGCTAGATGGTTGTCTCTCTACCTTGTGCCTCCATGTTTAGATCTTGTGAGCTGCCTAACATGATCAAGATCATCTTATTGTAATGCTAGATGTTGTGTTTGCTGGGATCCGATGAATATTGATACCATGTTTATTCAAGTTGTTTATCTATGTGCTCTTGATCTTGCATGCTCTCCGTTGCTAGTAGATGCTTTGGCCAAGTAGATGCTTGTGACTCCAAGAGGGGGTATTTATGCTCGATAGTGGGTTCAGTCTCTAGATATCTGGATCAGTGACAGAAAGGTCTAAGATGGTAGATGTGCTGTTGCTACTAGGGATAAAACATTGGTGCAGTGTCCAAGGGCACTTGTATTGATTACATTACACAC
The DNA here is from genome assembly GCA_947311845.1 of Poa pratensis. Classification (NCBI taxonomy): domain Eukaryota; kingdom Viridiplantae; phylum Streptophyta; class Magnoliopsida; order Poales; family Poaceae; genus Poa; species Poa pratensis. The sequence goes on from CAMZMU010000052.1 coordinate 99,596,002, forward strand.
TTTACTTCATGCAATAATCTGTTGTTAGCAACTTAATACTGAATGGGATGCGGATGCTGCCTTGAAGGTGGATTATTTAGGCATAGATGCTGTTGGAATAACGGTCTATGTACTTTGTTGTAATGCCCAACTAGATTTCATAGTAGACATCTTGGCATGTATTGCATTGTTATGCCCTCTCTATTTGTCAATTGCCCAGCTGTAATTTGTTTACCCAACATGCTAGTTATCTGTTCTGAGAGAGACACCACTAGTGAACTGTGGACCCTGGTCCAATTTCCTCATACTGTTTACACAACCTGCTGCAATCATCTGTTTCCTGTTACTTGCTGTTTTCCTGCTGTTTTCCACACCATACGTTTAACTCTTTGTTTCTGCAAGACCGGAGAGATTGACAACCTCTCTGTTTCGTGTTGGGCAAAGTTCTGGTTTGTGTCTGTGCAGATTCCACGTTGGTGCAAGCTCCCTAGCGCCAGGGGGAGTCAACATCAACAACCTTCCGATAGATCATCAAGTCCTACTGGATTGATAACCTTGGGTAGATTTCTCAAGGGAAAACTTCTGCTGTCTACATCATAACCTTCCTCTTGGGGTTCACCAACACGTAGCCATCACTCACCGAGTACCTCCGCACACCGTAGCCACTGCAACACCTCAAGCTGCCGACGCCACCATGCAAGCCGCACCTCCTGCCGCATCTATCGATCTGGGGCCGCCGCCCCGGCTTCCACGTCGCCCGGGTGCCGGAGTACGGTAGCAAGAGAGCCACCTCCTACTTCCGCACCGAAACCTCCGCCGCTGCGCCCTGCACCACGGACGCCCCGCATCAGCGAGCCCAGATGGGGCCCGCCAAGCCCCTGCAACCGCGCCGCATCGGCCATCTTCCTCGCGCGCCGCAGCACTCCCGACCATCGCCTTCCCCTCGTGCGCCGCAGCACACCGTGGTCGCCCCACCTGCTCGCACCACGCGCATCTCCTCCTAGCTCCTTCCGCCCGCACGGCCCGCCAGGCCCAGATCGAGCCCAAGCAAGCCCGATCTGCCGCGAGCACCGCACGGGCGAGCACCCTCCTAACCGGTGGCGCCCATGCGCCGCCCCGCCGCCGGATGAGCTCGCCCGCCTCCATCATCTCCTGAGTCCGCCGGCTCAGCTTCCCCAGCCCCGACCGACGCCGCCCCCGCGCCGGCCTTCCATACATCGAGACGCGTGGACCATCCCCCGACCACCTTTGTGGCAGCGGGGGGCGCCGCCACCGCCGCGGACGAAGCCGGCGACGGCGGCGGCAGGAGGGTGGTGGACGGGGGTAGGGAGTGCCGGCGCGGGCTTTCTCCCCTGGCGCCGCCGGGGGGGAGCGACGCGAGGGGTGTGCGAGGTGTTTTCTAATACGTGGTTCTATTATTGTGTTCGAGTGAAGGCTTTTGTTTATCTATCGGTAACCCTTTCTCTGTTATACCGATAAAATGAAGTAAACAACTTGTGACCTAAGTTTCACTGAATTCTCTTCAACTGTTCGACAGCTTGCAGGGTCACCAACTACTCCCTCCGTTCCAAATTAGATGACTTGTATTTGTTCAAAAGTGGATGTATCTAGACATGTTATAAGTTTAGATACATCCGTTTTTGGACAAGTGAAAGTCATCTAATTTGGAACGGAGGGAGTAGTTTCTTGGTGTTTGCCAAATACTAATATTAAAGTTTCTGGGTAGGTGAGGATATCTTACTATGCACGAGATCAAGAACGGGATCTTACTGTCTAGGAATATGAGCCTTAAATCTTTGTCCAACTGATCTGCTAAAAAATCTTCGCTAGAAACTTGCAACCCCTCTAATCTTGCTAATAACTGGCATCCCAAAATCTTTCTTGAATTCTACATTTTGCCTGAAAGATGCAAATTGTTATTGCATGTTCCTGTTCATTCGCAGTACTACTCCAAGTTTGAGTAAAAGGTTATATGCTCGTGTATTCCTTAATTTTCTGCTATGCTCTTTCTTACATAAGCAGATGCCGTGTCTGTAGCTTTCAGACATTGGAGACTATGAAGCGAGTTGTGACAAAGCCAGGAGCCTCCTTGGTGCAGAAACGGAAACCGCCAGGTTCTGACCAGCTGAAAATGAACACTGATGCGCAGAACATCGCACAAGCCGAGTTTGACCTTGCTCTGAATGGTCTTCTGTTGCGGGCATGCACGCAAGCAAATTCTTTTTTTTTTGCGAATGAAAAGTACATACTACGCTACAGGAGAGGCCTCCTGTAGGCAACAGGCAAGAACATCCTCAGGACCAGCCCTGATCCAGGTTGCAGTACGCGCAGCCGATCGCCCCAAATTTGCCAGCAAGTGACTAGCCTTGTTCTGGTTTCTATCAACAGCAACCACCTGAAACCGAGGATCTAATTGGATAAGCCTTTTAATTTCCTGCACCACGAACGTGCAGCTAGATCTGTCCACCGCCGGGAGATTTATCATATGAACAGCTTCAGCATAATCCATCTCCACCACACACGGCTGCGACGACTCCTCTCTTGCCTTCTGAATTCCTTCATAGCAAGCAGCAAACTCAGCTTCCAACGGGGAGGAGCATGATAATAGGTGTCGACACGCAGTGAAAATCACTGCCCTCGCCTCATCTCTCAGGATCATCCCAGCTCCTCCATTGCCTGGTACTTCGCTATACGAGCCATCAACATTTAGCTTAACCATCCCCTGGGCTGGTTTCAGCCATCTTCCTTGTTTGCCTGGCCACCTCACCTTCTTCTGCTTAGCTCGTTTGCTAGCAAGGGTCTCCTCAATAGCCGGTTGTTTGCCCTTGACATCATCAGCATTTGGGCAGTACTTGATAGTCATCAACGAGTCCACATAGCTACACAAGAACCTCCTGGAGCTGTCCATTGATGGGGCAGGTTTATTGTGGACTATTTCATTTCGGTTGTGCCAAATTCTCCAGAGAGTCATCAGGATTCTTGAACGTTCCAGCACGGATCGTCCATCCAGAAGGTGAAGAACCCATTCCTTCCCGACATGCTCCAACATCGACACATCAGGGAGCTGCCATTCCTCCGTCATCTCCTTCCACAGCGCTCTTGCTATTGGGCATCTACATAAAGCATGGTATGTGCTCTCGCATTCCACACCACAAATAGTACAAACATTAGATATTTCCATCTTTCGCTTGCACTTGTTTTCCCAAGTGGCCAGAGAATTAGTGGCAAGCTTCCATCCGAAAATGCATACCTTTAGGGGGGCAGGGCACCCCCAAAGTTGCTTCCAAATGGTCCGACGACCATCCGGTGCCCTGCTCGCGGCGCCTTGATTAGGCCGACGTTTTTCCTCCATGCCAAGCCAATAAGCAGACTTGACAGAGAAAACGCCCGTACGCGTCGGCTCCCAAGCAAGCATGTCATCTCCTCGCGGTGCTGGCTTGATCTTCAGAATGGCGACAACATCAGCCTGCACAAAATAACGATGAAGTAGGCCCTCATTCCAGGCACCACTTCCAGTTAGAAGCTGTGAGACTTTCCTGGGCCTGCAGTTTCGCTGCATCAACACCGGTCTATATGAGTGGGGTCTAGGCACCCAAGGATCACGCCAAATACGAATATGTTCACCACTTCCAATTCGCCAGATCAAGCCATTCTTTAGCAGCTCCAGACCATACTGGATTCCTTGCCACGGAGCAGAGCAATTGGCAGTGAAAACCGCATCCTGGAACTGTCCATTAGGATAATATTTAGCCTTCAGAACGCGAGCACAGAGGCTGCCCGGGTTGGTCAGAAGTCTCCATGCCTGGTGAGCAAGCAACGCCTGATTAAACATACGAAAATCTCTGAAGCCAATGCCACCAAGTGATTTCGGACAAGTTTTACGCTTGCCTTCCTTTACCCCCCACCAGTAGTTCCTCACCATCCGAGTCAGGTCGTCACACACCGACATTGGGAGTTTGAACACAGCCATGATGTAAGTTGGAATCGCTTGAGCGACGGCCTTTATAAGGATTTCTTTTGCGCCTTGGGATAGGAGGGCATCACCCCAAATCATAATTCTTTTCAGCAATTTTTCCTGAAGACTAGAAAATCTCCCTTTGGTCATCCGTCCGTCCGGAGTAGGCAAGCCTAGGTACTTCTCCTCGAAAGCATTTGCTTGGACCTGAAGCACACCTTTGAGTGCTTCCTGAACACTTGACGGGCAATGATCACCAAACAAAATGGAGCATTTGTTCCGATTGATTAGCTGCCCCGTGGCCGCTGCATATGAGTCAATGATCGAATGAACTCTCTCAGCCTGCTCCACCGACGCCTTGAAGAACAAGATGGTGTCATCGGCGAACAGAAGATGAGAAATTCCCGGAGCTCTTCTTCACACCCGAACTGGGTCAACATGCTGCAGATCCACACCTTGCTTCAACAATGCCGATAAACCGTCAGCCACAAAAAGGAATAAAAACGGGGACAGGGGATCACCTTGCCGAAGCCCACGCGTCGACGCGTGGGCTTCGGCATGCAAGCAAATTCGGTGTCCCTACAAATTTGACTGACGATCTCGCGACGCACAAAAAAGTAGCAAAAGGTAGTCATTTGTCAACAGAAGAGCACTGCACGACATTACCTTTTATGTGCGCGCAGACGAGAAGAACCACCACGAAAAGAAGGGAAATTCGACTGAGTAACTAGAAAGTCTTCGAATTGAGTTCTTTGGACGATAAGTCATACTACTTGCTAGAAGCCACCGGATTCTAACGCACACGTGTCCCCTTATGTTAGTTGTTTATTGAGTCAATAACACCCTTGGTACATAAACTCTACCCGTACGTGCATTTTCATACAACAACTTTGAATTTGTGGTACAGAGGTACACAAACTCTTGTTGCGGATTCGTTGTTGGTTCAAACGAGTGAGGAGGCGACACATGGAATTGCCAGGCCGGACGGGGCACACGCCCTGGGCATAACACTTTTACAGATACCCCTTGTGTTGTAAAATATTTCTGTTATGGTATGTTCCTTCGTTAGGAGCGGCGAAGGCGAACCCTAACCCTAGGTCGCGGTTGCCCATATCCGCGAGGTTTGATTCGAGGCAGCGGTCGCTTGGTGCTGCAGAGGCATGTCTACTTCACGGGGTGCGGAGCGGCGGTTGCGCTGGGCAGAAGAGATGGGTAAAGGCAGTGGCGGAAAAGGAGTACCGAACGGCGGCGACAGCGAGGCATGGGTGGAAACCGCTGTGGTTTACTGGAACACGGAGCGAGAGGTCAAGCCGCCGGTGGTGAAGGTACGTAATTTCTCGCGCGATAACGCATTGATTCTCTGAGTTGTGGTAGCTCAATTTGAGCTCTGTTCTTGTTCTTCATTTCAGTTTGAGCATTTGAAATTTGCAAAGTGTTGCGCCCACTTCTGAGCATTTCTTGAAGAAAATGCAGGAGAACATGAGAAGCAACAGAACAAAATTGATGAACTTGAAGATATGATCAGAACTATGAAGCTTGAAATGAAAGAGAGATCATAGAGCTTAGATGAGAGGGAGGGATAAGAAGGAGGTCTTGTTTGTGTTAGTTGTAGCTAGCTTTGTAGTTATGTACTGTGTTGCAACACTGTTAGTTAGAGGCTTTGTTTGGAAATGATGAGCTTCATTAGTTAGAAGCTTTAGTTTCTGTGCTGGTGTTTGTACTGATGTATTCTGTGGAACTGAAAATTGCAAGGATTAATGAAGGACCTTTTTTGATCGAACTCAGCACATGGTGTCAGATGATAGGACTAGTTCATGGTCTTTCAAATCACATCATCCTAAAAATGTTGGAACACATAAAAGGTCATCATCCTAAAACGGCATAAATATGGTACTTTGCTACAATCATCAATTTGCAGGTGTATGAAGATCAGGTGGTGCTTGTTGCTGTTGCTGGAGATCATCACCAAATTGCTGATGGTTTGCAGTTCTTACTCTTCCTCCACCTTCTGGTCCATCTTGCATCTCCATTGTGCTTGCATCTGCATGCCTTTTTCTTGCTTGTTGCCGCTGAGAAGCATGTTGCACAGGTGTGCTGCCATTGCCTCTTCCTCTGCCCCTAGACCTTCCCCTAGAGGTAGCTGTAGTAATCCTGACCCTTGGTTGTGGTATAGCTTCTCTTGCTGCTTGAACAAATGTACTTTCCTGTGGTAATGACCCATGTGTCCTATTGGGAGGGACATGAGTCTAGGACAGATAGGATGTTAGTTAGAATTTATGTACTGATCATAATAAAAGGAGTGTAATTGAAAGGTTTAATGATTTTCCTTCTATTTCTAACACTGTATGTTGTCAAAGCTGCTCTCATTTTTTTAACATCTGCGAAAGACATGCCAACTTTGAATACTGGATCTTCCATATTAACCTCAGGACTGAATAAAGAAAACTTGTACTGTAACTGCTCATGCTCATCTGGCCTCAAGTTCAGGTCTGCATCATCCAAAGTTGTGTCATCTTCATGTTCTTCCACAGGTACTTGCTCATTGTTGTCATTCACCTCTGTGTCTATGTTGTCAGTAAATAGGTCGTCATCTTCTTCATCTGCTGCATAGTCATTGTCTACAAAATCAGAGTCTTGCTCATCTGATTCATATCCTTGCTCTGCCATTATTTCTTCCTGCACTGGCTCAGTTCTCCTAGATGATCTAGTTTGTGTGACTACTTCTTGTGTGCATGCAGGTGGTGTGGCTGCAACTGAAGGACCTACATCTTCTACTCCTGAAGTAGATGTGCCTCCTCTGTAATTGCTAATGGATTCAGGCCTCAAGTTCTTCACATAATTCGAGTGGTCAAGAAACACTACCAGCCTCTTGTGAGGCTCTGCTGTATTTATCATCTACACAATATTTGCATCACTCTCAATGCAAACCAAACCCTCATGAATTTCCTTCCGTGGTGGAGACAGTACACATGTAACCTCCCATCAAATGCATATCCTAGTAGCTGCATGATTTCCTGTAACCAAAGAATTGACCATGTCTCTCTGCTACAAAAATCAACATACTCTACAGTTTCTGAATCATAAGACAATATGGCTCCTTTTCCAGTGAAGAATCCATTGTGCTCCAGCACAAGGGTGAACAAATCGTCATTTGTTTCTGGACAGAAGACTCAAACATGCAGAAAATTCAGTGTTACACAATGGCGGCTTAGTTATCACAAATCTAACGGAAAAAGGCTGAACTTTTTTCCTGAATAAATGATTCCACAACATGTACCAATGCTATGCCATACTAATTTGTTCATAAACCACTCAAGATTAGCAACCAATTTGGCTTCCGGTGGACACACACAGTACGCCGAAACAGGGCAAGAATTGTTTCTCACCCAAATCAAGTATTCCTCCTACAAACCCTTACCGCACTGTTATTATCTATCCAATTGTTGATTTCATCAAGATTTTGCAACAGGGAACGTCCCGATCATCATAGCGGCGGCGACCTCGCCCGCTTACGGAAAAACAACAAGGGAGAAGAAGAGAGATGAAGCAACGTAACGTACTGTAGTCCGGATCTTCCGCAAACCATGGCCGGAGCTGCACCTCGGGCGCCATTGGCACGATTGGCGGCGACACTGCAGTCGCCACAGCGGTCGGCGTCGTCGTCGCGAGAAGAAAAGAACTGGCGTCGCTGCGTGAACCGTGGAGATGATCGTGTGATAAAAGGTATAGACCTGTTCGTGATGCGCCAGGACCTGTTCATGATTTCTCAGGACCTGTTTCTACGATTTACCACAGGGACCTATCCGTGCGACGAAAACGTTTCCTTGGATCGATTTGCAAAGTCCAAATAAGCAGGAAATTTCCACCGTGGCTACCAAATAAGCAATTCGGACTCGTCTAACCAATTTTGCACCGGGACGGGAGTCTGTGTACCTCTGTACCACAAATTTAAAGTTGTTGTATGAAAATGCACATAGGGGTAGAGTTTATGTACTAATGGTGTTATTGGCTCTTGTTTATTCCTTTGTCGTTTGAAAACGACCACTCGCTATGGATACTTGCACGGCACAACGTTGGCCTTCATCTCGATGTTTCTACGGCACGTAACAAAGTTCGGCACGTTTATGCAAATGGAATGTGTGTATCTTATCCAATCTCGTATTCAAATTTCCACATTTTGATTTTGACGACAACTTCTAGGCAATATTTTGTATATTCATTCTTATAGACATCCGAACAAAGATTTCTGACTCCCAAGGTCCAATGATATATACAAATATTTAAAAAAATCTGAAGGAAAAAAGGCTCACAAAAACGTACAACATCTCAATTTGAAATATTTAAATTCAAAACAATATAATAATGGTAAATGTTTGGGTCTGAGTCTACACACAACAATCTCCAAAATATACATGATTTTATCTTTTTTGTGTAGACCATAATATAAATAATTTCACATTACAATTATGTATGTTTGTAGGACGCACCATTGACTACATCCACAATTTAAGTAAGATTTTCAAACACTTCTAAATATATTTTTTTTAAACCATGGAGAACTACATATTACAAAAATTGGAAAGTGCCACTTAATGTTAGAGTACAACACCAGAATAACAAACAAACAACCAAAACATCGAAATTCCAGTACAAAACGACTCACCTAACTAGCCCCACAACCAAAAAAGTTCTAAAACTTGTAAATACATGTTTTTTTTAAAATAAAGGTATTAAATTCGGGAGCCAAAACGATTTTTCGATAGACATCCAGTTTTAAGTTACACAAAACATAGATGAAGTCATACAACTTTGACAAGTGTAATAGGTAGTCTGCAATTTGTCGCGCAGAGAAATGTGGACAATGAAGAAATAGGCACCTTCCTCGCTAGACATCACAGCGCGGCAGTTTCTACGCAACACGCATCGCCACGGGCGCGTGCTTTAAAGTTGCAACCACGAGACACGGATCCTGACCAGTTTCACCACGCAACAATGGAGATGGATGGCTTGAGATTCTACTATGGCGCCGCCGTCACCTTCCTCGCCGTCTTCTTGCTCCACTCCTTCCTCACCAAGAAGTGGCGACGTCGGCGGCTGCCGCCTGGCCCGGCGCTGGCGCTCCCGTTCCTCGGCCACCTCCCTTTCCTCGAGAAGCCGCTCCACGCCACGTTCGCGCGCCTCGCCGCGCGCCACGGCCCGGTCTTCTCGCTCCGCCTCGGCTCGCGACCCGCCGTCGTCGTCGCCTCCGCGGAGGTCGCCAGGGAGTGCTTCTCCTCCGAGCTTGACGCCACGCTCGCCACGTCGCCGTCGTGCACCTCCTCTCCGCACGCCGCGTCGACCTCATGTCCGACGCCGTCGTCGCCCGCGAGCTGCGCGCCCTGGTGCGCCGCCTCGCGCGCGCGGCCTCCGGTGATGGCGGTGCAGCGAGGGTCGAGCTGAAGCGGCGGCTGTTCGACCTCTCCCACAGCGTGCTCATGGAGGCCATCGCGCGGACCAGGAACACCTACTCCGACGACGGAGCGGACATGTCCGAGGAGGCAAGGGAGATGAAGGACGTCGTTGACGCCATCGTGCCGTTCGTCGGCGTCGCCAACCTGTGGGACTACCTTCCCATCCTGCGCTGGCTCGACTGGCGTGGCGTGAAGCGGCAGCTGGCAGACGCGGTGAGCCGGAGGAATGCCTTCATCTTCAAGCTCATCGACGCAGAACGGCAGAAACTGCAGCTGGACGATGCCACGGAGGAGGAGCAGAGCATGCTCGGCGTCATGCTCACGTTGCAGAAAACAGAGCCGGAGCTGTACACGGACACTTTTATCGCCGCCCTCGTCGCCGTGAGTCTCGCAGCGTCCATTCAAACTCGGCTACTGCTCATGCTCTACTTAATTGCTTGCTTGTACTAATTTTCTCGTGTTTGGATCAAGAATCTTCTTGGTGCCGGAACAGAGACGACGTCGACGACGACGGAATGGGCGATGGCGTTCCTGCTGAACCACCCGGCGGTGCTAAAGAAGGCGCAGGACGAAATCGACGCGCACCTCGGCGGCGAGCCCAGTCGCCTCCTAGACAAGACCGACCTGCCACACCTCCCCTACCTCCACTGCGTCATCAACGAGACGCTTCGGCTGCGGTCCGCGGCGCCACTGCTGCTCCCGCACGAGGCCACCGCCGACTGCAAGCTCCACGGGTACGATGTCGCGGCGGGCACCATCGTGCTCGTCAACGCGTACGCCATCCACAGGGATCCGGTGGCGTGGGGGCCGGCACCAGAGGAGTTCAGGCCGGAGAGGTTCGAGCACGGCGGCGCCGAGAGGAAGCTGATGATACCGTTCGGGATGGGGCGGCGCAAGTGCCCCGGGAGAGCCTGGCCATGAGGACCATGGGCATGGTTCTTGGAACGCTGATCCAGTGCTTCGACTGGAAAAGGGTCGGGGATGAAGAGGTCGACATGTCCGCCAGCTCCGGCACCATCTTGCTCAAAGCTGTTCCTCTGGAAGCTCTCTGCACACCGCGAGCCGGCATGCATGCTCTTCTTCAGAAGATCTAAACTGGAAATGGTAGAAGGAAGCAGAAAATAATGGACACAAAAGATACTTACATCCACAATATGTACACACTGCATTGCTGTACCTTTCAGCGGTGCAGGTACTTCGGTGTCATCTCGGAACATTTAGTTCTCAATAAGACATTTGAGGATTGAAGTATCAGACAACATTTCAAATCACATCAAATACAGAACTGTAATAGAGTGTAAGGTAAAAGCACCAAGTATATGAAGCTAAAAAGAGCAATTTACATTCTGAAAGTAGTATTCCATTGAATCAAACCTCCCAGAACGAATCGTTTCTTCTCTCTGGTGCAACTAAATGTTGGTACAAATCCATCCCCATAGGATACGAATACACATGGAATTGCAACATGACATGTTGTCTAGTCCTACTATTTTGGAATTATACGGACCAGCGCTCTAGATTTGACACGATTTCAGATAAACAACTGCATGATTGAGATGCTAGTGCTGACAGTATCTTGAAAAATTACGCTGTAGTATTCCTTTCATCGCGGATGGTGAGTACCAATGGAAGCTGAAAAGAGTACCTTTGATATGACATACTGCGTTTGCATAGTGATTGAATATGGTAACATTATAGTCAAGACACTTAAAACACACCATTTCACTGCAAACTAAAACAAGGTTCAATATTTTAGCTTCTAATTAAGATAAACATGATTGTTCCCAGAAAAAGTAATCTAGTATCAGCAACTGCAGCTCAAGACTTCCTCATCCCTTATAGATTTTTTTTTTTGAGAAACACGGTACAACGCAGACGATCACATACACGTGCACAGACTCACCCCTATGAATGCACACACGCACACCCTACCCCTATGAGCACCTCTGAAAGACTGAGCCGGTGGTCAGGTCTTGAGATTGACGAAGTCGCCACAGGCGCTTCGCTGTCGACGGGAACGTCGCCTCCCTCTGAAAGAATATTCCGTCTAAATGAGAAAAACCAGTGTCAAATCTAGGATTTGAACTCTGGTGAGCTGAGGGTACAACCACCCTCCTAACCATCTTGCCACAGGCAAAATCAGGTGCAAGTATTCGTTATGTAAAGCAAAATGAAAAAATCTTCATGGTCATAGCGAAATAAGCAGAGCATCCAAATAAAGATATGCTACATTGTAGTTAAGGTCAATTTCACTTAATATCAGGCAGTCTTCATGCAGATATTAAAAACGGAATATGTAGGCAACTTTTCATGTTATGTGAAAGTTGTCAAATCAAATGCCGAGAGTAGCATACCGAACCAGATGAGTGAAAAAGGCACATGCAATTGCAATTAAGCCCCATTGCTTTGACAACCACACAAGCGAGCACCTGGAAAGCTTACACTTAGCAGTTTTCCAAAGTTAGGCAGCATAACATCTAGCAGATCAGCTAAAAATTCAGCAATCACCGAATATTAAGCAAGAACGACACACGGCAGGCTTGAGAGCTGCGTTCTATCTATCTGATGCTGCTTTTGATGATCAATGGCAGGTCCACATGTGGCCAGTTTACCTCTCTCAATATCACATGAACTTCCTCGGGTAAGAAAAACACACACAGTAGCATGCCTACAAGAGGGCCCAAGTGCACACATCGCAGTGACAAAAGATAAAAGGACCAATCTACATTCTAGAAGCATCCATGCCAATTGCTACAATAGGAGAATCTAGCTAAACTCGTGCTAGCAACCAAAAGAAGATCAAGGCCGGTTAATCTAGTTGCATGATCATTAGGAACCATTAAACCACCACGTACAACGAAATAGTCCACTAACACTATGGTTACATTGTGTTTTATGAAAGCAAAAGCATTAGCACCCTATACCGCAGATAAATCATAGCTGGGCTCAGCGCTTCCTCTTATGTGATTGTCCCTGATTAAGGGTGAACTGTATGGCTTCTTCCAGTGTTGCCCTCCGTCCGTCCTTGTTGTTCCACAGCTCTATTCCAACGGCACGGCCATGGGGGTCATACTCGAGGATTTCAAGCAATGCCTTTTTAACCAAGGCATAGATTTCTTCACCATGCTCTTCTTTTAACTTCTGAAGCTTTCTGTCGTCCTCGGCAAGGATTCTCTATACCAAAATCAGTATGCACCATCAGATCGATACATGGAAATATATATGTGAGTATAAAAATAAAGAATGTTTGTGCAAAAATCAGATGGAATTATAGCATGCTAGTGGTCTCCAAGAAAATAATGACTCAAGGTTAAGCTACCAGAGCTAAACTAGGAAGAATAACTGAGAGATTATATATACCATCTCTTTGCCATCAACCGTGAATACCCTAAACAGGCGCTAGAGTGGGTTGCGAATTTCATCTTGCCACTCGGAGCAAAGAATATCAGAATTAACTGGTGTGTCTTTTTGTTGTTGTTTACAAGCATTTGCAAACTCTGTTCGGTCAAGCTCACCCATCCATCTTATACTTATATCCGCCTCATCGGGGACCTGCAAAAAAGATCGACCAACTTGGTGATAAATATAATGAGATATGATGCAAAAGGTATCAAAATGCATACGAGTGTGCAATCATTCATCATCCATCTGATTTTTCCTTGCAAATGAGAAAGTGCTAGTTGCTCACTTACTTCCATCAGCACTCTCCGAGCTTTCCAAGCGTCTTGCAAGTCATTGTTTCTCTTTGTTTCCTTGGCAGCCAGCGCCTCCTTGAGCGCGTGTGCGTCAATGTCATCAATGTCTGGTTCAGGTGGCACACCAAGCTGCTTTGATCTCGCATCAAGCTGCTTTGATCTTGCATCAAGCTGTTTGGATATCGTGTCACACTTTTTGGACGCCGCATCAATCATCTGGGACGCTGCGTCGATCTTCTCTAACGCCAAGTCGATCTGCTTTGATCTTGTTCAACCTGTTGTATCTTGAACACCAGTTCCGAGCGGAGCCTCTGGTTCTCATCGACAGCTGATTGGTTGCTGGCAAGTACCTGCTGGATAGGCAATGCAGCAGGCTCCGGCGGCAACTGGAAGAGGTCTGGCCTCTGCCACCAAATGAGCCTTTGCATGTAGCACCGTAGTAGCAGTCCGGGTCAGTCCTCTCCCTCTGAATCAGGTGTTTCATCTCCTGATCCACTCGCAGCCAGATAAGATTCTTCCAGAAAATCCCATGCGCTTCATACTTCACATTGATCAACAACTCGCTCAGCGAGAATAATAACGGTTGGTGCCTGATAGAAGTCTCTACCGGCGCCACGAGGTAAGCCTTCACGAACGCCATCGCAGCGGCGGTCTCGACGGAGTAGCCCACGCCGGCCCGGGGGCGTTCCGTACGCATTCGCGGGAGGCGGAGCGCGTCGGCGAATGTGTCGATGGAGAGATCGATTCTAACGCCACGGACGGAGCTCCATCCGACATAGGCGTCAGATGATTCAGATCTGTAGTTGGCGATAAGCTCGGCGACGAGGTCGGGGCGCGACGCCGGAGAGGGGAGGTCGAGACGGACGAAGTCGAGGAGGCCGAGCTCGCGAGGCCCGCATCGTGGACGGCCGCGGGTGGCCGTGGAGGCGGAGGTTAGCGCGGACCTGTCAGGATGAACGTGACGAACTGTCGATGAAGAGAGGATTCAGTTACTGCAGATCATTGGAATGTTTCCTGGCCGTTGATCTGTGATATGCGGCCCTCATCGTTACTTACCGCTTCGAGCTAACTGACATGAGGACCGTCCGTTTACAGATCAACGGCTGAGATGTTTCGGAGGGTCGCTGTTTGAATCAGCTTTCCAGGTGGCACTTTCGCGTCAACCACTCCGTAGCTTGTCGCCTAGCTCCGCCCTCCTATTTAGCTCAGAATTCGACATGTAATCTTTATCTTTCCCCTGTTGGGTTAAACCCTAGCCGCCGTTGTTCCGGCTGGCCTCGCTCTCGAGTTCTGTAACCCTAAATTCAGCCAATAGGCGTATCTGAATTCCTCAATAAGTAGAAGCTGATGAACTCGAGCTATGATTCGTGTGTGATTTCGATTTCTGTTTAGTATAGGCATAACAATGGTATCAGAGCCTTGCGGTTCTCGGCGGCGATTGGATCTGGGACACTGAGAAGTTGGGATCTCTCGTGAAATCCTTCTCTGTTGTTCCGGATTCCGGCGGAGTGGAGCTCATCTCGGAGCTGTTGGCGGCGGCCTGGCGAGTGGGCACAGATCAGACGCAGTTTAGGTACGGATCTGGTTTCCAAAGAACACTCCTTTGGCTGTAAAATCCCACCCATCCCACACTGTTCCGTGTGTCTTTGGAGGCGTTGGAGTTGTGTGGTGGCGGCCCGGTGAGTGGGGGCAGTGAATCATGACAAAGAATAGTGAGAATTCGTCTGAAAGTACTAGCTTGTTAGAGCTGAAGTCGGTTCTTCTTGATGTAAAAACTCTGCAGCGTGTTCGTGAGGAAGATAAGCAAGAATTTACTGTCTTTACTGAAAAAGTTGAGCAGAATTTTGTCAATATCCAGGAGAATTTTGACAATATTCAACTCAGCTTGGGGAAATTGCTTGCTGCTGATGTGCCAACAGATGCTCTTCCTGCTCCACCTCCACCCTTAGAGGCAGCCTCAACTGAATCTCCAGCACAGGGTAGTGTCACCTAGGCACAATAAAAGCAAAACATCACAGTAGTTAAACCAATTGGAACTGATGTTTTGTATTATGCTACAGGTAGAGAGGTAAATTTGGATGGCACACCAAGGGTACCTTACAGCACCCTAATTCTGTGGCACCACAACCACAGTTACAGCAACAAGAAGTGATGCACCAGGGCAATTGGCACTACAGCAACAAAACCATGTTCACACAGATGATGGGGACAGAAGAGATTCTTTGCCCAGAAACAGAGCTCTTTTTCAGCAAGAGGATAATACCAGAGCCACACCTGCAGTGAAACCAGCTCGTATGAACATACCTGAATTCGATGGGGCTGATGCTGATTCATGGATACAAACAATAGAACAGTACTTTGAAGCTGCTAGAACACCACTGGAGCAGAGAACTGAGGTAGCTGTCACTTATCTGAAAGGACCAGCAATACAATGGTGGCGTGGTACTGGATATTTCCCCTATAACACTCCATGGCATCGTTTCACTACGTACATCACTGACAGGTTCTCTGAAACATCTATTGTGATAATGTAAGAAAGCTTTCATCAGCTTACACAGTCAAGCAGAGTAGCTCAGTATGTACTAGACTTCGAAAAAGCACTGAATTTGATGCGCAGAGATAGCCCATCATTGACTGAAGATTATTACATAAACAGTTTCATGTCTGAACTGAATCCTTATATACAGAGTCACTTACAGTGTCTCAAGCCCCAAACAATGATGGAAGCAATGTGGTATGCTAGAAGAATGGAGAATGCACAGCCAAGTAAAAGGCAGAATTATCCTCAGCCACAGCAATATGCTAGGAGAACTTTTTCACCTGATTTCGCAGTTAGAAGTAATTCCCAGCCTTTAGCTGAAATCACTGAAAAAGCCAAAGCTAATAAGGCTTGCTTCAGATGTAATGAACCATGGTTTCCTGGACATAAAAAGGTGTGCAAAATGAGCAACAAGGCACAAATTGTAGCCTTACAGCAAAATGCTGCACAGCAGAACACACCACAGCAGAGTGTGGAAGAAACTGCTGAAGTTATCTATGTGGACTATGAAGATTCTGATGATGAGACACCATTACCACCACCAGCAGCAGCACTAAAGATCTCCATGCATGCAATTAATGGAACTAAGGATGAGAACTATACTTTTACCCTGACAGCTATAATGGGTAATTAAGTGGCTACTGTTCTTATTGATTCTGGGAGCACTGGCACCTTCATCACACCTGAATTAGCAAGAAAGGCCAAGTGCAGAACTCATCCATCCAATAAGGTAAAGGTAATGGTTGCTAATGGGCAGGAACTGGCTTCTGAATTCTCTACTGAACCATGTTCTTATTCAATACAAGGCAAAGAACTGTTGTACAGTTTTAGACTGTTGCCATTAACTGGATATGATATAATCTGTGGTACTGACTGGATTAAGACACACAACCCTGTAACTATGGACTTCAAGGAAATGTTCATTATCCTCAAGGATAATACTGGACAACAAGTGAAGTTACTGGATGAATCTCTGCCATCTACACCAGATATTATCCATGTGGACAAGAATTTTCCCTGAAGGAAAACCCCATATGTGGAGCTTATATATTCTTACACATGCCTGAAAAGAAATGCAGTAATGTCAACAGTGAACTAGAAGTGCCTCAATTCTTACAACACATAATGGAACAATATAAAGATGTGTTTGAGGAACCCACTTCTCTGCCACCAAAAGGTCTTGTGATCATTCCATAC
This sequence comes from Poa pratensis, assembly GCA_947311845.1. NCBI lineage: Eukaryota > Viridiplantae > Streptophyta > Magnoliopsida > Poales > Poaceae > Poa > Poa pratensis. The sequence continues at coordinate 99,612,817 of CAMZMU010000052.1, forward strand.
CTCTGGTACCTGATGCTAAAATTATCAATCAAAGGTCATACAGATTGCCTCACCACCAGAAAGATGCTATGGAGCAGATAATTGCTAAGTTGCTCAAGCAGAATGTGATCAGGCCTAGTACTAGCCCTTATTCTTCTCCTGCCTTATTAGTAAAGAAGAAAGACACTACTTGGAGAGTAGTTAATGATTTCAGGAAAATGAATTTCCAAACAGTGAAGAACAAATATCCAATTCCAGTAATTGAGGATCTGTTGGATGAATTGAATGGAGCACTCATATTCTCAAAAATTGATCCGAGGAGTGGTTACCATCAGATCAGAATGAAAGAGGAAGATATACCAAAAACTGCCTTTAACACACATATAGGGCATTTTGAGTATCTGGTAATGCCTTTCGGTCTGACAAATGCTCCAAATACCTTTCAGTCACTCATGAATACAATTCTGGCTCCTAACTTAAGGAAATTTGCCCTGGTATTTTTCGATGATATACTCATTTACAGTAAAACTGAGGAAGAACACTGCAAACACTTGGCTACAGTTTTCCAAGTGCTCAGAGATAATAAGCTGGCTGCAAAAAGAGAAAAATGCACATTTGGTCAAGCAAAGGTGGAATACCTTGGACACATAATTCAAGGAACTGGTGTAGCCACTGATCCAGTTAAAATTGAGGCAATTGCTAACTGGCCAACTCCACAGAACATTACTGAACTGAGGAGTATACTGGGCATGGCAGGATATTACAGGAGGTTTATCAAGAATTATGGCATTATCTGCAGACCACTCTTTGACTGTCTCAAGAAAAATTCTTTTACTTGGACAGAAAAGCAAGAGCAAGCATTTCTCCATCTTAAACAATGTATGACCACATCTCCTGTACAGGCTCTTCCTGATTTTGGCATGCCATTTATACTGGAAGCTGATGCTTCTGGGTATGGAATTGGAGCTGTTCTGATGCAGAAAGGAAGGCCCATTTCTTTCATGAGCAAATCTTTGGACCAAAAGCTGCAGCATGGTCAACATATGACAAAGAAGCACTAGCAATTATAGAAGCACTCAAAAAGTGGCGCCATTATTTTGCAGCTTCCTCTATCATAATCAGAACTGACCAGCAGAGCTTGAAGTATATCCAAGAACAGAAATTGACTGAGGGAATACAACGTAAGTTACTCATCAAGTTACTGGGATAAATTACTCCATTGAGTACAAAAGGGGTAAAGAAAACAGAGTAGCTGATGCTCTCTCTAGAGTGAAATTCAAAATTTCACAGTTAACTGGCTCTGCTGTCATTCCAACTTGGATATCTACTGTAGTGGAAAGTTATACAAACGATGATTACTGTAAAGGACTGCTCACTAAACTAGCAGTTGATCCTAATGGGTTGCCCAATTATACCCTGAAGAATGGCCTCTTGAAATATAAAGACAAGTTGGTAGTGGGAAATGACACTAAGGTGAAACAGGACATCATAACTGTATTCCATGCATCTGAACTTGGGGTCATTCTGGTGAGAAAGCAACATTTCAGAGGATACAGTTGGTTTTCTACTGGCCAAAAATGCAGGCTGAAATAGCTAATTTCATTAAGGAGTGCCCAGTATGTCAAAATAATAGAGCAGAGCATCTGAAATACCCTGGAAAATTGCAACCTCTGCCTGTAGCTGATATGGCCTGGACACACATAAGCATGGATTTCATTGAGGGATTGCCCACATCAAACAACAAAGATATGATCCTGGTAGTAGTGGACAGATTCACTAAATTTGCTCATTTCATTGCCATGAAACATCCAATTACAGTGAAGACTGTAGCTGCTACATTCCATGATATATATTCAAATTATATGCCTACCTCTAGTAATTGTTACAGACAGAGACATGATATTTACAAGTCAATTGTGGTAGCAGCTCTCAAGGCACTAAAGATAAAATTACACATGAGTACTAGCTATCATCCCCAGACTGATGGACAGACTGAACGTGTAAATCAGTGCCTAGAAAACTATCTCAGGTGCATGGCATTTGCTCAACCTAAGAAGTGGAATTATTGGCTCACTTCTGCTGAATGGTGGTACAATACCACATTCCACACAGCTCTCAAAATGACACCATTCCAGGCATTGTATGGCTTTCCTCCTCCACAGGTTGCTGAAATGTTCCTCCCTGATGCAAACACATAAAAAGCATCAGAAATGTTCAAAAACCGTGAAGAAGCAGTTGCTATCATTAAAGAAAACCTGAAACAGGCTCAGGACAGAATGGTGCATTATGCAAACAAGAACAGAAGTGAGCGGCAATTGGAAATTGGGGATATGGTATATATCAAAGTACAACCATACATGCATTCTTCTCTGGAAATTCACAGGAGTATCAAGCTGCACTCCAAGTTCTATGGTCCTTTTCGTGTGCTAGCTAAAGTGGGAAATACTGCATACAAGTTGCTCTTGCCTGACAAGTGCACATTACACCACACCTTTCATGTGAGCCAGCTCAAGAAGCATTACGGCCCTATGGCCATCCCAACACCCACACTTCCATTGGTGGATGCTCAGGGTAACATTCAAACTGGACCAGAAAAGGTGTTGGATCGCAAGCTTATTCCTAGGAAGCAGGGTGATATTACCATCCCTGTGGTTCAGTGGATGATCAAGTGGATAAATATTCCTGATGAAGCGGCAACTTGGGAGGATTCTACGTTTATCCAAAGCATCTTCCCATCATTTCATCCTTGAGGACAAGTCTGAGCTCAAGGAGGGGGAATTGTCAGGAGATGAACCTGACGAACTGTCGATGAAGAGAGGATTCAGTTACTGTAGATCATCTGGAATGTTTCCTGCCCGTTGATCTGTGGATATGCGGCCCTCATCGTTACTTACCGCTTCGAGCTAACTGACATGAGGACCGTCCGTTTACAGATCAACGGCTGAGATGTTTCGGAGGGTCGCTGTTTGAATCAGCTTTCCAGGTAGCACTTTCGCGCCAACCACTCTGTAGCTTGTCGCCTAGCTCCGCCCCCTATTTAGCTCAGAATTCGACATGTAATCTTTATCTTTCCCCTGTTGGGTTAAACCCTAGCCGCCGTTGTTCCGGCTGGCCTCGCTCTCGAGTTCTATAACCCTAAATTCAGCCAATAGGCGTATCTGAATTCCTCAATAAGTAGAAGCTGATGAACTCGAGCTATGATTCGTGTGTGATTTCGATTTCTGTTTAGTCTAGGCATAACAGGACCCTCTGAAGGCGATGCGCCTCCTATTGAGCTTCGGATAGGGGTTTGGGTCTCTGGCTTGGGGCCATTGGAGGAGCTTGCGAGGAAGATGGTGGAGGGGAGGGGCTCGCCGTGCCGCAGCGGAGGGGAGAACTTTTTTGTTTTTGAGAGGGCGCGGAGGGGAGAACTGAACAGGCAGGTTCAGCCGACACTCAGATAGATTTATAATTCATTTCTCTCAAAATAATAACGAAATTTAGTTAAATAAAAAAGAACGATAGTTTTTAGATAAAGATATATTTAATATCGCGAAAATATAAATTACACGCAACAACGCATTGCCCTATCGACAACACGGATGCACACAGCCAAAAAAAGTAGAATTACAAAAAGGAAAAGTCTACAATGATCTATTCGTTATACCAGCAGGCCTAACACCACCAAAACAACACCAGAAGTATAGCTTCTCCAAAAGCGACGCCTCTAAGAGTGGAACACCGCCCTGATCATAGATCATAGGTTTTTGCCCTGAAAAAATCCACCCTCGCAAAAAGCGATGCCTTCAACAAGGTCACTGCCAGATACAACCAATTAAGCCCAGACATTGGGTTTTCACCCTAAAAATTTGGACTCTGAACTTCTCTTGTGTTGTCGCCCCCACTTGCCGTTGCCGTTGCTCCAAGTCACAAATCACCAAGCAAATTCCTAATCGCCACCAGGAATCAAACCACCATTACTAGTCTTCAACTCTAGACCTCCATGTCATTCTCCGCATTCTGACTTCACCGTGAAACAGAAAGGCATGTCTCCGATGGCAACAGACTGCAGAGATTCGCGACGCGTCCTGGTTGACTCGGTTGAACTCGAGGATCGAGGTGAAAAGAACGATAGTTTGAGGATTTCTGACTCGAGGATCGGGATGAAAAAGGCAGTGAGTTTTCGCAAAATTGACTCGGTTCATAATTTCATTTCTCTAATACTACTACAAAGAGGCTCTTAATCTAGCGTGTGTTTGGTTCCAAGAATCGATAGGGATTGGTTGGAATGATTCCATTGTTTGATGCATTTTGTTGTAATCTCACGTGGATGTTTCCACCTACCTGGGCGAATATTCCCTCGAGATGTTGTATCAAAAGACCCCTCCAAAGCGGTCGGACCAAATGGGATAGTAAAAACTACGAAAATGAAAGGAGAGGGCTACGAATAGGTTTACCCATAGAATGAAATATACGTCTTAGTAAGGCCTATATCAGTCCGACGAGTAGTGTGTTCGTGTGGAGAATCTCTCTCCTTTTTTTGAAGTCTTGGTTCATTAAGTTCCCTCATCTCTTAGTATTATAATATAAAATCAATATTCAAATATTTTGTGCTAAAGTTTGCATAGCGATCAATGTCTGAGGGCATAGAGAACCTTAAGAGTATAGGAGAGTCTTTATTTGAGACAAGTTAGGTCAGAAAATCAAGCATTTGTGGCAAGACTATAAGGCGCTATCAGACCATACCTCAAAAGGCTCGCTACCTTCCTACATACTTGATTGGAATAGAGCGTAGATGTAAGAGAGTTAAAGCACTTCGCTGGAAAAAGGGTATAATGGAAAGTCAATAATATTTCATCCCGAACTAAATAAGGGTCCCCTTCAGAACCGTCGGATTGTCATCCAACACCTATATTCTGCCAAAGCATGTTTTTTGCATTTTTAGTCTCTTAAATTTTGGAATCAATCCGCATTGGAGATTAGCTCCACATAAATGAAAGGGTATCACGTGATATTCCTTACCTTCCCAGTAATTACTGGAAAATGTCACGGTGATGATTTACCCCCAGTATTAGAACGAAAATTCGAGTATCGCGACAAAATATTTCACCCTTGTACAAAGAATATATAGTACTGCAACAAATCTTCTCAAAAAATATAATGATACAAAAAAATGATTCAGATTGCTTTGCAACGAAAGTCATCAAAGCTGCAAAAGCTAAACAAGGAGTCGAGACCCTAAGTTATTGCTTATGTTATTTTGACCTATGAATAGAGCGTAACATACGTAAAAAAAAATGAAAAGATAGCCCGGGCTACAAAACAGCGCTCTCGTAACATATGTTGTTTTTATACAAAGAAACCCACCCTAAGAGGCTTTAGAGTATAGACGTGTTTATTATTATTATTTTCATTCCGTGCCTCTTACCTGTTGTTTGTCATGTTGTAACCATAAAAAAGTGTACCACCATGAAGCCCTGGAAAAGGTTATGCAGCAATATTAAGTCAATCTTTAGGGATAAGAGGATAGGTTGACCTAGAAAAGAATTATCCAAATAATCAATTAGTGTATTCTTCTTTTGACCTGAGCCCCCCCCCCCCCCCCCCCCCCCCCCTCGCTAGTTCGTCGTCCCTCTCAATTTATGTATTCTTCTTTTCTCCTGACCTTCCCTCGTTACTTCATCGTACCCTCTCAATTTATTTATTTCTCTATGTGGCAAAGCTATGGAAATGCTTCGTGTTAAAATCATCCTGAGACATCCAACTAACTAACTAACATGTTCTCTTTGGCAATGCATGTATATGATCTTTTAACCTGGACAATTTGAAACGGACCACCTCCTCCTTTCTGATTTAGTTAGGAAACGCATGTTCATCTCGGGCACAATATTTTTGGTTTTGACGAAGATTATTGTATTGACCAATTGAGATTCTCAACTGTATCGCTCCATATCCACATCCACAGAAAATAAAAGAAAGAAGATTAAGCATGAATCCAATCAGAGCAACAGCAAGCCGGAGCGCCTAATCATGACGAATGAATCAAACGAGTCCCAAACGCACGCGGTAGAAACAACGTATGCGCCTAGCTTCTATCCTCTCTCTACTTACTTTAGCTTGTGTGCTGCTTTAAAACGACAAGATTAACGACCAAGGTAGTGTTACTTTAGTATTATTTCACTTCAATGTATGCGACCTCAGTCTGCAGAGATAAATCATCAGATCCTAAAGACCTAAACGTCAACAACTTGCAGCTGTTTTTTTTTTTTCGTTTGTGACTCGATGAACGACGGTGGAAGCCACGTGGGCTGCGCAACGGGGCCAGGACCGGAGAGCGCTACAGAGAACGAAACTAGCTGGCCTCACTGGTGAGTTGGGCCGCATCGGAGTTACAGCCAGCCCATGTAAAGCCTGCCGCGATGCTGTTGCTCGGGCAGCACGGGCGAGGAGCAACGGACAAGGTTTAGTCCCACATCGCCAACCGAGTAGCTCTCGCTCGGTTTATAACCTCGCTCGCTACAAATCAGTTGTCCCTTCGGGGACATCCGATAAAATTAGAACGATACAGAGAAGATTAGCATGGTCCCTGCGCAAGGATGACACGCACAAATCGAGAAATGGTCCAAATTTTTGAGATTTTGCGTGCTGGTCCTTTCCTCTCTCACAATCGCGCCCCCGGTATCTTTCATTTCGCTCCTCAGGTCCCTGTGTTCTCGAGATTTTCGCGCTTTTGATGCTTTTCAAAATTGTGTGTGCAGTATTTTTTTCACATATGTCCCTGGAGCCTTCCTTTTGACCCCTCATGTATTTCTTGTCTTACACAAAGGTAATATTTTGCTTCCTCCTATTTTCCAGGTACACCATCCCTGTTGTGTAATGTAATGCTCATTACTACTGGTTTTATTTATAGGCTCCGGAGCCTTTCAGATAATGGGGTTGACACCTTAACACTGACTCTTTTCGACTTGCATGTGCTTAATATAATACATCCATGGCATTCATATGTTGTTCAGCGAGTAAGTTTGTTAACCACAACCACAAGATCTATATTAATTCACAAATGGCTTGCGATTCTACCGGCCACAGGAAAAAAAGTTCCAAGTAACTACAGCTACAAAACAAGAGCTCGAGATGTCTTCAAAAAATAATCTGGTTAATCACAGTTTGCCGAAAGCCCCCCTTGGCAATTAATTGCCCTTCAACTTCTCCCCTAGGATTTTGTTCAATAAAACAGGACTTGCCTTACCCTTCGACGCTTTCATCACCTGGAAAGAATTTTAAGAATATGATCAGCTCTCCTGACTGCAGGGGAAAAACAAACAATAATGGGAAGAACACAGCCCACATTCGAAAATCCACAAACCTGGCCAGCGAAATATCCCTGCAACTTTGTTTTCCCAGCTCGATACTGCTCAAGTTGCTTCGGATTGTCGGCTAGAACTTGATCTACCATGTCCCCAATTGCTGCTGGATCTGCTATCTGCCATTTCAAGAAATTCAATTTTCATTGAGATGGCCCAAGCAAAAACTAAATGCACTGAAATCTCATCAGCTACGGCCTACGGTAGAGCATGGAACAACTAATAACTATCTCATAACAAGTAAATCAGAAAGAGCACATCATTTTTCTTTTTTGCTCAGTTTTCAGCTTGAACACGATAATTGTCCCCCGCAAAAAAAAAAACACACGATAATTGTTGTTCGGCTGTTCCTCAACAAAAGGCATGACCAAAAGAGGAGTTGACATAGGTGAAGGAGCAGCGATCACATATTCTTTTGAGACATCAAACAATTGTGGTTCAAAATGGTATCAGTATGACCACATTACCTGAATCAAATCTTTCTCCTCTATCACGGACTTAACAGTTCCGCCATTGGCAATGAGCTCAACCAGAATCTGCAAGGGCAAAATCGGAAAATGGTATTATAATATTGCAAGTAAATAATAGAACGTGTCAGGAAGGCACAATATTTCAGAATAACTTCAGTACTGAAGTTCATTCTCTAGTAGCAGCGATGGAGAAAGGAGAAATTGTTCCCTTTCATATTTAAACAGTTATTTTTACCATAGCCACCCAATTATGAAAATCATTTTTTGAACTGAAAAACTATGCAAATCTTCAGACCAAAAAGGTAGAGAAGAAACTGACAAATTAAAGATTTGACCATCATAACCAGTGCAGGCAGCAGCAGCAGCGCAGCACCGCCAAATGGAAGCGGCTGCATATAGCCCAGAAGTGTAGTACACAACAAGCTGCAACTATAGGTCCATATAGGTCCAAAAGGCGTAACGCACAACAACAAAAAATAGTTAACGTTACCTCTTTGCCAATCTTCCCGCTGATAGTTCCGTTCTTTATGGATGCAATCATTTCAGATAGCTCCAGAGGTGTTAATTTACTTTCATCAATAGCGAGTTTTTCATCCTTCAGATAAGCCGTCATGTCACCCATGATCCAATTGGCAGCAAGCTTTGCATCAGCACCATGCTCAAGTGTAGAATCGAAGAAATGAGCTACCTGGGAGGAACATACACAGGTCACACTCAAAAATATACTTCGATAACATCCACATCCATGAAGAAGAGAAATGAAAGCAATGCCAAAGATGATTACATTATCATCATTAGCCAGGAAAATAACATCTTGCATGCTGAGACCCATATTCTCATAACGCCTACGCTTTGCCTCTGGAAGCTCCGGCATTGAATTGCGAATTTCTTCGACATACTCGCTAGTGAGAACCACTTCAGGAAGATCAGGCTCAGGAAAATATCTGTAGTCGGCAAGTCCCTCCTTTTTCCGCATTGTAAAAGTTTTCTGAGGAGGCAGATAGTGAAATGAATTTAAAAGATGATAGAAAAAAGCTAATAGGTGAAAATACAAGTTAGCCAACAAGGTGAGACAACCTGCGAAGATTCATCCCACAGACGGGTTTCTTGTACAATTTCATCAGCTTGGCTTTCTTTATGAAGAAGAATCTGCCGGGATATCTCATAATCTATTGCCCTACTTATTTCATTGAATGAGTTCATATTCTTTATTTCAACCTGCCAGAAGTTAAAATTGAAAGGAGCAAGTGACGCCACATTGTCATCTTACAATAGCAGTGAACACTGAACAGACAAAACTCGAACTGATAACTTCTTAATATAATGGTAACTCTGTAATGTCCATGGTTGCTAAGATTTCATGGCCAGTGCCAATCGTCTTAACAGAACAAAAAATAGAAATCCATGACGCAAACCTTTTTAAGAGAACATGTTTTTTCTCTTGAACATGCATCTGAACGTGTGTGTTTGCAATAGAGGAACGCCAAAATAGCAGTAAATACAACACAAAAAGAATCAGAGATATAACGGAAAACATCTACAACTCTCACAAAAGCAGAATTAACACGCATACATGAAGGATTTCTGTTCAAACCTTTATACAAAGAAGCAAATTTCTGAAGAATCTTTGGTTCCCAGTGTTTTTAAAATTGCAGGAATACGGAAAACTTGGGAGTTGGATGTCATGCATGTTGAATCCAACAGGAATTCAAAACATAGGAACGTGTAATAGATGTTGTTTGGTTGTGACACAGGAGAAACGCAGAATTGTTTTTTGAAGGATCAAGTTTAGACATTGTGGTTGCTGAAATAAAAGGAAATTTCCATGTGGTTGGAAAATTACCTTTGGAAGTGCATGCAAACTATCTCATATGAAAATATTCTATTGTTTCTAATCCTATAAGCCAAATAAGAACCATAGAAAGAATTTCCACAAGAATCCTCCAATGTCTGTTTTAAAAAACCTTTAACTAAAGAGGCCTTAAGTTTGAGATATTTCTTGCATTCACCAAATGGCTAAGCAAATAACTTCCTTATGTGTGCTCCGTTTATAACATGTGATGTCATGTTTATATGCAGTACTGAAAATATAAATTAAATAAATCATATTCCTATGGATACAGGGAACTTATTGTTTAAACTGATAATTTGTAAAACCGGACAGGCTTTACTGGCCTAACATGTGACTTCTGACACAAGTTTATTTACTTATGAATCATAACACTGTGATGCAAATGTTGTCGAGATCTAAGATATTAATAATATAATACAAATCAGCTGGAAAAAGTACTAAAGTCTTGATAATTACCTTTGTACCAAATTCTGATTGTCCAATAGGTCGAACAGATACATTCACATCACAGCGAAGGGAACCTTCCTGCATGTTACCGTTGCCCACTCCCAGGTATCTCACAAGCCTTTGTATCTCCGCACCATACTCAGAAGCCTCTACACCTGTCCTCATATCTGGCTCTGAGACAATCTCTAGCAAAGGAACACCGGCTCTATTTAGGTCAACCTAGCCATCCAGAATAGGAACCACTGATTAATAACTTTAAATTTGTAGCTATTAATGAGACAATACATATTGTGAGGTGTTTAATTAGCTCTATTTTATTTCTTCTTTCTATCTTGATTTTCTGTCAAGATTGGAGGTGTAAGTACACAAGCACATGGTTTTCACATAACCACACATGTATCGACACCTTGTGCAGAATGCAACAACCTCATCTTCGTGTATCAGATTTGAGAAGGCCTCTTAACTTTAACGAAAGGCAAAGACATAAACATACTGATCTGGGATTAAGTGTAAGCTGCTCTTGTCAGATTCGTTCAGTTGAACACGGGGTGGCAATTGCATTTTGTATGACAGAAAAAGTCTAAACCAGGGACCTCATATATAGAGTGAGTACAGCTTTATGTTATCATATGCCCATCTTTTTCAAAAAGGAGATACAGCCTCATTATATTCCCCCTCTGCACAGTAGATAACCACGGCCTCATTATATCCCCATCTAGCAACAAATGTATTGAAACCCAACCCCTGTACTACTTGATATGTTGAGTTAGTCACATGTTTTGAAAGTTTCATCTCTTTAAGTAAATTAGTGACTTACGATCTATAGCATTCATGAATGTATTGGTTTAGAAAATATGCTGTTGCACTGTGGTGAATGTCAACTTTCCATGATTCCAGAGCCATATCATGTAACATATAGCAGAATAACATGAAAACATAGAAAACAGATACTTAGGTAGGAGCAACAAGGAAAACCTGAGAGTAACTCCCGGATTCAGAGTGAAGCAGCTTGCCAGAATCTTCTTCCATATGAACCCTCGTGATCCCAAATCGCCTGTGACCACCACCAAACTCCACTGGAATATCCAAATCAAGGTAACCCTTCTCGGCAATCGGAATGTCAAACTGTGAAATCTGGTACCCCTTGGGCAGGTCTGGGTAGAAGTATTGCTTGCGATCAAACTTAGATGTCATGGAAATCTCGCAGTTGAGAGCGAGGGCTACCTTGACTGCACATTCAACAACCTTTGCATTCAGAACCGGCAATGTCCCTGGGTGGCCCATACAGGTGGGGCAAACATTGCTGTTCGGCTGGGAGCCATAGTCGTATGGGCAGGAGCAAAATGCCTTTGTGATAGTCGATAGCTGGACATGGGTCTCAATGCCAATAACCGCTTCAAAACCTTGCATCTTCTTCTCCGCTGCTCCTTGGTAGCCTGTTGAATTGATTTGGGCACTGTTTTGGGCTCAGTAGACTGGACACTCTCCACCCTAGTTGTGAAGCGGGCTAGTGGAGGACATCGAGTGGCACAGAACAGGCCTACATTCGCTCTTAGTAAGCTTTGTGTTCGGATCCCTCTGAGAAGCGTTAGAGCCATTGTGGCTGATGCACCTTTCGTTTACTGCAATTCACAATCTACTGGGTGAAACACAGCCTGCAAAGGGAAGAGAACAAAATCTTCAATACACCTAGATTTCAGGATAACAGGACAAACCTGTAACTGCATAAATAGAAGCAAATTTCTGTTTCACTAGAGAGAAGAACGAGATCTCAAAATAACTTACAGTGTAGCTAGCATACTTTGATTAGTTTAGTGGTTAGACAAATGATATATCCATCCAGTTCTTTCAAAGTAATTCCTTTTGTTGCTCCGTTTGGATGTTCATATTGAGAGGGTAGACATTATATTGGGCTCAATATCCAATACCCAGGATACTGATATTGAGATCGAATGTCAATATTTTCTGTTTGGATGTGTTAGATATTCGCACCAAAACAAGATATTGAGTTTGAATGCCACATGCTGTTTGGATGTTACAAAAGCAGTTTTTCGAGACATTGATCATTGTACTGTTATATTCATGCCAAAATATGAAAAACAGCCACATATTATGGTGTTGACAACAGCTAGACTGTCGGGGGGTCGGGGGCTGCCCCGGGTAGGGCAAAGATGATGTTTATGAACAGTTAAGGTCTAACCGGATCAAGGAAAGAAGAGCCGGCTAAGTTAGCCGGGTCACTTGGGCCGGATCTCAAGGCGATTCGGTCAGTCCTACTTCAAGCCAGTGAAAGAAAAGACCAAAGGGGATCCGTGAGGTTTAACCGGATCCAGGAAAGAAGAGCCGGCTAAGTTATCCGGATCGGTCAGGAAGGACCCGGGTAGGGCAACTCGGATGATGCACAGGGCCAAGTAATGTCAGTAAAAGTCACGGGCACTGTAAGGTTGCTGACCGGGCTCAGAAGACAGCAAGGTGCTGCCACAGGTTTTCCGGGTCACAAGCCCCTAGGCGCTGACTCGGCCTATTCGGGAAAGGGGCAGTGGCTAGGCTACTGTGGTCTACACTGCCTTAAGCTCAAAGAGGAAAGATAAGCCTGTGGTGAACAGAGGTGAGCTGGGCTGAGTGACAGTGGCCAGTGTTTGTCCTGTTCTCCTTGTCCATGCCATTGTCCTCTGCGGCCAGGGGCAAAAGGGTAATTCGGTTAGTGTATATAGGCAACACCACCTCCTCCTGTGGTGAGGATCGACCATTGTGAGCATCATTTCCCCCCCAAGCTTCATCTTCTACCTGGAGCTCTCTCCATTGTTCATCATACAGCTCAAGGAGCGCTCTGTACTTGTAAACACTTGAGATATAAGAGAGTAGGCTAGAGCTGCAGTAGGGGTGTACCTCCACAAGAGGGCCCCGAAGCAGGGTACATCGTGGTGTTCTTCGCTGTTCTTGGTTTGCTTTGTTCTTCTTGTTTGGTCTTCATGCGTGCTTCGTAGGCACGCAAACCCTCCCCGGTTCCCCCAACGCCCAAGCGAGCCCACACTTAAGCCATACCCATGGCATCTGCCGTGACACCACCACGACAGTTGGCGCCCACCGTGGGGCAAGCATTGGCGTTGGCTGGGGTTTCCATCCGGACGGGCTCCGTCACTGGTGCCGGCGAGCGGGTCCTCTCCGGGCTCGTGTGCAAGCTCGGCGAGTTCAACTTCATCAGCGACAACGCGGGGTGCTTCTCCAACAAGCCCTTCCCCGCGGATGGCTTCCTCATGACGCTGGGCAGCTTCGTCACCTACGTCGCCACCGAGCCAGTTCGCGAGTACCCGGCGCAGGTGCTCGTGGCTGCAGATCCTCCGTCTTTCCGCGCAGCTCGCGGAGGGCGTAGCGCTCGCCCTGGGAGCAGCGTGGAGGTCATGGTGGCTGCCGCAAACGCTGCTGCAGGCAAAGGAGGTGCCAGCACGAGCGTGCCAGAGGAGCTGGCCACGCCAGTCGATCCGGATGACATGCCGACTCGGACAGCTAAGTTCCCTAAGGAGAAACCCGATCCGGTTGGTCCCCTTGGCACGTCAAGCAGGGGTGCTTCCTTAGAGGGTATCTTGGAAAAGCTAGCTCGGCCAGTGGCTCCTGGAGCAAATGTTGATCTTACTGTAGCTCAGCTAGAGGCAGAGCGCCTGAGGTTGCAAAAAGAGGCTCGGTTAGTGATAGAGTCTAGGCAAGAGTTTGATAAGACCTGAGAGAATACAATGCTGCCAATGGTATCACAGATGGCTTTACTCCTGTAGTACACCCGCTCGCGCAAGAAAGCCGAGTTACGTAACAGAGGCAAGGACCTCAACGACGAGTTGGCCAGAGCGGCAGGTTCGAGCTCAAGTAAAGCCACTAGTCATAGGTCCGGAACAGGCAAGCCGGTTTATAGCTCCCCGGCTAAGAATCTTAGGGCTGCAGCAGCGCGAGCTGAATTAAGTAACCTGACCGGGGATGCTTGGCGCAAGCAGGCGGAGAGAGTGAATGAGCTAGTGGATGTGTGCAACAGGCAGAATGAGGCCTACAGGAAAGCTAATCCGGATGCTGGTGGTTCCCGGGTAGTTGTCTCGGTTAGGGCTGCTAGCCAGAAGTCTAAGGGGCAAGCGTCCTCTCCGCATGTTGGGATTGACCGAGCCCAAAGTGTGAACTCGGGTAAGAGCAAGCAGCTGCAAACTTATGATGCGGTATACGCAAGCAAGCAACTTGCAGCCCAAGGAAAAGGCGGACAAGGCAGAAACCGTGGTGGTCAAGGCAATCCGGGTACTGGAAGGAGAATTCGGCTGGCCGAGGTCAACCGCCTCGCCACCCCGGACAGCAAATGATGGCACAGGTGCAGCAGCAGATGGTGGCCAGGTGGGCTACCATTATGACGATGGCAATTCGGCTATGGCGCGAGCCGATACCAGACGTATGACAATGCACTGGCGTCGAGACTGGGGACTCGGATGTTGGATCCGGATGATCAGCGTATCAAATTGGACAGAATCTACCAGTCCGAGAAGCTGGAAGAGCAGGGCCCACCGGGTCCACCATGCTTTGGACCTCGGATAATGAATGAGCCAAGTGTGCCTTTGTTTCAGCTCGGCCGCAACACGAAGCCGTATAATGGCAGCACCAAGCCACAGGATTGGCTGACGGACTATGTATCATCAGTGCACATTGCGGGGGGCAATCGCCGATGGGCGGTCCGGTATCTCCCGCATATGTTAGAAGGTCCAGCCCGAATTTGGCTGAATAACTTGCCACCGGGTAGTATCAATTGTTGGATGGATTTGGAACAGGCGTTTAACAGCAACTTCTCCAGCACCTACAAGAGGCCAAACCGACCTCAGCTCCTGGCTGCGTGCAAGCAGGAAGAGAGGGAGACAGACCGAGAGTATTTGACTCGGTGGAGCAACATGCGCAATTCTTGCGAAGGTGTAGTGGAGGAGCAGGCCATTTCATGGTTTGCACAGGGATGCAGGCATGGTACACCACTTTGGCAGAAACTCCAAAGAGATATGCCGAAAACCCTGGCAGATATGATCCGATAGCAGACACGTATGCGCTGGGTGATCCAACACAGCCCGCATTGGATGCAGTGGGAGCAAACAGGAGGCAACCAGTTAATAACCGAGTTGGACCATTAAGGCCTAGTGACCGACATGAATTCGGTTACAAGAGAAGAGATCCGGATTACAGATACGGTTCTGATCAAGTTGCTGCGGTAAACATGGATCAACCCGGTGGAGGAGATGCGCAGAGGCAGAAAACTGATGGTCCAGCTTGGAGGCCGAATCAAGGTGCTTGGCCGAAGAAAGTGTG